>CM076575.1:809309527-809573037 GCA_034641835.2 Pinus albicaulis | reverse complement strand
GTGTTATCGCTTGCCGCCTACACCTACCTACAGTTAGTGGGAAAAGCCTTCAACCCCACAGGTGTGGTTGGTGGCAAGGAACTCAGAGAAGGGGCTGTTACCTATTTCCAACTCTCTCCGTTTAAGCTATCTCCTAAGTTAGCTAAGGGGGGTGGTCCCTAAAGCAAAACTAAGTTAAAGATGTGAGATTTCTAGGAGAATTGATTAGAAAGAATTACTTATCAAAGATGACTCGATTTCCAATATGTAAACAAGCATATAAGTATATGAGCAATATTCAATGACGTGTTCAAAATATAGACCAGTGCTTTAAAGTAAATAACAAATGCTTGCTCAAAAATGAAATTCAAGATATAATGACAATAATCCCACAAAGGAAGTGTTAGACCAAGATCACAATATGAAATTAAATTTGCAACACCAAATAAGGGTATTTGCCAATGAAACGAGATATATCAATCATCCATAAACATAATGATCATTAAAATGACAACATGCAATGAAGTAGTATGTAGAAGCAAAGTTCCAAGTACCATAGAATTAAGCTTGTTGCAAAATTTAAGGAAATAAAATGCTTGCATCCAAAGTGCTTCTTGAGATAATATTTGCATGTGAATATTTAAACCA
Organism: Pinus albicaulis; assembly: GCA_034641835.2. Classification (NCBI taxonomy): domain Eukaryota; kingdom Viridiplantae; phylum Streptophyta; class Pinopsida; order Pinales; family Pinaceae; genus Pinus; species Pinus albicaulis. The sequence continues at coordinate 809,572,410 of CM076575.1, read as the reverse complement.
TCAAGATAGCAAAAAATTTGGGAACTTTGCAAGTAAATGTGATGAGATAGTGCTCTTGGTTTATTTTATTAATTAGTTCTACAACAAGGTTACAATTGAACTCTAATCCTCAGACCTCACCCTCGCCGAAATATTTGGATCTCACAGTGAGGAGTCCATAGAGGTAGAGGGTCCCTAAAACGTTTATTCAACCAACTTAAGTTGGAGGTAAATTTTAGAGATGCAAGTCTAGTATGAAAAGTGAAATGCCTAAATGATATAAAAGTGAGTTTGTAAGTGCTATTGAAAAGATGGAGATGATTCAATTAAATATGCTTCATAGTTAGAACAATAACTCAAGTTGCCATAAATTGAAAGTGCTATGCTTCTTTACTTGTAATATATTGTGAAACTTATCCAAATGAGAAATAGATCACAAAACATAAGTAAGTGATGACAAATGAGATTGCAAATTAAGAAATTAAATGACTATGCGATTTGTGTTACTTTCCACTTAGAGCATGCATATGTGATGTAAAAAAAAAACGGAAACGTCAAAACCACTAAGTCAATCCATCTACAAATTCTCTCCTTTGGAATGGAGAGATAAGGATGCCAATGGGTAAAACCCACGCTCCCACAACAAAAACATAAATTTTTATTAATTTTACAAGAATGAAATGACCATGAGGGTTTTTCTAAACCAAGGAAAGTCTTTACAAATAAAAATTGAGATCATAGACTTTTCCTCGGTGAGAATTTCTAAGAACTCAAAATAAATTCAGACTTTACAATAGGAGAAGAGAAGCCAAGCCTCTTCTATGCCCACAACCAAAGAAGAGAGAGTTATCTTTCTCATTTGAAATTCAGCCCAAAGGTCCTGCAACAACTTGTTAGTAATTTCTTGCAGTTGTCCACTCAAGCTGTCACAAGAAAAAATTCGAAAGAGGGCTACAAAACCAATCAAATATTAGATAGATAAAATTATAAAATATTGCACAACAATTTACAAAGAGCTAAGCCAAAGAGTTCGAGTAAACTCTCCTCTTTGCTTAGTCATATTCAAGCTCTTAGATAGCAAATGAAAGCAATGAAGTATAATGTTTTAAAAGATATTCAAATTTAGAAGTATTTGGCTTGTATACAAGCTATGTCTCAAAACCCTTGCAAAACCACTTTGTAAGATAAGACTATGAAGGTTCAAAGAACAAATGAGAGCTCCTTTGAGAATGTATCAAGAGTGGGTTGGTCTCTCCAAAGACTTCCCTCAACACTTGATTCTTTGATCCCAACAAGATGTTCCCTCTACAAAACTTCAATCAAGAATTAGTTCCATATAGATCTAGCAATAAACAATGATAAGAAACTCTAGAGATTTATTTGAAACCAACTAGAGCATTCTATACCTAGAGCATACTCCTAAATCAAATGTCAATGTAAGATAGCTCTACATTAACAAATCTACAAGAGCATATGAAACAAATTAGATCAAAGCATGAGTAAAAGGAATTATACCAATGATCAACAATTCATCACACTCCAAAAGGAGGAACACCTCATGAATGAAACCCCAAAGTCTTTATTGATATTTCTGAAAGTGTACAAGGTAGCAGCGCTTCCGCAAGCACAATAGCTAGTAAACAATGATTACAATATGAGAGCCCATGGCTCTATTATATAGAAAGTTGGGAGCAAATCCCAATGAAGAACCATATGCCAAGTGGTGAAAGGGAGGAGATCTCAAGGCAAATTCGAATTTGGTAAGTGGAGCTCCAATGTCAAGTGTAAAAATCGAATTCCGGCAAGTGGGCATCATTTTCTTCTTCCCTTACGTGCCAAATTCGAATTTTATGATGAAATGACATGTGTATATGGTTGGTAACCCATGTGGGGACAATTTCCCACCAAAATCTCCACCAAATATTCTCTCAAATCCTCCCAAATATGCATTAATTTCACAAATTCGAATTTCCAAGTAAGCAACTCTCATTTAATGCCGGAAATTCAATTTTATTTGAGCACATGTATTTTCCTTGATTTTAGGAGTCCATATCACCTTGGGACTTCACTTTAACTCCTCCATAATTTTCCACCTCATTTCCACTTCATTTAGCATGTGTGGATATTTATTTTTCTCCATTTATTTAATTTCTGGCTTAATTAATTGCCAGATTTCCCACTAAACTTAGGAAAAGTGGGTTTTGAGGGCTCAAAACACATTTTTAACCCCTCAAAGTGTGTCATAGTAGTAAGTTGAGCGTGAGAGGTGTAATTTTGATTACTCATACCCCATACAACTTCTCTAGACAACACTTATTACAATTCAATTACAATTTTTATTGCAATTTTCGACTTGCGGGAAATCTAAAAAATTAAAAAATCACTACCTAGACCTAACCAAATTCCACGAAATTTTTTTGTGTGATCTAGTATGGTAATATACATTGACTCTAGACACTAGGCATCACCCAAGGCCTCACCATCAAGCCGTACTCCGGCTTTGGGGTAAAATTGAAAGAAAAAACTCAATTAATTATTAACTCCTAGTAGGGAGATGATAATTAACCAAGTAAAAAAAACCTCCCAGAGTAATACTCACTTGTTGGCAAGGTCCCAGGGTACCTAGGCCTGTTACAGACTCAATACTGACTCAAAACTCATCATTACTAGCATCACTTATTACAATTCCCCGTAGGGCGTGGAATCTGGGTACAAGAGAAAATGATAAGAAGTAGAAATAGAGTTTAAAAACTCTGTTGAACTGATGATATCTGATGGTACAAATGTCTCCTGGTTCATCCTTGGGCATGGAGTCTTCTCATTATCATCAAGTGCCACTCTAGTGGTCAACAGGTTGCTCAACTAAAGTATTTGGAAGGAGAGAATTGCATTGGTGTTAGAGGAGAACAAGATCTGGGAGTTTCAGATCAAACTCAGACTCCTCTTACCGATGCGACTCTTCTGGCCACCCATAAGAAGGACATGAAAGCCAGGAGGATTATCCTGGATAGAGTGAAGGATCACATTGTTCCTCATGTGTCTGTGAAGAAAACTACCAGAGAAATGTGGAAGACATGACCAAGTTGTACCAAAGTGACAGCCAAAACCAGAAAATGGTGCTGAGAGAGAAACATAGGAGTACCAAGATGTCCATGATTGACACAATTTCTTCTTATCTCATCCGGATATCTCAAGTACGAGGTGAGCTTGCTGTAATAGGGGAGACAGTGTCAGACTCAGAATTGGTAAGTACAACTTTGAACGAGATCATAAAGTGGTGGGATACCTTCGTTAAGGGAGTCATGGCATGGGAGCATCTCCTACCCTGGGATGGTTTGTGGGATTACTTCCCCTAGGAGGAGACTTGTGAGGAGGCTCTACATGGCAACCAGGTAAAAGGTGAAGGGAATGAGGAGAACGTTTCTCTTTCAAGTAATGCAAGAATGGGCAAGGGGACTGCCAAACTAAACAAGGGAGAGGAAGAATCCTTTCATGATGGGAAAAATGTTGATTTTTGTGTAGCATTGGGAGGTATTCCTGCATGCCAAAGAGGTCTCCAAGTCGGCCCAACTCTTGAAAGGGTTTGTCCCTTGGGTCAAGTTATCCCCATTCGACTAGTATATATAGATGACATGACATCTCATTTTTTCCACCAAGCAAGTTTCTTCTTCATATTTTTGAGGTCTCTTGGACAGTCACACATGTGGAGAAAAGAAGGACGAGTTGACTGTTTGAACGAGCTGTTTCTCTCTCTGTTTGACCGAGTTTGACCAGAGTTGACTGAGTTGCAAGAGAGCCACATGTGCAAAGGAATTTGACTGCAGTTGACAGCAGGAGCCGCGTGATTTTTTTAATACTGTTGTAGTTACTAGTTATTATTCACCTATTTGAAAAAATTATTTGTCTTTTGCAATTTATGTGCGGCAAATACTGAATAAAACACTACTGCCACTTCATAAAAAATTAAATCACAGGAACTGAGAAAATATTGCACACGCACAAAAAATAATGAACATCGATATTTTTGGACAAATGTCCTTGGAAAAACCTTGAAGGGAAAACTAGTGCAGCATATGAGAATTTTTATTATTCTTCTTCAACAAAATCTGTGATTGAAATTTTACAATTGCTTGCCGTAAATTGGTAAAGCTCCGGTAATTAATTTTCTCCAGCTACCAACACATAAAAATACATAGAAGGAACTCAACTTCCCTCTACATGATAACTTTACCCTCCAGATAATTCAGCCTCCCTTTGCAAGTGTGTACGACTTCACACTTGTGGCCCTTTCTGAAGGAAATTAAACTTCCTCTGGCAACTAAAATCGGCCTGAGTTCTTAGCCTTCCCTGGAAGAAATCGGGCTCAGACACTGCCTCTCTCTCCCACATGTGCGAATACAAACTCGACCTCTAGAAACCCTTGCACACCAGAAAAATCTGGGCCTCCTGCAGACAAATCGAATTGGCAACTTTTATCCCTTTGTATCTCATAAACTGGAAGAAATTGATGAAGAAATTCTCTCCAGAGATCTTCTACTCAATCATTGCTGATTCCTCGCTTCTTGGTGTCCTCCACGCTATCATTGCTCCCTTGCTATCACTGCAAATTTGTGTCTCTAATGTGTTCTCCAAATCCCTGTTGATTTCCTCTTATAATCTCTCGTTGAGTAATCAACGACCACGATCTAATCTCAATTGATGGCTAAGATCATCTTGACCCTATCACGACTTTTCTAGAAGTCACTAGAGGAAAATTGATTTACCTCAATTAATCCTGATTAATTATGCCATTTTCTTAAGTGAGACTTAGGAAGATTAATAAATTGGCTATTTAATTCTAATTATGACAATTTTCCTTAGAAAATTTTTCTGGGTATTGGAGAAAATTAATCCATTTGTGTTTCTAGCCTCACAAACACCACCTGAGACTAGAACACCTGTCTGAGCTACATAAAAATAACACTCCCTCTTAGCAAGGAAGGTGTTCTGCATAACACCCAACTTGTCTTTGAAGAAGATGAATCTGGCCTTCCCCAATGCCTTTGTTAGAATGCCTGCTACTTGCTGATCAGTAGGTATATACTGTAGTTAAACAATCCTGCATTGTGCACAATCCTCGATGAAGCGGTACTTGATGTCTATATGCTTGGAACTGTTGTGAAACACTAGATTCTTAGATAACCTGATGCAATTATGATTGTCCCAATGTATCACCATTGTCTTTAGTATTTACCCTCTGACCAAACAAGGCTACTAATAGCTTCCGAAGCCATATGGTCTCGCATGTAGGCATGCTAGTTGCTATGTACTTTTCCTTTGCAGAACTCAGTGCCATGGACTTCTACTTTTGATTGTACTAAGAAACAATTCCTGATCCCAGCTGAAGCAACACCCTGAAGTGCTTTTCCGATCCACTATATTACCTGCCCAGTCTGCATCAGTATAGCCCACCAACTTGATACAATCACCTCAAACAAATATGATCCCATACTCGATTGTACCATGCAAATACCACAACACATGCTTTGTCGCAGTCCATTGCACTCTCTTCGGTTCCACCATGAACTGACTGAGAGAGTTTACTGCATAAGATATATCTGGCCTGGTGTTGACCAAATACATGAGAGAGCCAATGAACTGCCTAAATAAGGCGGGGTTCACATCCTTCTCCCTAGACGAGTCTACCTTCCTCCAATTCGTGATCACGGATGTAGACATGGCTCTGTAATCCTCCATCTTGAACCTCCTTAGGATCTCGATGCAGTATTTCCCTTGTCCAAGGAAAATCTCCCCATCTGTCTGCTTGACCTCCATGCCTAGAAAGTAGTGCTTTAGCCCAAATCCTTCATCTCGAACTCTGCTTCAAGGTCCCTATTGCATTCCTCTATGGGCCTCAGTGAACCTGTTAGAAACAAGTCGTCCACATATAAAGCAAGAATGAGAACCTCACCCCCAACCAACAAGTAGTAGAGGTTAACATTCACCTCACTCTTCATGAAGCCCATGCCTGCAAGTATCTGTTGATGTGTTCATACCACGCCCTAGGAGCCTGCTTGAGCTCGTACAACGCTCTCTTCAACCTGCACACGTGGGTCTCTCTGCCGTGTGCTACAAAGCCTTTTGGTTGCTCTATGTATACTTCCGCCTCTAACTCACCATTAAGGAATGCCGTATTGACATCCATATGATGGATCTGCCATCCCATTTGTGATGCAAGTGAGATCACGACTCGTATAGAAGTATACCTGGCCACGAGAGCGAATGTCTCATAGTCTATTCCCTTCTTCTGAGAGAACCCCTTGGCCAGAAACCTTGCCTTGTAATTTTTTATGCTATCATCTGCACTGTGCTTGATATTGAAGATCTAGTGTGATCCAACTACCACCCAGTCTGTCGCTCTAACCATAACCTCCCACACATTGCTTTGCATAATTGAGGTATACTCCTCAACCATTGCATCTTGCCACACCTGCTGTTGTGCGACCTCCTGATAGTTGGAAGGCTTGCTACCTACTAATTGACTTGTTGGAAAATCAGAAAGGTAGAAAGATTTTCTTATGTTGATAATTACTTGTGATATTCTTATGTTCTTATATCTTTGTTTCATCATGTAATTACCAAAAACAAAACATGAAGATCAAGGACACCAGATGTAGGCAGACAGCCAGGGAAATACCCCTATATAGGGGAAAACCTAGTCAAGGACTCTTCCTTCAGTAGATTCATATGATAGTGAGACAACCAAGACCCTAGACCAACATACCTTCCTCCTCCACCAAGTGAACCTTCTATGATGCAACAACCTTCAATCTTCCCTTCTTGATCAACAACTTCAGTCCAAGATCTCAGAGATTTCAATCCTAATTACTACAACTACTGCAGAAATTTCGTTTTCCTAGCTTACTGCAGAATTTTTGGCCTACCAGCAGAACTCTAGTACTTCGCACGTGTGAGATAATAGAGAGAGAAATCGACTTCCTTTAGCAAGATAATGACCTTATTATCCTTTGTTAGCCCTTTCCTTCTTCTTCCTTGGAATTCGTACTCTTTACTGCAACTAGCTACTGCAATTTTACTACAAATCGAACTTGATGAGAGCGTGTGACAAATGAGGCCAAGTTGCTCCAATATATATGCTTCTTGTGAGGTCGAATTACCTTGTTTGAGGCCGACTTGGTGGAGGAGGCCTAAATGACCTATTTTACAATAAAACAATTTTCTTTCTTGACAAATAATTCCCAAGAAGGGTTCTTTACAATATGACATGGACAAGGACACTTGACATAAACCCTAGAGGTCTTTAATGGAGACCTTGACCTAAAAACAATTTACCCAAGCATGAAATCCATGCTTTAATAAGTCAATTTATTTAATAATAAAATTTCTTTTTCTTTCTTTTGATAAATATATTTCATTATGATTCAAATACAATTATGAAGATCAAACCTAATTACATTCTTCAACATGACTGACCAATGCCATGTTGCTAGTCTACCTCTTTGGTTGTCTTTGCTGCCTACTACTCGTCCTAGGAGATCCCACAAACTCTTGAGCATCCCTGAGTATCTGTTGAACGCCACGGTTCTTCCTGCCAACTGTAATGATGGAATATCCACCTGTATGTCCCCTTGATGCATCTCCCTGATTTGTTGCTCCATACTCTACGATCTCTCAGGAGCACCTGCACTTGAGCCAGTGTTTGTACTGGTAATTGTACTCGTGCTCTGTTGCCCTTGATCATGCTGCTCACCCTTGGAGCTTCTACTAGTTTCTCACTCTGATCATCTACTACTGGCAAATATTTGGACCTCTTGTATGCCTTGTCCTCCATGAACTTGACATCTCGCTTGATTATAATCGTCTTGCCCCCGAGAATGAAAATACGATATGCCTTAGAGGCTTCGTTGTACCCCACAAAGTGCCCCCTCTCTGCAGTCTGATCTAACTTGGAACGTGCCTCTCCTGGAATGTGACAATATGCCAGGCTGCTAAATATCCTCAAATGACTGACGTCTGACCTTTTCCCTGTGAACACCTCCTTTGGTGTCATCTTGCCTAATGCTCTATGTGGAACCCTGTTATGAATGTAGACTGTTGTACTGCATGCTTCTGCCCATAAGTAGCGTGGCATATCCTGGTCATACAACATAGCTCTTGCTGCACGATTCTTCCTCTCAACAATCCCATTCTGCTGCGGGGTGTAAGGAACCGTCAACTCTCTCTTGATTCCTGCCCCGGTACAAAACTCCTGGAACTCCTTCCTTGTGTAGTCACCTCCATTGCCTAACTGAAGAATCTTGATCTTTCTGTCTGTCACATTCTCCAGTAGAGCTTTGAACTCTTGAAAGCGACTGAAGGCCTCATCCTTGGTCTTTAGGAAGTATATCTACTAGGTCTTCCTAGAGAAATCATTGATAAATGTAACAAAGTACTTGTATCCCCTGAGAGACTTTGTTGACATCAGTCCACATATATTTGAATGCACTAGATCAAGAACACCCTTTGATCTTGTGTCCCTCCTTGGGAAAGCTTCTTTCGCAAACTTCCACAACACACATCCCTTACAAACATTGCCATTCTTTGTGCTCACATCTGGAACACTTGTCACCTTCTCATGAAGTAATCTAAGTGCTCCATGTTGTATATGGCCCATCCTCTTATGCCATATCTCCCCTTGATCCCTCAGATTACTACTGCTAACTAGTGCCTTAGGAGTGTCCATCTGCAACCTGTACAACCAATCGCTATTGGTGATTTCCAATCTTTGTGCCTAATCAACACCTGCACCTAAAGAGTACATCATACCATTTATCCAGAAGGATAGATATGGAAATTAGGTTCATACCCAAGTCTGGCACATGCAACAAGTCATGAATTGGAGTTGGCTTGCCATTCTCCCTCTGAAACAAAACATTCCCTCTTGCAACTGGGTTGCATTTGGATTTGTTCCCCATTTGGATATGGAATTTGATGTCCTCCTCCATATATCTGGAGAAGTACTCTCAAACTTCTGTCATGTGAAATGACGCCCCATTGTCTATATACCAAACAGCCTGTGAGGTTGAGCTAGATAGACAAGCAATAAGTGTGAATTCCTGATTCATCCTGTTGGAGATCTCATCTGCGCTTGCTGAAGCTGCTGTTTGCTTCTTACCCTTCTTCTCAACCTTCTTTCTTTGTGGATAATTGCTGACATAGTGGCCAAATTCGTGACAACCATAACATTTGACCTTGGAAAGGTCCTTCTTCTCACCTTTTGGGTTCGATCCCTTAATGGACTAAGCTGCTCTTGAGTGAAATCGCTCCATAACCTATCCCAACTTGGTAAGGTGTCTCGTCCATTAATGACTTGAACAAAGACATCCCATTACTTCGTAATGTCATTCAAGGCTATACACACCATCTCCTCATCATCTGGGTTATCTCCCATTGCAGCTGGCTCATCTTTTACCAATCTAAGCCTGGTGAGGTAACTTGTAACATCTTCACCCTTGTTCATTTTGGTATTCCTCAAATTTTCTCTAAGAAGTAGCTTCCTATCAGTTGTAGCATCCTTTAACAGTTTCAAAATAACATCCCACATTTTCTATGTTGTATCTAACTTAGCAATATGTGAAACTATATAGGCCTTGACTCCATCAAGGATTATCCTCCGTGTTTTGGCATCTTCCTTCTTGTATGTCGTAAGTTGTGTTGGGTCCGTTGGTACAAATATCACACTGGTCGCATACTCCTTGAGACCATTTTCTTCCAACAACAAGGTAATTCTAGCTTTCAAGACAACAAAATTTGAGGCTCCATCCAATCTGTCTTGATCTTTCAAACCTGTTGAGACCATTTTACAAACCCTCGAAAATATAGCGAAACCCAAATATATTTGAAGAATTCGAACTTGGTTTTATACAATGTTGCACCAAGTTTCCGGGACGGGGGAGTGGGGAAATGTAGGAGCAACCTACGCAAAAGATCCCCACCAATTTTTAGGAAACGTGGGGGGACGTCGGGGTCTTTAACACTAGGGACCCTGACAAAAATAGTAGAATACTAAAAAATTATAAATATATAGTTGAAATTTTATAATTTAACTGTCTTTATCATTATATAACACTTACATCATGAAGGATAAATCGCTGAATAATATAACTGAAACAAATTTAAAACGAAAAGCATGATACAATCATACATGTATGATGTAACTTTAACATTGTATAATGAAAATAAAGGTTTAAACCAAATTGATGTTCCAACTGTGAATACTGAATATTGAAATAAAAGTCAAGTCCGATACATCAAGATTAAAAAAAAACTGAAGTCTACAACTGAAGTCTGAAATACAAAAGCAGATTACATAAGAACATATCAAATGACAAATGAGCATAATTGCTCAAGGTAATGATGCCCTGCTAGTCTCTGCATCCAACTGCTGCTTGAATAAATCAAGATCAATCATGTCACCATTTGAATCAGAATCACTTGCATTCTCAAACATGCTAAGTGGCACACCAACCAACCCCATTTGTGTCTCATAATGTCCCTCCTCCATATCCACTTGTGCATCATCATTTGGATCAACATCCCATCATGTTGCTGGTCCCTTCAAATACTCAGGTGTCTTCTTATGCTCAAGACATAGGGCACTATGCACAACAACTAACTTCTCTCTACTCTTCTAGAGGTAAGATTGTTCCTCTTGATAGAGTGGATGAAGCTATATGTGGACCAATTCCTCTTTGTTGCAGAGGAACTAGCAATCTGAGACAACAAATGCATAGCTAGATGTTTGATCTTTGGAGCACCACCCCCATGCATCCTCCACGAACCAATCGGGTCATCTTGGCCTAGATCTATGCGATCTACCCCAACACCATGTGTGTTGAAGGGGCTACTAAGAGATGCAAACTAAACAAATTGTCTTCGAAGTTTTTCCCTCTCCTCATTGTACATCTTTGCAATTGCATCTAGGAAGCCATTCTTTACCTCAGGGTCATCATTAGGAGGCATTATCCCAGGCCTTTCAACATACCATTTTGGGTTTAATGCATATGATGCCATGTGCAAAGGTGTGTTCATGTGATCCCACCTACACTGAATAATGGGTCGAATCTGGGATGTATAGAACTCTAATGAGGGCTCCCTCTGCTGAATGGTTGCTTTCAGACGACCCAACATGTTATCAAAGGTCTCATAGATTTTTCCAAGACTAGGAGCATCTGAATTAGTGTAACGAATGACCTCCACAATAAGGGCTAGGAATGACACCAAATAAGAACATTATATGCCCACCAATCATTGTCCAACACCTGAAGCCTGACCTTCTTCCCCAAGTCTGTCTTTGATTCTGACCACCTTCCCTACTCTGGTCTCACAACCAAGGATTGTAGTGGTGCTTGTATCTCTAGCATCCTCTTGAATAAGAGAAAATAGCTAGCATATCTAGTATCAATGGGCTTGAGGAATTCCTTCCTTGTGTGGGCCCTATACATGGCCAAGAAGGTGTGGTGGTTGCAGATAAACATTTGCACATCTCCAACAACTGTCACCTAGTTTGATATCCACTGAATTTTGCCAATGTCCTTCATTGCATTATTGAGTGCATGCACACAACAAGGAGTCCAAAAAATATTTTGATACCTGCTTTGAATCAATAACCCGAATGATTTGCAAATTGCTGCTGCATCTGTCACAACCTGCATCATACTATTAGCCCCAACATCCTCTATAGATTCTCGAAGGAGATCAAATTGGAAAGATGCATCCTTGTGCTTTCCAAAACAATCAACGACTTTAAGAAAGAATGGACCTTCTGCAGATATCACTATGATGTTGATTAGTGGGCGGGCGTTTTCAGATGTTAGTTCATCCATACATAACAATAGAGCAACCAACCCTCAACCATGTTTGTCTCATTCTCTCTTTTTGTACATTAATTTTTGTTAAATTTGGAAAATAGGGTCAAACTCCATGTTGCACTGCTCATATGATGGAGATGACTTTTTTGTTGGATTCCTCTTTCGGAGAGGTTCAAGATTGATCTAAAGATCATCTTGTTTGGATGAGCAGAAGTTGAATTTTGAATTTATTTTCCACACATGTGAAAATTGTCAGGGTAGGCCAGATTTGTTATGTAGGCTCAGAAGCCCCAAAATTTGTGTCACACACCCTCAGTCATGGATATAAAAAGGAGAGACATGATCCTCATTTCATCATTCATTCATCTCACAGATCTCTCTCTCATCTGATTGGTTCGTGCAGCCTTAGAGGCTTCTCTCTCCTCCACACGTGTGTGAAACATACGCTGAGATTTTTGAACTGGTTTAGGGTTTTTCCGGACAACGTTGACCAGCATTGACTTTGGGTCAACTCTTGAGATTGACTGTGTTTTCTGGGTCATAATTCAAAATTGGAGAGGCCGCAACTGGAGGCACAGAAACCGAGGTGAAGCATTGAATTTGACTGCTGTGACCACAACGTTGATCGCAGGTTTGACTACTGTTTTGATCGTAGATTTTGTTGGCTAAGGCATCCTGTTGACTGCTGTAAATTATATTTTCTCTCCCTCTGTTGAATAAGAGGAATTATAAGAATATTTGTGTCTCTTGTCTTGGTTTGTCTTCTGTCGATTTATTTTTGTTCTATCAACATTTACTGTAAATGGTTATGTGATTGCATATCTGGAAATTGAATTGGGCTAATAAGAAAGATTCGAGTAAACCGTTCTAAGCATAGAACATACCATGGTTAACTAAAATTAACATGGCTTCAGAGCTAAGGTGAAGACAAAGCCCAAGCAAGAGTGAGATGAGCAATCATTGAAGTTGAATAGACAAGGACCAGGATCAATGGCTTCCTCATCATACTTAAAATTTGATGACACGCTGAATGATAAGTGTGATTATCATGCTTGGAAGATGTACTTGGTTCTAACATTGGAGGAACAAGATGTTATGGATTATGTGCAAGGAAAGATCACTGAGCCTCCATCAAATGCACCTGCTGCCACTAAAACAAAGTGCAAGAAAGGGTTAGTCAAGACGAAGAAGATCATCATGGATTCTATTCATAAGCACTTGGTTGCTTATATCTCCGAGTTTGGCACATCTAAGGAGATGTATGATAAGTTGGTTAGCATGTTCAGGGCTAGCAATGCTAATCAATTTCTCTTTTTGAAGAACAAGTTGAAGAACATCAAGATGGACAAGGGAGAGTCCATCCAATCCTACTTCATGAGGATCACCGAAATCAAGAATGATCTCTTAGCTATTGGAGAGGCTATCACTGATCGAGAGCTCACCCTCATTGGTCTTGGAGGTCTTCCCTGACCATGGTATGTATTTAATACTGCTATTCTCAATAATAATATACTTCCTGATCTTGATGAATTATTGACGAGATGCACTCAAGAGGAGACAAGGATGATGGAGAGAGACCATCCCTCAAATGGGAATGGAAGTGACCCTATTGCCTTCACTGCTTATGCAAAGAAGAGGATTAATGTTGGTCCGAGAAATCAAAATCATGGAAGAGCGGGTTCCAAAGCAAGGAAGGGAAGATGTTACAATTGTAACAAGTTTGGTCACTATGCTAGAGAGTGCCCTAATAAAAGGGACTCTCCTTGAGATGATGATGACAACAACAACAACAACTTCAGGGGGCATGGAAGAAACAACAGGTTCAAAGGAAAGAGGAAGGCTCCCTCTGAACGAAATTGAAATGGAAATGGTCAAACTTTCAAGAGTTCAAGGAACTCCAGGTATGATGAATCTAATGTTGTTGATAATAAGAGAAATGAATATATTCTTATATCTGCCCTCTCTGCTGCATCTCCTCCTGACACCCTGGATAACTGGTTGATTGATAGTGGTGCCTCAAGGCACTTCGCTGGGTATAAAGAGGCCCTCCCTGATTTGATTAAAAAGGATACTAATTTGGGGATTATGCTTGGAGACAATGCCACCTATCCCGTGAAGGAGACATGGACTGTGACCCTCCATCTAAGTCAAGGTCAAGTCCTCCATTTGCAAGATGTGTTGTATGTACTTGACTTGAAGAAGAATCTAGTGACTATCTTGGCAATGGAAGGAAAAGGATTCAAGGTGGCATTCATCGATGGAAACATACGCATTTGGAAGAGGAACTTCAAAGAAGCGTTCACTCATGGTTTCAGGGTTGGTACACTCTATCAGGTTGGAGGAAGTCCGCTGGGGGCCATGACATGCAACACAACTCTTCAATCCGAGCTATGGCACCGAAGGTTTGCACACCTTCATTATAAAGCCCTTCTTGAAGTAAGGAAGGTGGTGACAGGTATGCCCGACTTCAAAGATGATCATGAAGGTGTATGTCAGGGTTGTGCCGAAGGAAAGCATACAAGGAGACCATTCCTCTCAAGTGTCACGAAGACATCTGTTATTTTACAATTGATTCATTCTGATCTATCTGGTATGCTGTCCGTAACATCCTTGGGAGGACACTTATAGTATATCACTTTTATAAATGACTTCTCTTGCAAAACTTGGATATACTTTTTCAAGAAGAAGGACGAAGCATTCACGTGGTTCCACACCTTCAAGGCCTTGGTTGAAAATCAAACAGGGAAGACGATCAAAATTTTGAGGACCGATAATGGAACCGAATATGAGTCAAATGAATTCAATGACTATTGTAGGGAAGCTAGCATTAAGAGGGAGACCACTACTGTGTATACTCCTGAACAAAATGGTGTTGCTGAAAGGAAGAATAGAACCATTTTGGAAGCTACCTGTGCCATGCTCTATGACCAAGGTCTTCCAAAGTTCCTATGGGGAGCAGCTGCCAACACCGTTGTGTATGTTCAAAATAGATGCCCACATTCTGCATTAGACTCCAAAACTCCCGAAGAAGTCTTCTTTGGTAAGAATCCCGATGTCTCTCATTTTAGAGTTTTTGGAAGTCCCGTATATTTTCATGTGCCGAAAGAAAAGAGAAGCAAGTTGGATGCTTCTGGAAAGAAAGGAATGTTTGTTGGCTACAGTGAAACCTCGAAGGCATATAGAATCTATGTGCCTGGTCAAAGAGAAGTGGAGATATGTCAAGCTGTCACCTTTGAGGAAGATGCTGCCCTCCTTAATGTTGGAGATCTTCCTATCTCAAAGGAAGACAAAGAAGAAGAAGAAGCAGGGAAGCAGGAAGAACCAAAGGATGAACCGATGCCCGATGGATCCTATAGATCCACCTTCTTCAAAGAAAAGGAGACCCTCATGGCTTAGAGACACTTTCGAAGATGGCGAGAGACATATTGTTCGAAGGGGAACATTCCGTGAAAGTAAGAAGTCGACTAGGTGCCAAGGGTACCTAACAACCATGAGCACCATTGTACAATCTGAGCCTGAAGGTTTGAAGAAGTCGTGAAGCATCAAGTTTGGAAGGATGCTATGAACGAGGAATATGAGTCGATCATGAAGAAAGATGTCTGGGATGTGGTCCCTAGACCGAAGGACAAATTTGTTGTCACCTCAAAATGGCTCTACAAGATCAAGCACGGAGCTGATGGAAGTGCTGAAAAATTCAAGGCAAGATTTGTTGCCCGAGGCTTCTCTCAAAAAGAAGGAATAGATTATGATGAAATATTTGAATCTGTTTCCCGCTACACCACCATCCGTTCGATCATTGCCCTTGCTGCATCACAAGAATGGAGTCTACATCAGATGGATGTCAAGACTGCCTTCTTACATGGCTCAAT
Source organism: Pinus albicaulis (assembly GCA_034641835.2). Taxonomy (NCBI): domain Eukaryota; kingdom Viridiplantae; phylum Streptophyta; class Pinopsida; order Pinales; family Pinaceae; genus Pinus; species Pinus albicaulis. The sequence goes on along the minus strand of CM076575.1, from coordinate 809,556,713 downwards.
CAAGGAAGAGGTCTATGTGGAACAACCTTTGGGGTTCGAAGTTCGAGATAGAGATACACATGTATGCAGGTTGAAGAAAGCGATCTATGGGTTAAAGCAAGCCCCCAGGGCTTGGTATTAGAGAATCGATAGCTACTTGATGAAGCTGGGCTTTACTCGAAGTGATGCTGATCCAAATCTTTATTTAAAGCTTGTAATGACAAGCCTCTCATTTTGGTTCTCTATGTGGATGATCTCTTCCTTACAGGTGTTGACCCTCTCATTCATCATTGTAAGAGGGAGCTAGCTTCCGAGTTCGAGATGAAGCACCTAGGACCGATGCACTATTTCCTAGGCTTGAAAGTCTGGCAAAAGCCAGGTGAGATTTTCCTTTCTCAGGGAAAATATGTTGTGAAGCTGCTCGAGAGATTTGGGATGGTGGACTGCAAGTCTGTGACTACTCCAGTGGAACTCAACTTTAAGAAGTTGTGTGGAAGTGCTGCTGGGCCTGAGTTGGGAAATCCCACCGAGTATCGTCAACTTTTGGGGGCCTTGATTTTCTTAGTGAACTCACGTCTGGACATCTGTTTTGCAGTGAACACGTTGAGTCAATATATGGTTGAGCCTCATCACATTCACTGGATTGGTGACAAGAATCTCTTGAGATATCTCCGGGACACAATCAACCATGGGCTGAGATACACTGCTGGGAGTATGAGGCTCCATGGATATACCAATGCCGATTGGGCAGGCAGTGTGGTGGATCGTAAGAGCACATTTGGATGTTGCTTCACTCTAGGTTCTGCTTCGATCTCTTGGATGAGCATGAAGCAGAAATCGGTTGCTTTGAGCACCGCCGAGGCCGAATACATTGTAGTAAGTATGGCCTATTGTGAAGCTATTTGGTTGAGAAAGCTCTTCAGTGAGCTATTTGGGATTGTGCCAGATACCACTGTGATCCTTTGTGACAACCAAAGTGGGATTCGTCTTTTTGAGAATACCGTTGTCCACGACCGTTCTTACCACATTGATATTAGGTACCACTTTGTTTGGGACATGGTACAATAAGGTGCCGTAAGGCTCCATCATATTGGGACTAATGAGCAGGTCACACTTATTCTCACGAAGCCCTTGGGGAAGGTCAAATTCTTAACCTTCTGTGAGAAGCTCGGTATCGTGGACATACCCTATTGCGAGGGTCCCGCTTGAGTTGGACTATGAGCTCTGGGAGCTCCACGGGGCTTGGGGATAACTACTTGGAGCTATAAGCAACCAGAGGGCTAGGTTCACCTTACCTTGTTGGTGTGCTATCTCCCCACCATTATGATATTGAGTCGGTTCACCCTCTCTTTGATCTATGGCCCACATGCATCCTACCCATGTAGTCCAGGACTCATGGGAAGTACCTCTCATCTGGCCAATGAGTTGGGAAATGAGGATAGAGACCATAGCATTACCGATGGACGCATTGTGTATTGCCGTACTCTCTATGTCTAAGATGCGATGTGTCCAACAACTTGATCTGGGATCAAGTTTGGTTGAGGTTTTTACCTCTAAATTGATTTCGGGTCAGTGGAGAGTGGCAAGGTCTTTGTGACTCACTCACGATCATATCTTCTTATTATTTCTTCTATAGCAAAGCAGAGCCAGCAAAGAAGAGACAACAAGATGACACCAGATTGCAGGATGATATATGATAGTACATGATGGTACTAGATGACATGATTGCATAGGTTGACAGATGGATGGACAAGTGGAGTTCTCCCTAGTTGAGAGGGAGTGTTAAATTTGGCAACTAGGGCCAAACTCCATGTTGCACTGCTCATATGATGGAGATGATATTTTTGTTGGATTCCTCTTTCGAAGAGGTGCAAGATTGATCTAAGGATCATCTTGTTCGGATGAGAAGAAGTTGAATTTTGAATTTATTGTCCACACGTGCAGTTTGTCAAGGTTGGCCAGATTTGTTATGTAGGCTCACAAGCCCCAAAAGTTGTGTCACACACCCTCAGTCATGGATATAAAAAGGAGATACATGATCCTCATTTCATCATTCATTCATCTCACACATCTTTCTCTCATTTGATTGGTTCGTACATCCTTAGAGGCTTTTCTCTCCTCCAGAATTTGCTGGCTAGGGCATCCTGTTGACTGTTGTAAATTATATTTTCTCTCTCTCTCTACCGAATAAGAAGAATTATAAGAATATTTGTGTCTCTTGTCTTGGCTTGTCTTCTGTCGATTTATTTATGTTCTATCAACATTTACTGTCAATGGTTATGTGATTGCATATCTGGAAATTGAATTGGGCTAATAAGAAAGATTGAAGTAAACTACTCTAAGCATAGAACATACCATGGTAAACTAAAAATAACAATTTTGGACACTTGTCTGTCTAAAATTATTGTTCTTAGCTTATGTTCTTCGGGTGGTACTTATGAAGGCCCTATTTTTGCAATTGCTTGGACCGTTTCCTTGTAATAAGGAGAACGAACAACATGGAAGGGTATTCCATTGGCTAAAAGAAATCTGCCAGTTGCAACATCTGTGTCATCTCGATCTAGAACATTGTACATCCTACTAACAATAGCACCCATGACACAAGAACGAGATGTACTAGTAAAACCCTTTTTATTTTTTGGTGAAGCATTGGATGGAGGCATATTTGTGCATGGATCAACTTTTTTGTTAGAAAATAGTCCTTTCCACTGGCTGCTCTTTCTAGCCTCCAAAGTTTTACTCTCTTTGATTTAGGTTCACGTTCACCGAGGGATATACGATGACTACTTTACCTGCAATACCAAAAATATGTTGCTTCACCCTGGTATATGTTGAGTTTTGGTAGCATCGGAAATGCTCTAAGTCTCCATATTTGTGGAGAGGCTTAGGCATTGGTATTCCAAAGAACCCAAAACTATTTGTGGAAATTCCATTCGGAATATGTTTTATTGTAAAAAATAATTATTTTAATGGTGACCCTAAGTCTAAACTTAGGGAAATTAAATAATTAAAGGGTATTAATAAAACAGAGTGAGAATGATCTAGAAAGCGAAGATGAAGTCTAGTTATAATCTTAGTCGTTGATTGGAGATCTAATCTCGGCCGTTGATTTCTCAACGAGAAGGCTATAAAGGAAGGCTTGAGGTTTATTTGGAAAGACACACCGAGTGAATCAAGTGATCAAATTCTTCTGCAGAGCAAGTGCTCAGACGAAGATCAGATCTAAGTGATTCCAGTTGCAGTGAGGGGCAGAGACAATTATTGGTCGGAGGATCTTCTCCGGGTCCAAGAATACATAGCAGAGAGGCAGCATAACCAACAGAGGAAGTAGGGCAACCTCCAGAGGGTGTGACGCAGGCCCACAGAGGGCCCACGCAAACGCTGCACAGTGTTTTCGTGAGATAGTCCAATATTTGTCAGGAGATTGGGATTTTGAGCCGGGAGGGCTGGAACTCGACTTTTCGAGGAGCAGATCAATCCCAGAGAGGAGGTGACGCAGTCCACAAAGGTCCCCACGATGACCTACAAGGTAGCGCAGAGGGTGGTGGGGTTTCGTTAGTTCAATTACTGGATCAGCTGGGACTTGTAGTGTGAGGTAAAATTCACTATATTTTTGTCTGTCGTGATTTCTCTGTACTGGATAGCCAACAAGGCATCTAGAGATTGTATTCAGAAACTGTTGCTTAATAACAACAAACCCTCAGATTTGCTGCATCGGTTTTCCCGCATTGGGTTTTTCCGGGAACTTTCGTCCAAAAATAGTGGTGTCTTATGTGTGATTTATTCTTTGCTCAGTTTCCTTGTTTTAGAATCGTAAAGTATTAAGTGTAGGCTACTTCAGTAATTTACTTCAATATTTTCATGAAGAAATCTGATAGTAACTGCGTAATGTAATTTACAAGTAGATGAAGTAGATTCAGTTAGTTGCAGTAGAATTTTCACAGCATAGCTGCCAACAAAGTGGTGCCCACAATTATTGCAGACCCAATCACGTGAGCCGCAACCAACTTTTAGATTTTTTTCTTTTTAGTTGTTTGGTTACATAGATTAGAAGCAATTTTAGAGGATTAAATGTCCCCTTTGCAAATTTTACCAGATCTTTTGGCGGGTCTTCAGAATCTAGGCCATGTAAAGGCCTATTCTGATTTCCTGCCCTCCTGTAACTGCGTTCAAGTTCTTCCTGTGCATCATATTCATTACCACTGTCGCTGCTATCATTGTTCCCGAAATCTGAATAACTCTTAGTTGTAACTTGTAGGTTGCAACAAGGTTTTTGTATTGATTTAAAAATTAAAAGATAAATTTGTAAAAAAAACCCATGTTCATTTTTCAAAATTTTAGATTGTTGATTGATGAATCTGGATTCTGAATCATTTAAATTTTAATTTCATTTAAAAAAATTAAATTTATGCAAAATTTGAATAAACTCCAGAATCCAAACTTACCTTGCAGGGTGCTTGTATGCGCTAAGATCTGGAGGCTGGCTGCTGGAGTATGCACTGTGTTGTGTGTTGTGGCAGCGTGGCTGTGCAATGGACAATGCGCTGTGCATTGTTGTTGGAGATGTTGCAGGAGTGTTGCAGCCTACAATAGCAAATGTTTCGATTGGTGGCGGCTGTGAGGAGTCCCGATATTGTGACCACCTGTGTATTTTGTCCAAGTTGAGTGTAGCAACGACGCTGTGAGTGTAGTTGCGACACTATGAGTGTAGCGAGGACGCTGTGAGGAGTCTTGTTCGACGATATGAAATATGTTATAACAAAAATGCCCTTCACCCCCATCAGATTTGAGTTTTTTTTTAATTATTTGACCAAAATTTTTCGGAAATAGAGGAAACGACCCCCTTTCAAGATTCCATGAATTTCTGTTTTTTGGGAGCGTTTGGAAACGCACCCCTGACGACCCCACGACCCTGGAGCGCAAGGGAAAGTGGATTCTCGTTTCCCAGGTGGTTGGATGTGTCCCTGTGGAACACTAGTTTTATAAACCCTCTTCTTGTGCCTGCGCAAAGCTTGCCCTCATATCTGCTCTGATACCATGTGAAATTTTTAATATTGTTGTAGTTACTGGTAATTATTCACCTATCTGAAAAGATTGTTTGTCTTTTGCAATTTATATGTGGCAGTTACTAAATAAATGCTACTGCAACTTCACAGAAAATTAAATCACAGGAATTGAGAAAATTAGCACAAAAAAAAATAATGAACACTGATATTTTCGGACAAATGTCCCCGGAAAAACCACGAAAGGAAAACCAATGCAACAAATGAGGATTTTTTTTTTTAAAATTCTTCTTCAACAAAATTTGTGATTGAAATTTTACAACTGCTTGCCATTAACTGGAAATCTTTGGTAATTAAATACCAACACATAAAAATACCTAGAATTAACTCAACCTCCCTCTGTAAGATAACTTGGCCCTCCTAAGATAATTCAACCTCCCTCTGCAAGTGATACGACCTCACACTTGCGGCCTTGGTTGAAGGAAATTCGGCCTCATGAACTCTGGCAAACTTGGCCTCCTCTGGCAACTAAACCTAGCTTGACTTCTTAGCCTTCCTTGGAAGAAATTGGGCTCAGAAACCGCGTCTCTCCCTCACATGCAACTACAAAGTTACAAACTAGGCTTCCTGAAATCCATGCGTACCAAAAAATCTCGACCTCGTGCAGACAAATCGAACTAGCAATTTTTCTCCCTCTATATCTCAGAAACTTGAAGAAATTCTCTTCGGAGATCTTCTACTCAATCACTATTGATTCCTCGCTGCTTCATGTCCTCAACGCTATCACTACGCCCTTGCCATCACTACAAATATGTGTGTCAATTGCGTTCTCTAATGCCCATCGATTTCCTGTTATAATCTCTCGTTGAGTAACCAATGTCCATGATCTAATCTCAATCGATGGGTAAGATCATCTTGATCCCATCACATGACTTTTCTAGAAGTCACTGGAGGAAAATTGATTTACCTCAATTAATCTCGATTAATTAAGCTATTTCCCTAAGTTAGACTGGAAAATTAATAAACTGACTAATTTATTCTAATTAAGGTAATTTTCCTTAGAATTTTTTTTCTGGGGATTGGAGAAAATTAATCCATTTGTGTTTCTAGCCTCATAGACACCACCTGAGCCTAGAACATCTCTTTGAGCTATATAAACTAACAAGCTACAGGGCCAAAGTTTGATCGCTAGTTGACTGTTTGACCAACGTTGACTTCTGAGCATTTGGCTAGTTTTGTTGAAATAATACCAAGGAGAGGTGTTACTAGGAATTTATCCCTTTTAGCCTAGTAGACACATTAATGACTTTTGACTTGGTGACATTTATGAGTTATATTAATGTCATGGGTGGAAGAGATACGTAAAAGTGGTGTACCATGTACTTTTTCTAATATTAAAGTCACTTGTACTTTATAAAGTGACTTTATGTGTAAAGTACACAGTTCACTTTTCTAATATTAAAGTGAGTTGAGAAAATCACTTTATGAGAAGATTAGAAAAAGGTATACAACTTGAAAAAGGTACTAGGAGGCTTTTAAGTAATCGGGCCAATGTATGAGGCGACTCATTTTGGGGAAAGTGATCTCAACCACACATCTTGAAATTTGGAGATTAAATCTCAACCATTGAATCCTAGGGTTAGGGATTCAATCTTTTCCAAAAGACAAAAGGAGAAAAGGGAGGCTCATTTTTCACTTGACACTTGAGAGAGCAAGAGGAGAGGACAAAAGGAGAACTTCAAGGAGGGTTTGCAGCAAGAGAAAGGAGGCACAAGTTTCTCGGAGGCTTCCATTGGAAGTATGGTTTTCGAGGATGAGACAAGCACAAAAATCGAGGGACAGTCATCACGAAATTCGAGGGAACAACACAAAAATCAAGGGCAGATGCACGAGTTTTGAGGTTGCTGTGCGCAAATTTCAAGGACCATTACTCCTTTACTCCTTTATCTGGGCTTGAATTTCGAGGCAGAGATCTCGGGTTTGTTGCTACAGGTAGCGTGGATTTTGAGGTGATTTCCTGGCATGAAAATCGAGGGACAACAGTCACCTCCAGCACAGAAAACAAGGCACCTTTAGGCACAAATTTGGAGGCATTCACTGCACAAAAGTCAAGGCCAAGTTTGCACTAATCTCAAGGCAAATTCGACACTAATATCGAGGAGGAATTTTTGGGCATGAAATTTGTAAAATCTAGAAACTATTTCAGTGGGCACAAATTTTTGGAAATTTAGTTTAATGCTTCAGTTGAAGGAGATAAGTACCGTGGTCAAATTTTGATTTACTTAGACTAATTTTCTCAAGCAATAAAATCATCCTTTGAAGACCGGTTTTCCCCAAAAGGGTGTGGGCTAAGTTGCACGAAACGGGGAAACAGAAACGAGTTTCCGAAACAGGTATGGGTACGAAACGCAACCTCCCCAATTTTGGAAACGAGGAAACACGATATATATATATATATATATATATATATATATATATATATATATATTAATTTATATTAGAATTTAAGACATTTAAGAATTGTTATGTGAAATCATAAAACATACATGATAAATTATAATTTATTACATTCAAAGCATAAACTATAAGTTTCTAAATTTACATCACATTTACTCATGAATGATAACATACACAATGAAAATAGCGATATTGGAATATCCAAAACCAACCTTTATTATATATCAAAATCTCAAAATCAGCCTTTATTATATATATGAGGCTGCAAGTACAATAAAGACTATGAGGTTGCAAGTACTATAAAGTCAAAAGACTAATACTCATTATCAAAATCCTCATAAAAATTAGCAGTAGAAGCATGCTCAACAATGGATGGTGTAGCTGAAGAAGATGATTGGCCAGTTCCACTTTTATGGTCTTGGTCCTCAATATTCATGGCAGCAAGAGAGAGCTTCAAATTAGGATTTTCTGGATCCAAATCCCATTCTTTAGAAGGACCATTGCCATATTCTGGACCCCTACAAGATGCAAGACGAAGGTTGGAGTGCACATAAACAAGATCCTCTGCCTTCTATGAGCCCAACCTGTTGCGCTTCACAGAATGAATAAAACCATAGGTGCTCCAATTCCTTTCTGTTGGTGAAGAGCTTGCCACTTGTGAAAGGACGCAAATTTGTGTGATGAGAGAATGAGTCGTGAGTCTTTCTATAAGTTGAGAGAGCCATCTAGAAGCATCCAAAAGACACTTTCCACAAATAAAAAAATAATAAAACACACGAAACCCAAAAAAAAACAAAAAAAAGGAGTTAAAGCGACGGAAACGCGCCCTTACGGCCTGGAAACACGTTTCTGTTCGTGTTGGGCACGTTTCCCCAACGTGAAACGACCCATTGCAGACAGAAACACATTTCCAGGTTGTACGGTATAGTGAAACGCGTTTTCATTTCGTTTCTGGGCTAAAACGGATCCTAGACCCACGTTTCCTGCAACATAGGGTGTGGGGTTTTTCCGGGGTCACCTTGACCAAAAATAAGTGTCTCTCATGCTTGAATACTTGCCTAAATTTACATTTAATTACAGCTGATAGGAAATGTGAAAAATAGTAGAAGTACTGTTTGAATGTTTACAAATAATGCATTCTGAAATTTATATTAGCATGACAAAACATGTGGGTTTGGTCAAATGAACACATGAAAAATTGTAAACTGGGGTTAGGGTGCAAATCATTAATTTTCTACATGGTATCAGAGCCTAGTTGAGCCAAGTTGAGGCTCATATCTTCATTTTTAGTCAACTGATAAAGAGGGCAGCAAGCTACCAAAGTCTTCATACAGTGAACCATACCCGTGAAACTTTGCCAGAAACCCAAAGACTTCAGCAATTCAGAGGGAGACTGTTTTTAGCTTCCAATTTGCTTCATTTGGTTGGTTGTGGGGTCATGGCTACTGGGTTGAGAGTGGAGGACAAATTGATGGGGGCTGAAAAATTTGGCCCATGGAAGGAGAGGATTATGCTTTTACTAGAGGAGGTGGAAGTGTGGGATATTGTACAAGCAGTTGTACAAGCACTCACTGGTCTAGCTCTGTTGGTAGAGTTTACTAAGAAAATTGTGAAGGCAAAGAGGATCCTTCTAGATGCCATCAAGGATCATTTGTTCCCTCATGTTTCAGGGATGAGATATGCATATCAGATGTGGGAGCTTTTGGTCTCTTTGCACCAGAGTTCTAATGAGAACAAGAAGATGGTGTTGAGACAAAAATTACGCAACACCAAGATAATGAAGACCGATAGTGTAACATCTTTCCCCACCAAAGTCTCACGGGTGAAAGATGAGTTAGCTGCTATTGGAGAGACTATTCCAGAGGAGCAGTTGGTACGCATTGCTTTAGAGGGGTTCATCGAGAAGTGGGATAGCTTTATCCACAACTTTGTGGCTAGAGAGCATTTTCTTGGATGGAGGAGGGTGTGGGATGATTTCCTTCAAGAGGAGATCAGGAGAAGCATGCACAGTGGCAACAAGAGTGGTGGGGGAGGTGAAGAGGAGAATGTTGCTCTTGTGACAAAAGGAAAGAGGACAAAGAAGATCAAGAAAGGGTCTTCTAGTGGAGCAAAGCAAGATAAGGGGAAGCAGAAGGCTAAGGAGAAGGACATGAGAAAAGTGAAATGCTTTGCTTGAGGGAATATGGGTCATTATGTAGTTTAGTGTCCCAACAAGAAGGGTAAGAAGAAACAAGGAGTTGTAGCTACATTAGATGTGGATGAGTTTGCGGCTATGTTTGATTCAGAGTGTGCTTTGATGGTGAGTTTAACCACTCATGTCACATATTCTCATGCATAGTTCATAGACAGTGGAGTATTCTGCCATATGACTGGGGTTTGAAAGCACTTCACGAGTCTTTTGGAGGATGACATTGACTTGGAGGTTGTGCTTGGCGACAACTCCAAAGTTAGGTATGGGGACAGGGACAATATCATTTCAGAGGGAGTCATCACCTCCTTTGAAGGTGACAAATGTTCTTTATGTTCCAGGGTTGAAGAAGAGTTTGATATCAGTTTCCAGCTTGAAGGACAAGGGGGGTATGAGGTATCGTTCCGGAAGGGACAAGTGCTGTTGTATCCTAGAAGATCCAATATTGAGTCTGCTCGCGTAATTGGAGCTCGTAGTGTGAGACTATGCATACTGATGTTTCAACCTCTTCACGCTATGGTGGCGCAGACCAGTAGCAGTGGTTTATGTGAGCCCTGGCATAGGAGGATGATCCACTTGCACCAAGGAGCTTTCAGGATGTTGAGGGAGATGGTTACCGGGTTGCCAGACTTCAGCACTAATCATCATGATATGTGCAGGGGGTGTGCTTTGGGAAAGTACACCAAGACACCTTTCCAGAGTAGTGACAACATAGCTGCAGGTGTGCTTGATTTGATTCGTTATGATGTATGTGGTCCTATGTCCCATGTATCATTGAGCGGATATGAGTACCATATGACTTTCATTGATGACCAATATAGGAGGACCTGTATTTACTTTTTGAAGACCAAGGATGAGGTCTTCCAGCAATTCCAAGAGTTTAAGGCTCTTGTGGAGAACCAGATAGGGAGGAATATCAGGGTGTTGAGATCAGACAATGGGGGTGAGTACACTTCGACAGAGATGAGAGACTTTCATGGGAGTGTTTGCATAAAGAGGGAGCTCATTGTGCCTTATAACCCTCAGCAGGATGGAGTGGAAAAGAGGAAGAACAAGACCATTGTGGGTGCAACTAGAGCGATGTTACATGATCAGAGTTTACCTTTCTTCTTGTGGGCCGAGGCAGTTAACACTGCTATTTACTTGTAGAACATGAGCCCACACAGAGTCTTGGGGAGCAAGACTCCTGCGGAGATATATACCGGCAAGAAGTCGAAAGTTGGGCACATCAGGATATTTGGGTGCCTAACATATTCACACGTCCCTGAGGAGAAGAGGACGAAGCTAGAACCCACAACAGAGAGAGGTATACTGATGGGTTACAGTGAGACCAGCAGAGCCTACCGCATATACCTTCCTTCCCAGATGAAGATTGTCTTGAGGCGGGATGTGAGATTTGAGGAGGAGAAGGCTTTGAGGAGGTCTCGGGAGATTGATCAAGTAGAGCAGCAGGGGGCCACACCACAAGTTTCAGGAGCATCAAATGGTACACCAGGATTAGGAGGTTCACCTTCTTCAAGGGTGACAGGTTCATAGTGCATAGCTTTGCCTGGTACTGGATGACCTGGTGCAGGTTCATCGGGCACAGTTTCTCAGAGTTCAGGAACTCCTTCGGTTATTTCAGAGCCTTCCTCGCTAGGAAGAGAGGCACCAGATGAGAATTTTTCCATACCTCCACAAGAGACTACTACAGGGAAGAGGAACCCAAGATGGCTTCGGGAGACCCTGAAGGAGGCTAAGGAGGCAGTGGGGAGACTCAAGTGGTCAGTGAGGGAGAGCAGACCACCGGAGAGGTTGGGTAGCTTCGTGGCAGATGTTGTAGAGACAGAGCCAACTAGTTTGAGGAGGCTACTAGACAACAAATTTGGAGGGATTCCATGGTAGAGGAATATTCCTCTATCATGAAGAATGATGTCTGGGAGGTAGTGCCACGTCCTGATGGGAACTTGGAAGTCAGTTGTGACTTCCAGGTGGCTCTACAAGATCAAGCATGCTACATATGGCAACGTTGAGAAGTTCAAAGCTCGGTTTGTGGCACGAGAGTTCTCATAGGTAGAGGGTATTGACTACAACTAGCTATGCAATTGTCATATGAATGACTGACTGCACCTGTTGACATTGAATCTGCTACTCTAGTACTGTGGGCCCCCGTAGCAAAGGGATGATCCTGCTACAACAACTGGAATTGATCTAATTGATCTCCTTGTTGCTTCTGCATTGGATCTTGCCCATCTGGCACACTGAAGTCTCATACTCATCATCCTCCTAGATTTGGTGCCCTACTATCTACTTTTGAGCCTAGTCCTTGGGTGGGACCCTTACTTTCTTTGCAACTCGCACTAAACAACTCGCACTTCCTCCGACACGTGTTTCTGGCAACTGGAAGTCCAACTGCTGCCCAATTTTGCATTCTGGCTAACTCGCATGACCTCCTTTGGCAATCTCGTAAGATCATCCCTGCAAAGCTGCAAAATTTGTGAAACTCAAAATTGAAGAATAACGAGGAATCTCCTCCCTTTCCTGCTTGACTTTCTGCACTGCTACTCACACTCCCTTCTGGAATGCTCTGTTCTGATAGCTGCTACTGCCACTTGCAGTTGGAAAATTTGGATTTTTGAAGGTAGAAACCGTTTGAGAGAAAACTCTCTCTGTGTGTGCACTTTCTCTTCCACTCGAAGCTGATTCTGCTGCTACAAAACTCTTTTGTGCCCAAATAAGGAACTTGCTCAGCGAAAATCTGATACCATGTGAAAATTTCACCATTGAAATCATATTGTAGTAACTAGAAATTCTTTTTCTAATTGTTAATTAATTTAACAATTTATTAGCTACGAAAAATACCCAATAATTCACACTACAACCTTCACAAATAAGACTGCGGAAGAAAATAACATTGGAAACTGAGAAATGCTAGCACACACACATAAAAATTAACATAGTTATTTTTGGACAAATGGACTCGGGAAAACCCAACTTGGGAAAACCGGTGCAACAACTGAGGGTTTTATTATTATGCAACAGTGAGAGAAAAATATGAGTACAACTGGATGCCAAAATTTTGCAATCCTACAAATAAAAATATTGGCAAAAATCTAGTGAGGAATTTTCCTCACACCACAGGCAAATCCAAGCTCTGACTGCATCTCCAAGTGAGCCGTCCAAACTGGTTTGCGTAGGCCTGCATCACCCTTGCACAGTCTCTTCCCACGCATATCCTGAATCAATTGATCTTGTAGCCGTCCTGTTTGCCACTGGATGAGAAACTGTCTCTCCGGGCTTCTGGAACCCTTTCCCAACCTCTGGAACTGAAACTCAGCTTCTCTCTAGAAAAATTGAATTGCATCTAGAGGCTTCTGTGTCATCCTCACTTTGGTTCTTCTGCCTCTCTGCAATGTGCTCTCTGGATTTGGAAACCCTTTCCTCTGGACTCACTGTCCCTCCCCCTCTCTGTCTTTGCTTCCCTATTGAAGCTCGAACTCTTGTGACACTGCTGGATCTCTAGAAAATCAAACTCTCTAAGGAAATCAAACCCCACAAGTGTCTTCTCCATCTACCCATCGACTTCTTCTTATAATCCTCTGTTGTAGCATCAACGACCAAGATTAAAACTTAATCAAGGGCCAAGATCATATTGGAGTCGATCTGTGTGAGTTTCTAGAGAATTCTCACCTTATCTCAATCAATTCTGATTAATTAACCGCTTTCCTTAAGTTTAGACTTGGGAAATAATTAAAAATGGGCTAAAATAATCTAATTGAGACACTTCTAGGTGGAATTTCCAGAAACAATTTATGGGTTATGGAGATCTCATGTGTTATAGCCTTTCCACAAAGTTTCGAGACTAGAACACCTTTGATGCTATAGAAACTAACGACAACAAGCCTTCAAAAAGCCCTATGTTGAAGCCTAGTGTTAGGTCAGGGTTTCCCTAAGGCAAAATTACCTACGACTTGTGACGCCAACCCGAAGGAGGCCATATTAACCGTGGAAAATGCTAGATTTTGATGCAATGTGACTCATTCGACATGTATGACATCACAATGAGGCAACGCACTCCTAGGTCAATTCAACCTTATGCCTTAGCCTAATGACTCTCCTTGAAGGGCCTAAAATTGTATAAGGAGAAACATAGGTTTAGAAATATTTTCAATGATGTATAATCACCTATGTGGATGCCACTGCTTGTTCCTTGGGTGATGTAGTCTAAGGGAAACCTACTTAGGGAGATGTCGATCCCTAGAATGGAGTAAGGGCAAGAAAAACCCTAGCTACCATTTTATGAGGGGATAAAATCATGAAGAGAGCTTAGTTGAAGATCTTCAAGGGATGTCATACATTCAAACATTCAATACTTCACCAAGATTCCTTAGAAACATATTCAATTTAACAAGAGCATAAAAACCCTAGCAATGATTATTTTTTGCAATAACAATACTCACAAAATATGCTTAAACAAGTCCTTTATTATCCCTTTGTGATGTCACCACAACAAGAGCTAGTCTCCAAGAGCAAAGCTATCCACTATAGATCACATCTCCACAAGAATACAAGTCACAACAACTAGGTCGAAATCCTCTACGGAGGCCGAAATAGTCCACAAGTGATGATGAGAAACAAATGTGAGGTGACCTCTATTTATTTGAGGTCTAACTCAATAAATCTTATCCTAAGAAGCCCCTAAAACAAGTTTTACAAGTAAACCTTCGGTCACAAGCCAACCCACTAGCTCAATGCTTACACATGCCATAAATGCTCACACATGTGAGCCGTAAGCCTCATAAATGTTGAATTCATGCCCTTTTTGGGCTTGAAATGTCATGTCATGGTGATGTGAAGGGTGAAAGTATGTCTATGTGCAAGGATCATCCATCATATGAGGAGTGCCCCTCAAATCCACCTCAAATCATCCTTAGGGGTCCCAAATCCTGCGGGGGTGTCACCATATCATCTCCATGGTCTCTAATGATCAACATAAGGCCTCCTCTCTCCAACGCTAGGGCTCCACTAGGTGCAACAAGCCCTCCCTAGTCATCTCATGGAAGCACATCTTCATATGGGCTCTGAATCATGGCTTGCCCATTAGGTAGTGCAAAGCCAGTCGGGGGCATACTGGGTCGAGTGGTGCAATCATCAAGAATCCTCTGTGCTAGGTCTAAGAAGATTAACATCCAAGGTCCCGGGGGTGCTCTGGGACATGTATAATTTGTTCAAGTCATTATAAGGCCCAACGCTTTGATGTAAGTGGGCAATGCTGCATCTTCCAAGTCATCAATCTCTTTGAAAGGCCTGGGCACCTGTGGAGTGGGTGCCCTTAAGGCCTGGGTTGCTGTGGACCACCTGGAAAAACCAACTTAAACACCAGTGAAAGCAACCATTCATCAGAGACTATGATCATATAAGCTTCTAAATGGACCAAACTTGCATGTTAAGGGCATATTAATACTTCAAACTTGGATCACCTTTTGATATCTACCTAGACCAAGTCCCATAAAGGTGTTCCCTGTCTTGATAGGCGTGGCTAATGGTCAACCCTATTAGGTGCTTCCAACCCCCAAGAGGAGGTGGCATTTTCAAGGCCAACCCCTCAATCAATAAGTGCTAGTGTAAATGAATGGCAATGGAGGGGGATAAGCTTCATGCCCAAGTACCATGCTCAAGATGATCAACCGATGGGGGAGCTTACATCCTGAGTGTATAGATGTAAAGGAGGGAGAAATCGTGGAGGCATGTGTTACCTTGCTCTTTTTTAAGTTGATTAACTTATACTTCTTTAAGTTATGCCGCTACGGATCTTCAACTAGACTTTTATAACTGTTTCTTCAAAGAGTGCTGATTGGATCTTCTTTCACCATGCCATTACTAAATGATTGTTGTAAGCCTTAATAATGACTGATATAGGTCTGTGACTATGTTTCTTTGATTAGGGCTTTTGACACCCATTGAAAGAGACCTAATACACTTCTCAAATACTGATACTTCTTGCTTGATTGAGGTCAGTTTCTAGGTCACAGTTAGGTCTCGACCTTAGATTAATATGCATAGTACCTTATACTATTAAGATCTATGATATATTGTCAAGACACCTCAAAACTTCGAATTTATTCACAGGATTGGAAATGATGACAAACGATGGCACCTTTACTCTTTTCGGCGGTTTAATCAATGTAATGCAATAAGCTTCAGATGAATTGAAGTTATTGTCATAATATTTCTAATGCCATAGATATGTTTGTCAACGTCTTCCTTTCTTGAAATAGGTTTTCTTTTTCAAAGTAGCTTATAGTAGATCAAGACTAGTATATGACCTCCTTCCTTTCATTAGTTGAAATCCTTTAATAAATATTCAAGAATCAAATGATGAGGGTCCTCTTCTACTAATGATATTACTTGAATCCTTATGAGGCCAATTGACCTTCAAGCTACCTTTTTCCCTCTTCTTCTTCACCATAGCTCTGACACCATGTTAGAAAATCATAAAGGAAAAAAGATTTTCTGATCTTGATAGTCACTTTTGATTTCTTTGAATTCTTATTATCTTCTTATCATCAAGCAGCTACCAAAAACATAAGTACATGAAGATCAACACAACAAAGACACAAGATGTAGGCTCTCATCCAGGAAAAAACCCCTCTTCTAGGGGAGAACCCAAAAACTTCTCTCCTCATTTTTAGAACCAAATCAAATGAGACAACCAAGACCCTTATACCAAGACAAAGACCTCCTCCAATCCACCAAGTCAACCTCCCAAGATGATTAGCCAAACTCCAAAAGTCAACTCAAGTCAAGTTGCATCAATACTTCATCAGCCACAAGATTTCTGCCTACTGCATCAAGAATTTCGGCCCTTATGCAAACCTACAACTTCAACCCCTTCCAGGACCTCAGAAATTTGCATGTGTGAGCTGAAATCAAGAGAAAAACTTCCTTCTTTGCTTCGCTAGATTTCTTTCTTCCTTCGCTAGAGTTTCTTGCCCTTGTTTAAGCCTTTGTCATCTCTTTTCTAGCCTTCACACTTCCTCTTCTATTGCAGATTGAACTTGTTTAGGATGGATGCTCAAATAGGTCGAGTAACACTTCTATTTATAGTCTTCTTCAAGGTGGTCGAGTCCCTTCATGAGGCCGACTTGTCTTCTCTTGGGGCTGACTTGGTGTAGGAGGCATAAATGACATTTTTGACTCAATTACAATTTTCTTTCTTGATAGACAAAGCCCAAGAAGGGTCTGTTGCATGATGACAAGGACTAAGACTCGTGATATAAACTCTAGAAGCATTCAATTGGTGCTTTGACCTAGAAACAAAATAGAACATGAAACCCATGCTTATAAATAATTTTCTTTTACAATAAAGTTTTCCTTTTTCTTTCTTTTTGACAGATACATTACATAATGACTCAAATACAATTATGAAGACCGATACTAGTTACATTTCTCAATAGGGTCAAGTAAGATGCCTCTCTAAGATTTGGTTATTCTATGCTTATGGATTAGAATAAGAGAGTAGGGCGTAGAGACCAATCAATCTCTTGTCTAATCAAGACAAGTCATGATAACCAAGGCCCTACAAACCCTAAATGTCCTCCTTCCAAGGGCAAATGTTTTCCCTTCAATGGATTGATCTTTCTAGCTAGCAGAAGTCGTGAACATTTACAAATATATCTGCAATGAATCAAGAAAAATAACCAACGAAGACAGAGCTCAAAGGAGTTTACACCGAAAACACCAAGAAAGGATCTTCTATTAATGGCTTAAGAGAGTATTCTCCAACAATTCACAACAATTTGGAATGAGAGGAGGGCCTTTATTTATAGATGACACTCACAACTCTTTTTCATTCTTTATTCCTTAATTCTAGCCTAGGGAAACTTATAAATGATTTCTCAGCCACATAACTTGGAGGCTAAGCCAATTAAAGCAAGTAAATGACATTACTTGAATAAAACCCTCACAAAGGAGGTGATTTCACCCTTCTAGGAGGAGTGACTTGCCTTTAGGGTACAACGTTCCATCTAATTTGCACTAAGCAAGCCTCAAAACAAAGAGAGGAATGATCCTTGCCCAACTTAGCTCCAACGTCGTCCTCAAACAAGTGAAATAACCTCTTCGAAAGTTAATAAGAGGCCTTTAAATGTGGACTACTTCTTTATTTGAGCTATTAACTTTTAAGTCTTCAAATCATGATCATAAGTTATCTCCACATCATCCAAATGACCTTAAGTGATTGCAATATCATAAACTCAAGGTCACATATCACTCAAGTGGCCCCTCCAAGCCCAAATAAGCTCAAATTGAGCCCCAAGGTTGTCATAAATGCCCACATGTGTGGCTTGGTCCTCAATAGTGATGAAAATCAGCTCAAAATTACCAAAATGGTGAGAGCGCTCTAGCATCTTCAACATGTGTGCAGAGGGTGTTCATGCAGATGCAATCAGCCCATCTTTGCCTTGAAGTGTGTGACCAATGCCTTGATATATGTGATATGCCTCAAGAATTGTGAGTCTGCCTTGGGAAACATGGAACTGCGTAAGCACGAGTAGAATCACCTCCAAAGGTTCATGGCCAAAGTGTGGTACATACATAAGAAAGAGAGGGTCATGTGGGGTAAAATAGGTGTGCTAAACCATGGGTGTGACAACCCCTACAAAGCGCAATTAACTTTACATAGAAAATAAAATAAGTGAGTAGCTAGGGGCTTCCATAAATCATGTATCCTAGATCCATCTCAAAGTGATTGAATACCTAGCTAGGACATAAATGGCCAACATGATGGGAGCTACACCTTCGAAGGATAGTTGGCTAGAGCAATAAAACCAAGAATCTTGAGAATGGGGACTAAAAGGACTTGCCATGACCATCCACTAAAGGGAATATGGGCCACTAACTAACCAACACTTGTACATCAATCATCCCAACATGGCCACATAGAACAAAATCGCCACACTTATGGCTCATCATTGTGGTACATCTCGTGAAAAAAAATGTATACGAGGTGTAACTATTGAGATTTTGTATATTTGGGGTAGCATCAATTGTGCTCTAGCTCCCAAATTTTGTGGAGGGACTAGAGTACACTTGATCTACAAGACCGAGAAATTGATTTGGGAAATTTCATCTGGTTTAGGAGATATTAAATTAATTAATTATTTTAATGTATTTCCTAAGTTAAAACTTAGGGAACTTAAATAATTACAGCGAGTTTAATTAAACATGTGATGAAATTGTCTTAAGTCACACGGATCAAGCTTTCTTTTAATATTAGCCATTGATTCAATATTTGATCATGGCCGTTGGTTTTCCAATGAGAAAAGTATAAAGGAAAGGCTTGGGGTCATTTATAAAGACACACAGAGGTAGAGCATTGAAGCTATGCTGAGATTTTAGGGCGGGTTTGCTAAGAATTCTCAGAAGTGTTTTAGTTGCAAAGAGGGGAATTTAGGCCAAGGGGATGATCTGATCCCAGGGTCTAGAATCAACGAGAGGCAAAGATCAACTTAGAGAGGTAGCACAGAAGCAGGAGAGCAGCAGCAGCAGCAAGGACAGTGCAGTCCCTCAAGGACAATGTAATTTCAGTTGGAAGCCCTTAGGGGTTACGCAGAGACCCTAAGGGGCAGCATAAGGACTACGTCACCCAGTCTGGGGTAACGCAGCCCTTTCCGGAGTACGCTGAGGGACATAGAGGCTTCAGGGGCGACACAAAGGCTTTCAGGGGCAACACTGGGGTTTCTAGGCCCTAATCTTGGTCGAGTTCTGTAAATCCCGTTTGAGGGTGTGGATCAGTCATTATTTTGGTCCTAGATCAACTAATGAGCTGTGGATCTATTATTTCTCTGCTGGGTTTTCCAGATCTAGAACACAGACTTGTTGTATTAGAAGATTCTTAATCATAAAACCCTCTAGCAGCCAGAAGACCGGTTTTCCCGCATTGGGTTTTTCCGGGGACTATCTTTCCAGAAATAGCTGTGTCACTTTGTCTATGTGTGCATGAACTTGTTCTAGATCTGGATTGGTGGAGATCTGTTATGTGTTTTGCTTCGATTTTAACTTGAATTTATTCAGTTAATAATTTGTCTAAGTAGGCAGAGCATAACCAGATTAACAGTAAATAATTTCTGCACAAAGTGTAAAGATTCAGAAATTTCCACATGGTATTAGAGCAATTGCAGATCTAGGAGGGTCACCAGCAAGAGACTGAAGGTTCTAGCTGCAGAAAGCAGTTGGAAAAGCAACAGAAACGTAGATCTGAAGGGACAATGTAGTTTTCAGAAGCAAATTCACGCAGAGGGAAGGGTGACGTTGTTTAATGCTGTCTCCTAGCAAGCCCACGCAATTACTGTGCAGAGGCAGCTCAGAAACAACGCTGGATTAGTCTGAAGCCTGCTAGTGTGATGCAGATCTGAATTTGACCGATCCAGAAAAGACTGAAGAAAAGTTGCAGAAATTCAGAAGGTGCTGGTGGGGGTTAAATTTTTGAAGTTTTCATATTTTTAGCTTAAGCACAAGTGACAAAGAACGGGAGGAGATCGGCTACTCAGAGAGTTTCTAGACAAAGAAACTTGTAGATTGATCAGAGGATCAAAGAGGGCTGAATCATTGTTGATTTGGTAGATTTCGAAAGAGGGAAATCAGTTGTCAGAGGGAGCAGAAGGTGCCTGTTTCACCAAGGTCCTTAGATCCATTTCTCTAGCAAAGAGAAAAGGAAGTTCCGACACATTCTGAGCAGATGGCTCCTCATGGACTGCGTGATCAGGACAGGTAGGATGGCCTCTCAGACTTTTCAGTTTGGAAGGCAAGGATTCTGATAGTCCTTGAGGCATACAATCTTAAAGACCATGTAGAGCAAACTCTGGCCACACCGACAGATCCGGATCTCCTTCAGAAGCATAAGGAAGTTGTTGGGCATGCCAAGCGACTGATTATGGATGGAATTAAGGACCATATTGTACGACACTTAGTTGAGAAGAAGACAACTAATGAGATGTGGAAGGCGTTAATCTCCCTATATGAGGGAAAATCTGTCCAAAGGAAGATGCTGTTGGAGACACAGATGAGGTCATTCATGATGACCAAGGGAGAAGACCTGGAGCATTTTCTCTTCAGATTGCAGTCAATCAGAGATTAGCTGACTGCAACGGGTGCTAAGGTGGAAGACGACGTGATAGTCAGGACTGCCATCAATGCAATCACAGATGAGTGGGAAACCTTTGTCCAAAGTATCTTGGGCAGAGCGAACCTCCCATTTTGGGACAACTTGTGGTTTATTCTGCGTCAAGAAGAACTCCGCAGATTCACCAAGAAGCAACACAGCTCTGGATTGAGCAAAGTGAAGAAGGAAGATGAGGAAGATGCAACCTTGGCATCAAAGAGGCAACCAAAGAAGAAGAAGGATCTCTCAAAGATCAAGTGTTTCCAGTGTGGTGAAATGGAACATTTTGCCAGCAATTGTCCTCAGAAGAAAAAGGACAAGAAAGCTTCTTCTTCCAAGGCTGCTATGGCAGATGATGGGTCAGAAGATGATGCAACCATGAGTGCTCTTGAACCACGAAGGTGGGGTGACATGCATATGTAGCGAAGCTACATAGAAGTAAGGCGGAATGCTTGAGCAGCTCATCTCTTGGATCACAAGCGAGCTACGACAGCCTTAAGACAATAGCAAGACAAATGGAGCAATGGGTGCATAGATCACAGATGAAGTAGAGGCAGATCTGAAGACTGGGAGGAGCAGCGCGGAGCAGAGCAACAACAACGTAGAAGCAATAACAGCGCAGAGGCTGATGTGACTTCAGAAGCGCAGAGCAGAGCTGGTTACACAGTGCAGAGCTGCAGCAGCACAGAAGGCTTCATAGGGATAGCGCAATGCAACAACAACGTGAGAGATTTCAGCACAAGGGGCTGATGTGACTTCAATAGTGTAGAGGGAGTCTGCTTACGCAGTGCAGAGCTATAGATGTGCATCGTTCTTTAGATACTAGCACAAATCTGTAGTCTATGGAGTTTCAGTGATGAGGATGCAGCCCATCTGACTTGTCTGTCAAAGATTGGGCAGGAGATTCAATTGTTTCTTTAAACAACTGAAGTTACAGTGCAGTAGATCAACAGTAGCAGTGCTATGAGCAGCACAGATGTAGCAGATTGAGAGGGAGCTGCAATACAGATGTTGCAGTGGCAGTGACAGAGTCATGGGCAGCAGTACAAAATGGCAACAACAGTGCAGAGTCGAGTGGCAGCAGGCCAAACATCAACAACACATAACTAGTGCCCAAAATCATGTAATGCATAGTGTGATGTATTGCTAGAGCACATCCTTGATGTTAAGAGGGAATGTTGAGATTTTGTGTATTTGGGGTAGCATTAGTTGTGCTCTAGCTCCCAAATTTTGTGGAGGGACTACAGTACACTTGATCTACAAGACCCAGAAATTGATTTGGGAAATTTCATCTGGTTTAGGAGATATTAAATTAATTAATTATTTTAATGTATTTCCTAAGTTAAAACTTAGGGAACTTAAATAATTAAAGTGAGTTTAATTAAACATGTGATGAAATTGTCTTAAGTCACACGGATCAAGCTTTCTTTTAATCTTAGCCATTGATTCAAGATCTGATCATGGCCGTTGGTTTCCCAACGAGAAAAGTATAAAGGAAAGGCTTGAGGTCATTTGTAAAGACACACAGAGGTAGAGCATTGAAGCTATGCTGAGATTCTAGGGCAGGTTTGCTAAGAATTCTGAGAAGTGTTTTAGTTGCAAAGAGGGGAATTTAGGTCAAAGGGATGATCTAATCCCAGGGTCTAGAATCAACAAAAGGCAAAGATCAACTCAGAGAGGTAGTGCAGAAGCAGGAGAGCAGCAACAACAGCAAAGACAGCGTAGTCCCTCAAGGACAACATAATTTCAGCTGGAAGCCCTTAGGGGTTACGCAGAGACCCTAAGGGGCAGCGTAAGGACTGCGTCACCCAGTCTGGGGTAACGCAGCCCTTTCCGGAGCAACGCTGAAGGACACAGAGGTTTCAGAGGTTGACACAGAGGCTTTTAGGGGCAGCACTTGGGTTTCTACGCCCTAATTTTGGCTGAGTTCTATAAATCCCGTTTGACGGTGTGGATCAATCATTATTTTGGTCCTAGATCAGCCAGTGAGCTGTAGA
Source organism: Pinus albicaulis (assembly GCA_034641835.2). Classification (NCBI taxonomy): domain Eukaryota; kingdom Viridiplantae; phylum Streptophyta; class Pinopsida; order Pinales; family Pinaceae; genus Pinus; species Pinus albicaulis. The sequence continues at coordinate 809,533,949 of CM076575.1, read as the reverse complement.
TTTATTATTTCTCTGTCAGGTTTTCCAGATCTGGAACCCAGGCTTGTTGCATTTAGAAAATTCTTAATAATAAAACCCTCCAGCAACCAGAAGATCGGTTTTCCCGCATTGGGTTTTTCCGGGGACTATTTGTCCAGAAATAACTGTGTCACTTTGTCTATGTGTGCATGAACTTGTTCTAGATCTGGATTGGTGGAGTTCTGTTATGTGTTTTGCTTCGATTTTAACTTGAATTTATTCAGTTAATAACTTTTCTAAGTAGGAGGAGCATAACCAGATTAACAGTAAATAGTTTCTGCATAAAGTGTAAAGATTCAGAAATTTCCACAGTAACACTATTGGTAGATGAGGTGTTACAATAGCGAGACACCAACTAGATAAAGTTTGGGACTCTCTTGGAGAGAGTGATAACTTGGTGAAGAAATCACAAGGCTAACATAATTCCATTGTAAAATCTATTTAGTGATAGAAGGATGCAATGCTATGAAAACTATGTCAATTGTAATGTAAAGGGCGTGCCTTTTTGAGCACAAGAACATAGACCGTCGGATTCAATTAAGGATGTCATCAATATGCATATGACTTCATACTTGTTAGGACTTGGAGGTGAGAGGCTTATGTGGTTTCCGCTGTTTTAAAATAATGAACAGGAGAATGTTAGTGTGTTCATATTGTTTAACTCTTATCCCTATGATTGAGTGTCCTAGAAGAGGTCATAAACGAAAGGCTATCGTAATGCGGCCTATCTTTGTACTTATTAGTTAATGCAGATAGGCAATCACACTAGATTGCGATGAATGAATCCCTTCTTTCAATTTTTTTTTAAAAAACATAAGCCCTTATGTTGCTAGCCTTGCATCTATACTTTGTTTGGAATTAAATGGTGAGAAGAATATCTAATCTCGATGCAGTATATTTCCTCAACCAAGTGATTGAGATTGCATATCTTATGTGGCTCTGATAGGAAATAACTATTTATAATCATCGCACTTGTCTTGTAAGACATGCCATTTAAGGATATTACATGACAACAAATAAATACTCAATGCATTTGTATTCTGCTGATTAAATGTTCGGCTACTTTATTTTATTTTTATTTTTCTATTTTTATTCCTGAGAATTTTTGCTCTATTGTAAACAGTGTGTTAATGTTAGAGTGGGTGAGCTTGAATCTTTTTAACAGTCTTTTTATTTGCTTTGCAGGGAATTCACCCAAGAGATATGGACTTGCTGGTTGGAAACTTTTTCATACCTAAACGCTCTACTATTGCTTTGAGGAGAGACAAGGTGCACTATGCTGTCTGAAATTTCTTGCAATATTGATGCTGGTTTTATCAAGAGAGAACATTTTCTCTTTCTATATGACCCAAGTATATTGTTTATTTGTTTGGAAACAATGTTTTGTTAGTTAATCAATTGGATCTAATTATTTGGTTATTATGTGCTGTAGGTGTTGATAAGAATGGAAAACGTCAGAGCTCTTGTTTTCAAGAATTATTGTTTTCTTTTTGACATACACCCACGGTTGGATAAATACCATGCCTTTTGTTCTTGAAGTTTTAAAATGTAATACTTAAATTTTGTTCCAATATTATTTTGCATAGAAATCTAAAAATACTATTTAGTTAGCTTTCAAAGCTTAGTATGCTTGATCCAACATTTTATACTAAAATAGGAATTAAATTAGTAACCTTGTGATGGTGGTGGTTTTAGTAAGATCAAACTGGTTAGTTGGATATAAAAGTAAAAGGATTATAATCACATGTTTTTTCCCTTGAGAATTCAAAGACAGTTGTCTTCAAATTATCGAATTTTAAGTTTTAGCGGATATGAGATAATTGTAGTAATGAAATAGGTTTTGTTGGCAGGAAAGGGTTACATAAATCACAACTTCTTTCACCAAAAATATGTGTATCACGCCAAGAGGCATTGCAAAAGTTAGTGACATTCTCTCTTCTTTTTTCTTCATGAACTATTTAAATTCATTTCTAATGTTTTATATGCAAGAATTGTTATTGTTAAATTACTTTATTTATAAAGGAACTAACCTTTTTTTTGTTTATGCTCTCATGTATATATTTGGCTTATTAGCTTTTCTTTTTCAAAGAAATGACCTTGTAGAATTCCCCCTTCCTCGAAACCTCAGATGTAGGGCCATATTAGCCTGCACTGTACATGAATGGGTAGTAACCCCAGAGGCCTTGTTGCAAATGGATCCTTTGACCTCCCATCATCACTGTGACTTTGGCAATATGTTTGAACCAATTGAGTTACGACTTAGGGCTATTTGGCTTATTAGTTATATAGGATCATGAAATCCAATTTTAGTTGTTTTTTTTTATCTCTCTAGGGAAACCTATTTTGATATTTTCAGGCATTGAGATTTTTTTGTATATCTTGAGAGCTGCCATGGTAGTGCAATTTATATCTATGTTAGTAGAAACTTGATTAACTTTGCTCTTCTAACTGTCATTCCCATTCCCATCTTGACACTAAATTAACACATTTAATCAATCATGTATGAAAAATATATGCACATGTGCAAATTACAATGTTTCTCATCCATTGAAACACTCTAGCCTTCTTTCTTGTTTTGTTGTTGTTTCCAATTCTCTTTCTTACATCTTTCTTTTGGTAATAGAGGTACATAATTCAAATACCATACGGGTACCACATTGTGTATGGATTTATTCTTTACCTATAACTAGTCAACCTAATGAGGGGGTATGTTTAACCCGATATTGTTTGTAGAGCCACATCGCCATGATGCATAATCAATTGTGATGAGATTAAGATTTAGTTAATGAAAAATTGAATTAGTATTCTTGATGTCTATCAAAAAAGAGTTGGGGCAAGTATTAATATGAATTATATATTAGTATATTAAAAAATATCATCAATATAGTATTGAAAATAGAGAGACATAAATGTGTTAGGTACACGTAACACTTTTTAAAGGATTTATGGCAATATTTGTTTGCATGCCTATAATACAAAGAAGTTTCTTTGTTATATTGATTCACTAATAGCACGTTTTTACAATTCATGAATTTGATTTGGTAATTTTTAAGATGGGATAAAGTATCATTGTGTGGAAGTGTTCAATCCGAAAGTTTATAGTGTGATTTTGTTGTGTTAATTGAGTGTTAGATCTAAGTTGTTGTGGATATGCATAAAGGGGTTCAATGATTAAGTTTGTGGAGTAATTGACATTAAAACTTTTGTAGTTTAGATCTCTTGGTTGTGACATAGGATTCTTTCCATTAACACACCAATTTACAAAAAAATAAATATCTTTATCTTGCATTTTATTTTTAGGGAAAGAAACCACATTTTAGATTATGTTAAATTCTTGAACATGCTTCCATCTAGGTTTACATAAAGAGTATAAAATGTTAGTAACGAGGCACCTGTCCACACATAGGCAACATCTTTCCTAAAATGTCATGCTAGTTATAATTAAGGTAGCTTACTCATCATTAAGGTTAAAATTTCCCTCAATTGGAAATAAGTGAAAACATTATTGAAGGTGGACTTGTTTCTTCTTTTAGACAAGAAGAGGGTTATTTGCTAAAGTTCCTCGCAAAGTTCTATACCATGCTTGTTTGATGATCCAATGATTGTCTAACACTACTCTCTTCTAATGATGTTGACCAAGAAAAGTGATTTGAAGCTCTGCTAAACCATGGATAGAATCATTGAGGTACCCTTCATTTGAAATGACATGCTTGATTACCTCCACTACATTTAGAATAGCATGCTTGATTGCCTCCTCTGTCTAAAGAATGACACGTAGGCTGTTGGTTAGACTTATGGAATGACTCTGATTAAGTGACTTCCATCCGAACACTCATAGCATGAAGGCAAAGTTCACTTTGTAGACAGAAAAAAATATTTTAATCCACTTGCCTTTATTATCTTGCAAACCCCCTCTTTATATTGACCCTTTTTGTTGTTATTTTATTTAACCTTATTGTAAAGCTCCCTATTAACATATCAACTAAAAGGTTTTCCATAACTTCATAGTAAATTCTTCAAAATGGATCATGGAATATCAAGGTTGCTATGATTCCATGAGAGTGTAAGAGCAAAGGGTAGCCTATAGTGATTGATAACCTTACCATGTGCCATCCCGCAAACTCAACAACACTCTATCATATGCGTTCAATTCAATTGCAATTTGCTATGTAATTTTGAAAAGTACACAAGCTATCATGAAAACCCTAAAAAATATATAACTTTAAAAGATAATTTTTTGACTTGGTTGATGTTTCTTACACATATCACGCTTCTAAGAAGTTGGTATTCTTTAATCGAAAACACATCTATGTATACTTGGGAATTGTAAACTAGCGAGCTTATGTACACATGTAGTAAGTTAGATGGTTCAGTGATTGGTTGATGAGAAAGAACCCATGGTTGTAGTGAGCATAGAGATGAGGAAAGATAGTAACATGTATGCTCATATTTATATCGAGATTGGGCTATACTTGAGCGAAATTATATCAAACTATGACTCCTAAATTGGATTGTGCTTGAGCCAAAGTATGCTAGACTGAGACTCCCAAATGTCAATTCAATGATTTGGATTCTTGCTTCCTGTATCGTTACACTTTCTAGGATGGATGGTCCAAGGATTGAATTGTGAAGAAGGGAAATTCTTGAGCTTGCCTTGTGAATGGATAAGAGGAAGATATACATGGTTGATTGAATGTTGATTGAGATGCTTGGAGTTTGGAGGTCTTTCCATCGAGAGGAATCATGTTAGATGTCTAGTTTTCATTGAGTCATGAACATAGCAGGATGGGTTGAGTGAGTGATAAAGATTCTAGGCGGTTCTTTCTTGGTGGACTTGTACCACCCTATTTTGAGATGGCATCGACAATGGGTGCCTAGGGTTCGGAGGTGAATTACTACTACGTAACTGCTTTCTTCGACAATAGTTTGATAAAAGATAAACACTCATGTCCAATTCTATATTGTTGTGTCTAAATCCTTGGATTCTTTTTGTGTCTGAATTTTGTGCAAAGAATGATTATGAATCTTCATGGAAATGAATGTAGGCATGAGTTGAAATGACTTCCTTGGTTAAATTCTATAATTTCATCTTCTTTCGGTACGAAATTTCAATCATTTTTATGTGAATCTCAACTATAGGGATGGATTTAGTATTTTGCATATGCATTTAAAAATGTGCATGCAGTTTGCATTATTGGATGTCCAATCTTTTTTCATAGTTGTAAAGTGAATCTATTTATGAGGAAAGTTTGTTTTGATGAAGAGTGTAATCAAACACTATCTTGGAGAGCAAGGACAGGGATGCCACATAGTGGTATTGGAGCTCAACGACAATGTTGGGCAATGATAATCAGTGAATGAAAGTTTCATATTCTATTTTCTGGGCTATTGTTTATTTCCTAAGAGAAATGTGTGGCATTAGTGTGGGTGGCCAAAGTAGGGAAATTTGTTGGATTTATAGAGCTTTAGGTTTCAAATCCCATGAAGTCCAAACCTATAGCTTACTAAGAGGTTAAAGCATTAAACTGAATAATGCAATTGAGCAACATAAGGAAACCTTCCAAATTTTCTTCTAAGTGCTTAAATATAACTATTGATTAAAAACCTTAGACATAGTGATGGTTGTAGTTAATGCACATGACATTGAACATAAAATTTTCAGTTGGAAAAATCTATCATGTAATGAGAATATGAATGTCCAGGTTAGTATGCTCAAACCTTTGGATGGGACTGTTGAAGGATGTAACTAGTGTCGGTGTTCATATTTATATTTGAGTCATGATGTAATGTATTTATCAAAAGAAAATAAAAAGAAATTTTATTATTAAAGAAATTAACTTATTAAAGCATGGGTTTCATGCTTGGGTCAATTGTTTTTAGGTCAAAGCATCCATTGAAGGATTCTAGGGTTTATGTCAAGTATCCTTGTCCATGTCATAATGTAAAACACCCTTCTTGGGCTCTATTTGTCAAGAAAGAAATTTATTTTAATGTAAAATAGGTCAATTAGGACTCCTCCACCAAGTCAGCCTCATCAAGGGAATTCAACCTCACACAAACACTATATAAAGGCAACGATTCGACTAATTTGGAAGACACTCACTCAACAAGTTCGATCTGTAGTTACTGGAGGTAGAAAAAGATAACGAAGTTGCCGGAGAAGGATTGACGGAGTTGGAAGACCAAAGTCGAGTTCTTGGGCAATCTATCTCTCACACGTGCAAAGTTTTTGGATTGTAGCTGGGCCAAAATTCTGAAGTTGCTAGGGTCGACATTCTGGGTTGTTGCTAGGCCGAAATTCTGAAGTTGGCGGGGGTCGAAGTTCTGGGTTGTTGTTGGGCTGTAGCTGCTGGACAAGAAGAGACTACGAAAGTTTTTTGAATCATATTGGAAGGCTTACTTGGTGGAGGATGAAGGTCTTTTGGGTCTAAGGTCTTGGTCTATCTCAATTTGAACTAATAGTGAAAGAGTTTGACTAGGTTTTCCCCTATAGAGGGGTTTTAGCCCTGGCTGAGTGCCTACATCTGGCGTCGTTGATCTTCGTGTTTTGTTTTTGATGATTGTTGAATGAAACAAAGATAAAAGAAGAACATATGAAAGTTAATAAGAACACAATGATATCATAAGTAATTATCAACATAAGAAAATCTTTCTGCCTTTTTGATTTTCTAACAGGGACCGGGCTTGAGTTAATGTGAGATATTGAATTTTTACGAAAGCATGGTGGGGGATAGTAATAGAATCTAAAGAGTTAAAAATGACTAAGGAGGATAGTGGCATTATAAAGCTTGGCAGATGGGAAATCACAGGTGGGAAAAGATCGTTAAGTGGATGATGGACAAGTAGAGAGAATATTAGAGGTGGTGTATCCCCCATGATGTTCAATTGCATAACTGGCAAGCCATCCAACAATAATCAGATGGTGGGAATATTTTTGTAGTGGGAAAAAGTTTCATTTATTGAAAGGACGATGGGCATCGAAAGCGAGAATCTGAAGGGATGTGTGTCTCACCTGCTTTTATAGTTGTGCAAGGGATATGAAACTTGAAAACTAAACAAATGTGACATAATGGATTGAACAATGGTTAGGATTGGAAATTAAATGTGATGCATGTCCATCAAGGGTTTTTTGAGAGGATGAAATCAGGTAACCCAATAATAGGATAGAGAAATAAGATGGAACATGCTAGATGGTAGAGGTCATTGAAGGGGGACAAGGACAACGTATCAAAAATTATAGGGGATGCATGTCCCCTTACGCTTTTGGAGAGGACAAGATTGGATAACTTGATAACATGATAGAGGAATCAAATGGGGCATGTTGAATGGTATAGGTCATTAGAAGGGGACAAGGACAAGGTATCCAAAATTGGAAAGGAGGCATGTCTAGAGGAATTTAAAGTGAAAAAATCCCAAGACTTGATAACTTGACATAAAAAGTAGCAGAAAATTGGGTGATAAATAGTTAAAAATTCAATTGGCTTTGGGGGCATTGCTTCCTAGCTCTACTCAACGTGCTACCACTTGGAGCTTGTGAGAGCACTGCCCCTCGACCCTACTCATGTCCATTGATGGTTTTTGAGAGGATGAAATCAAATAATCAAATAATAAGATAGAGAAATTAGATAGGACATGTCAAATGGGAGAGGTCATCTGAAGGGGACATGGACAAGGTATTGAAAATTAGAATGGATGCATGTGCCCTTAGAATATCTAAGAGGTCTAGATTCAATAGCAAAATAATAGGTTAAAGGAATTAAATGGGACTAGTCATTAGAAGGGGACAAAGAGAAGGTATTAGAATTTGGTAGGGATGCATGTCCACGAAGGATTTACGAGTGAAAAAAATCCTAAGACATGATAGCTAGACATAGAAAGAGGTTTAAAATTGGGTGAGAAATAGTAATAAGTTCAATTGGATTCGGGTGCATTACTTCTTGACCCCACTTGAGGTGCTACGAGTCATAGGTCATGAGGGCACTATCCCTAGAATTTGCTTTGCAATAGCGTAGGGAGGCACAAAATGTATATCATCCTTTTGAGTTCCTTAGTATCCTCGAATTATTTTTGAGGACATCCTTTTCATAGTTTAAGGAAGTTGTCCAGGGGTTTGATGTACTAGGACAAGGGATGATGGAGAAGAATAATTGACACAAGTCCAAATACATAAGACAGGACTATCGACAAAAACAAACATGCGAAGGAAACTGTGATTGTAGTGATGAATGAAGGACATGGGAAAGAAAGTGGACTTTGGTAAGTAGTATGTAGAGGAAAAGAAAAAAAAGAAGTAATAAAAGGAGTTTTTCCTTGCCATCACTGGGACATACAAACTCAAAGTGATTTGAAATCTCAAATGAATATCTGCAATAAGCTTGTTTAACGAAATGTCTTGTGTGGAAGATTTTGTAAATTAAATATAGAATCGAAGGTATTTAGTGACTAGATGGATACTCTAAAGAAAACTGTTGCCTCAAAATCTAACAGGTCTTGGGAAAGGCCTCACAAGGCAAGGGCCAGACCTTGTTGCAACGATAAGGTTGATTGGCATTGTCACCGAAACAATCCTCTTCTTGCTCTTTAGTGGAATTACACCACACGGGATGCTTCCCGGTTTTCACCTGAAGGATATTCTAAGTTAGATGGCTTAAGGTGATATGAATCAAAGGCTAAGTAAAGGTACTTCTTAAATGGACAAGGGCACACATGTCTATGTCGAGTAGAATACCATATAAAGAGGCCTAGAAAAGCACTCGTGACCTAGGGTTTCAAGATGTAGGTCAACAATGTAATGCCTAGTCATACAAGCACCAAGAAAAGGTTTGCAAATGTTATAATCAACAAAAGGAGAGCGTAAATCTTGAAAATAAGCCCTAGCTAAGGTTAGGGTTTTGCTAGGGACAAATTGCCTAAGATGGATGATGTGAACCCTTTTAAGGTAAATTCAATCATGAAAAGAGGTAGATTTTTATTGCCAAGGATCAATCAAGGTGAATTCAAGCTACTAAAGCCTTAACGTCTATCTAATAAAAGCCCTAGTTGAGTTTGTCCCTATGCCCTAACACTAGCGGCTTGCCTTAAAGTACTTAGAAAAATAAAATAGGAGAAAAGATGAAAGTTTTTATGATTTTTGACCACTAGAAGGATTCCTAGTGCCTTTCCCTACTTGGGTGATGGAGTCTTTAGGGCTAAATTTAAGAGAGATTAGATTTATGCTTGGAGTAAGGGGGGAAACTCTAATTTTCACTTGATAAACCCTAGCTATCTTTTTATGAGGGGAGAAATTAAATAAAGAAAATCTCTCTAGGAGGTCCTTTATGGTATTCAAGGAAGATAAGCTTAACATGCAATAATCAAGCAAGATTTTCTATAAAAGATATGCATTTAGAAATGGAATAAGAAAAACCCTAACGTAATTTTATCACATGAGAAACAATCAAAATCTGCAATTACAGTTACACTTCTTCCAAGAAATAACCTTCTTTCAATCCCAAAAAGATATCTCCAAGACACAAATCATTCTCCAATAGCAATAGCTCCAAAAGGATCACATCTCCACAAGTAGTGAGTTACATATAAGCTAAGTCGAGCTCTCTAAAGGAGGATTAAATCCACAAGTGATGATGAGAAAATAGAATGGCAAGATGAGAAAATAGATTGGCAAGATCTGTTAGCTTTAGCGTGATTTTACTTATTCCCAAAGAAAATTAGAATAAAATCCCCAAAGCATCTGTCAAGAAATGTTATTTTTTGGTAGCCTCAAACAGGTGTTATAGTCTCTATGATGTCTAAGAGGCTAAGGAACACCAGATCTCCAAAACCTAGGAAAGGTTTCGCGAGAAAGACTTGGAGGCACCTCAATTAAATTAATTAGCCTATAATTAACTATTTCCTGAGTCTAACTTAGGAAAGTTGGTTAATTAAAGTGAATTAATTGGGGAAGTTCAATTTTGCTCTAGAGACTTATGGAAAAGTTAATTGACGGAGTCAGGATGATCTTATAGCCATTAGTTGAGATGTGATCATGGCCATTGAGACTCCAACGAGAGATTATAAGAGCAGGTGAAAGGGTTTGGAGAAGTGACATCAAATCATTTTGAGCATTTTGACTACCCAGTTGCAGGTATTCAACAACGACACAATTGAAGCTAGGGAAGCATCAGAGTCAGGGGTTTCAACAGAGATTTGGGAGTAGGAGTTTGGAGGAGATTTCCTCGGTATTTTCTAGTGTACAAAGGCAGGAAGAGGAGGCCGAATTCATTTGCCGAGGAGGCTACATTAGTTAGTGTGAGTCGCCAAATTTCCTAGTGCGAGTCGCTGGAGGAGACCATGTTTCAGTTGCTATAGGCTGAATCTATTTTGGTGAGGCATAGCGAGTGGGTTTCAGAGGTAGAGGGAGGCATGGCAACTTGCTGAAAGGAGGTTCTAGAGGCTGAACGAATTTATGGAAGTAGCGGTGCGCATTTCCAATCAGGCAGTGCGAATAACTAGGGAGTGCGAGTTGCCGGGAGAGAGGCAGGATCCATTTGTAGAGGGAGATAGTTAATCTCCAAATTATTTTACTACTGGAGATTAGTATTTGCTAGAGGTTTTCCAGTGAAAGGCAACAAATTGTAATTTCTCATATTGCTGAATAATAATAAAACCCTCATCTATGTAGAAAATCTATGAAATTATGATCTGCTAATATTAACAATTTGAAAAACACTTTCTTTTTATATAAACACAAAAATTTCTCTACTAGATGCAACGAAATAGGAACAAAAATAAAAGCACAATCACACAATTCAAGAACATAGAATTGACTAGGGAACCCAAATAGGAAAACCCTCTGCTTGCTATTGAGAATTATTATTGAAGAAGAATGAGCACTAGATCTCTTACAATACAATAAAGTTCATTATAGAACAACACTGTTCTCTCTGCTTGCACTAAACTGAAACACCATTGCTTGTACATTGATCCCTGCCACTTAACCAAAGGAATTCATCCTTCTTCAAACTCCCACAAGCCTCTCCTAGGCTCGTTCTCGTTCTCTCACAAGCTCCACGCACAAACTCGTGCTCCCTATTGCTTGGTCTCACCAACTCGTGCTCACTAAAACAATGATCAAGAATGTGCCTTCACTCCTTCTTTAAAGCAATTCAAATGGCTAAGATTAGCAAGTTCTATATTAGTTAAGTCAAATTAGTGGTTCACAAGTTAACAAAGACTCACTGCTAGTGTTAACTCGTCCTTCCTAAAATTTAGGAGGCCAATTCAAACACTTCATCCTGTTCCCCATATAATTCACACTAGAGGACAAATAACTCGATGTTCTATCTCAACACATTAGTTAATTGCTTCATAACTTGTCCTAGACTCCTATTTTTTAGGAGCTCGAGCATGTTAAAGAAGAAACTCGTTTTGGTTCCTTAGATTCAGACATAAATCAAGGAACCCTTTCTCGCTACTATTATCAACAATCTGCGGCATTGGTTCTTCCTTCGAGTTTTTCCCAAGGACATTTGTCCATAAATAACAGTGTCATATTGTTATGTGTGTATGCATATTTTCTCAATTCCATATTTTATCTTCTGAAGTGTATTTTATTTGTGAAGATTGCAATTGTGAATTATTCACTATTTGCCGTAAAAATAATTTTACAGAAGACAAATAAATTGCACGAGTTAGGAGAATAATATCCAGTAATTGCAATTGTGGAAATTTCACATGTTATCAGAGCAGATCAGATCAGATTGGTTCTAGATCAAAGTAAGCGAGGGTTGCGTACTTGAGAGGGAGATCTGAAGCATAGAGTACCAAATTTGCGTAGGCCTAGCGAGGAAATGCAAATTGCAGAGGTAGGGATTCAAATTCCAATCCAAAGAAGTGATCCAAAGGAAAAATGGAATTGCCTCAGTTGCAGCAGTAGGGTGAGGTTGCCAGAAAGGGTTTCCGGTGAGCAAATCATAGATTTGCAGAGTAGGTCTAGCACATATATTTGCAGCTCAAGGGTTTTGCAATAGCAGATCAGCGCATGGCAAGGAAAAGAACACAAAGTTTTCAGTAGCGGGAATTTCCAAAAAATTCTTAGAGGGTTTCCAGTATCCCAGTGATAAGGAAGGAGGCTGTAATTTCCAACAAGAGAAGGCTAGAATTGGCAGTGCGAGCTTTCCAGTCAAACCAATGCATGTTTGAGTGTTAGTAGCGCGTGTGCTAGTGCCGAGGTATTTTCCGAAGGAAGAGCGAGTTGCTCAAGAGAAGCAACAGGTAGAGCGATTTTTTGGAAAGGATTTCGAAGGTGTTAACCACCTGTAAAATTTGATTATACCAAAGGTGGCTAAATCTATTTTTGAGCCTTCAAGGAACAATTTTTCTCACTAAAAATTTTTGGCTCTTGAAGACTTTTTTGAAGGCCTCATGCCTCTGTCCAGATCCTATACTTTTGTTTTCGTCCCAAAGACTCTGAAATCCTGCTGATTTCCAAAGCCAAAATATTGCTGCAAACACCATTTTCTCCTTTCCCTTCTTCTCAAATTAACCTCATCTTTCTATCCCCCTATTTTCCACAAAGATCCCTCATTTTCACATTTCTGCCTTTTCCCCTCATCAAAATCCCCTTTATAAGGTTTAAGACTCACTCTTGGCCTTATCGGAACCCTCAAACCTTTGAAAATCATGAGAAAAACCATTAAAAACCCATTTTGTTATATATATTGGGCTTAAGCCCCCCTGGGCTAAGTCCCTAGCCTTTCCGCCCATACACCTTGGCGCCATGACCGCGTGCTGAGCCAGTCGAGCACTTATCCAGTTTAAATAAATATTTCTTCGCAAACCATTAAAAAACCTTTGATATTTATTTAAACTGTCGAAATTCATTTTATTTAATTTTTCTGCTCGTACAAATTGTGGAGCGATCTCGACCGTCGATTCAATCCATAAAATCCGACGGTGCGGAGCGCGCCTCCTTGTGGACCCCCCAGTCGTGCGCCGTTTTCCCAAAACCGCGTGGTTTTTATCGCACCACTCTTCGGCGGAGGGCGGTTTTTGCCCGATGGCCAGCGATTCCATACACTTGCCGCCACGCGTCCCGTGTACTATTTGCAAAACCGCCGTTCACCCGTCGTCCATCACGCATTAACGTTCGGACTGGGATGCCCAGCGATATCGTTGTCCGTCGTCCGATCTGGGGCGGGCCATCCGATGGTGATCGCTCGCCAAAGATGCCCGACAATTAATGAAGATGCCCGCTACTTAATGTGGTCCCGGCGCGATGATTAAATCATTTTCCGCCGTCGATCTGATCTGCAGATCGACGGTTCGCATTTCGTCTCCCTGATTCGATTGCCCGGTCAACGATTCTCTGTTTTTGACTTCCCCATTCACTCCCGACCGTCGATCTCTGCGCGATCGACGACCCTGATCTAATTTTCTTCCGCCTATTCTATGATCTCCCCGATTAATCCCGACCGTTGGATGATGCCATCCAACAGCCCCGCTCCTTCCACACGTCCTCTAAAGCAGTCAAACTATATACGTAGGATTTCATAACTTCTGTTTGTATTTTGCAGGGTTTAATGTTTTTCCGCCATACTGAAGAAAATTCGCAGGCTGAGGGTGACGATCCTCTTGCCTTCGTTTCATCAGGGAAATCATTTGCAGGGGTTTGCAATCTCACGTCTCATCGGTGTTTTATGAGGCATCGATGCCGTTTTATCTTTGCGCAGCCCTGCATACCAGCAAGAAAACCATGGATTTAACACTGACAAAGAGTATCAGCGTCGAAGACAAAAATGCACCAGAACGGAGGATTAAAGGACAGATTTGTGGGGATTACGTCTAAGATGCTTATCAAAAGCCTAATCCCCAAATAAAACACAGTTTACAGAAAACCTAAAGTGTTTTATCAAGCAGGAATGCTTCCACCGCCACAATCTGATGCAAATCTATTCCTCTCAGCTACCATAGTGCAACCTGTTCCTCAAAGTACTCAATCAGAGGCTGAAGTTATTGATCGAATGAAGATTTTCGCTTCAGCACAGCTGGAAAAGTTACTCTTGAAATAAAACTTAATGCAAAAGACATCTGCAGGGTAACCCTAGCGTCACACAGAGCCTCAAAGGTCAACTAAGCTCCCATCGAGCTTAATTCATAAGTGTAAATCAATTAATACAGTGAAACACCTATATAGTTTCTTCATTGAGCCCCCCAAGGGCCAAGAAAACATTAACTCTGTATTAATTGTAATTGAGATCTTTTATCAGATCTCACCTCCTCATTCTTCTATATATACTTCTTCAGAAGATGAGTGAGGGGTTGGTTGTTGTTTGATCACAAGCTGTAATATTGAAACTCTCTGAAATCAATACATAGTCCTTTGAAGTTGAAGAACAAATTGAAGTCTTGGCGATCTTGATGATGTTGTTGCATGTTTGTTCCTGAGAAGGCTCTATCACTGGATTCATGAGCTTGGCTGTTGGTGAAGTATTCTGAACTGTTACATGTTTTTCCCTGTTTCCATTATGTTCCATAATTTCTCACTATAGTAGGATAGAAAATATTAGGCTAAGAAGTGACTCCTGGAAGCACCTTAGACCTGTTCATCCTTCACTGTTTTATGTTTTCTTCTGCTGAAGTATTTTAGAGGCTTTAATCTTTCTCTTTGGTCTTCATGCTTGTTTATTTCCTTAAATAGTTTGAACAATTGGTTTCAGCATGATTTATGGTTCTCCTTGCTTGTCTGTTGCCACTTAAAAACTATTATTGAAGTCTCCCTTTGAAGTTCTTTGCTTATGGTGAACCAGAGAGGTCTGTTTTGATCTTGCCCTTTGTTCTCACTTAAACAATTGGCTTAAAGGTCGTTATAATTATGATCATAGATGTTTTTAGGTGTTCCCTCTTCTATGACTGTGATTATCAGTAAATCTTACATGTTTTCTAAAGTCCTTTAGATTAAAATCTTTGAGGAAATAGGGTGTTCCCCGAATCTTAGATTTCATTTTGAAAGTTGTCTTGAAGTCATTATTTGCTTAGAGAATGTTTGTAGAATTTATGGTTAGCCCTGTTTATCAAATATCTCTTTATTGTTTAAATTATGTTTTCAGGTTCCCTTTGTTGAGAATTCAATTTCTCATTCTAAATCATTAATGTTCATCCCATTCCAAAAATAAAAGGATCCTGTGGCCAAGTTAGATTTGCCCTTTGATATCCCATATCCTTTGATAAGTGTGTTATGACCTCTTTTTGGCTCCATTGCCCAATAAAACAGATATTTTACTGTCCTATATATCTTTCCTAGACCTTTTATGTTCTGCTGTATTAATTCAACCCAACCAAACAAACAAATACCTGCACTTAATAACTAGTCTAAAACCAATACTCTAAGCACACAAGATAAACCTTTGCAAACAAACTTTGAGAGATCCCTCTCTGAGAGCAGGAGGACTAGATCCTATAACTCTAAAGATTGGTTCTGATGTTGCCTTGTCTTTTGATTTGCCAAACTATCAAAACACAGGACACCAACAGAAGGCAAGTGTGAATTACTCAAAGCAGAACCGCACAATCCAGATAGGAGTGTGAGTGTAGGGAGAATGCCGAGTTAATTTGCTGGAAGGAGAAGGAGATTTCCTAGATCATTAGTTCTCCGGCTTATTGAGTTTCACACGTTTTCTCATAGATGGCCGCAGTAGGACTAAGAGATCAGGATAGGTTGGAATCTGGATGAAACCTCCAACTTTGGCACTTGGAAGGCCAGGATGCTATACCTATTGAATGAGCACGGTTTGAAGGTGCTTGTGATAGCAGTTGTTCTTGTACCAGCAGATCCTATCTTGTTACATGATTACATGAAAGACATGGCCAAGGCTAAGAGGATGGTCCTCGACGGAGTATGAGAACATATTATTCTGCATATCGCAGAGAAGAGTACAACAAAGTAGATGTTGGACACCATCGTCAAGTTGTTCTAGGATCCTTTCGAGAGTTGGAAGATGATTCTTAAGGAGAAGCTGAGAACGGTTAAGATGAATAAGGGCGAGAATGTAACATCCTATCTCAGCAGATTCAGTTGGTTAGAGATGAACTTGCAACAATTGTTACATGATTACACTAAGGGCTTGGCCAAGGCTAAGAGGATAGTCCTTGATGGAATACGAGTTCATATCGTTCTGCATATCACAGAGAAGACTACAGTGGAGGAGATGTGGGACGCCATCATCAAGTTGTACTAGGATCCTTCCGAGAGTCGGAAGATGATTCTTAAGGAGAAGCTGAGAACGATCAAGATGAACAAGGGCGAGAATGTAACGTCCTATCTCACCAGATTTAGTCGGTTAGAGATGAACTTGCAACAGTTGGAGAGAAGCCAACAGAGGGCAAACTAGTGCGTACAACTCTCAACGGGTTTACCAAAAAATGGTGTACGCTCGTTCACGTGATTACTGGACAGGACAAGCTACCAGATTGGGAATGCCTGTGGAGTGACTTCACTCAGGAGGAGCTGAGGCTTAGTCTCGTCGATGGTACTACCAGCAGTAGTGGCAAGGGATTGAAGGTAGAGAAGGAGGAGGAGAACGTGGCTCTTGCAGGTAAGGGGAAAGAGAAGAAGGATCCCAACCAAGGACATGAATCTAAAAGAGAAAAGAAGAAGAAAGATCTGTTGAAGGTCAAGTGCTTTAGATGTGGTGAGCTTGGCCACCATGTTAGGTAGTTTCCAAAGAGGAAGAAGGACAAGAAGGGGAAGCATACAACAACTTCAACAGAGATCGAGGATTCGTCCGCTATGTTGGAGGATGAATTCACTATGTTTGCAGCATTATCCTCAAGAGGAGGAGTACGACACTGTAGTATGCCAGATTAGGTAAGGTTAGAGGGAGGAGCAACAAGGTGGTCTAGATCTAACCAAGGAGGGCTTGATCAATGGATCCAATCCAATTGTTGTGTTCCTCAGTTGGGTCATTACCTTTGCTACGAGAGCCCAAGAATTAAAGTAAGTGGAGGATTGAAAGGTCAACGAGGTGCAGTTAGTTACTTGAGAGACAGTGTAGAGCCAACTAGGCATAGTCAGACACTCAAGAGACAATTGCAGAGCGAGTTGCAGCGATTTAGTAGATCAGTGAGAGATCAATACACACATGTGTAGTGATAGCAACAACACTAAGACAGGAGGGAGGCCGTGCAAATTGGCAATTGTAGAGAGAAAGGTGCAGTTCTGGCCAAAGAGACTCCAACGTAGGGACATCAACAGTCTGAGATGAGAGTAAGCGCAGTGGAAACACAAGATGATTCAGTTACAATATGTAGCAAGTGAATCAGAGCAGGGTTGCGGGGGAGCACCCACCCTCTCGAACCCACTCCTGTAGCGCGCTCCGGGCGGGAGCGCATCAAGAGCGACCTCGGGAGGGCGCTCCCTAATTTCTTTTTGACTCCTTGCCTATTTAGGAGTGATAGAGAGAGCTATTGAAGATTGGAAACAAAATTTTCTGAGTGGGGCAACTTAATGTTCAAGCCTATGGCCTTAGTTTTGATATGCAGTTCATGGTAATGTTAAATTCTTAAAGTAAAAGGATGAAAATGAAATATCAAGGAGAATGTCACTTTTACAGGATGAAAATGAAAGATAAAGGAGAATGCCACTTTTACAGGATGAAAATGAAATATAAAGGAGAATGTCACTTTTACAGGATGAAAATGAAAGATAAATGAGAATGTCACTTTTACTTAAATTTTTAACATTACCATAAAATGACTCAGGATGTTCGAGAGTGGTTTCGACCTCATTGGATTTCAAATGGAGAAAGTAGAATTTTATATCTCACTTAAAATCCAACAAACATCATTTTTTCAGGATTTCAGGTTTAGGGGGATTGCAATGTTTCTAACAATGTTTCCATTGGATTTTGTCTTGTACTAGGGTATGGAACTTGTATTTAATCAAGAGCACCAAGCCCTCTATGCAGGGACACTCCCAATAGTCAAGAGCACCTGTAATGAATAAAATAATGTAAATAATGATTAATTGGTTAATTAGTAATTAGGCTGAAAGGGCATGTCTGATAAGACATGACCTTTTATGAAGAGGCACCTGTCTAGGTATATAAGCAGGCCTCATTTGTAATTCTCAATCATCTCATTCATCATACTTTTAATATATATATTTGTATCCTCATGGATATTTTGATATTCCAAGTCTTTTGGGATTATTTAACTTGAGAAGGAACTTTGTTCACTTCAGCACCTAGGGTACTAGGGTATGGAACTTGTATTTAATCAAGAGCACCAAGGCCATTCGACTATGCAGGAGGAGACTCCCAATAAGGCACACAACAAGAAATTAGAAATTTTTTGTGGCAAGAGAGTCAAGAAGTATATAATATATTTACTTTCCTTTTTGTTTTATATAAGAGCTCTCCATATCTTCCTTAGCCTGCCTTAAATATCTCAAAATAGTTGGCCCGTGAACCAGTGAAACAGATAAGTCTCATTCGTATTTTTATTGCGGGTGGGTACTAGAATCGACAGAATCAAGCTAGTTAAGCAGGTAATGAATGGTAACCCCCATTCAGGGGAGGTGCAACCACCCGAAGAAGAAAGCTTGGCGTGATAGCTGGTCGAATACGAAGGATGGGCCCCTCGGTTGGGAGAATCAAACCGGGCTTGTGAAATAAATGAGGATTTGAAATTCCTTGAATCAATAATTCAGTCCACCCTGTCCCGCCTGTAAATAGCAAACCTCTAGTGAGCAGGCTAAAGAAGCCAACCCAGTCTTATCTAGTTTCTAGTACTTTTTATAACTATTAACTCTTTCATATTTATTATGATATTTTTTGTAAACAATATATGACAATTTAAGTTTGAAATTTGAAGTTGGCATTTATAACTCATTGGTAATGGATTATGAATATGATGCTTCATGAAAGTTGAAAGTTGAAACATTTCATTTCATGTTAGATATTCTTTGTTGTTGTTTGGTTACTTGGTAATGGTAATGGTTACAAGTACAAGTTACAACTTTAGTGATCGATGATGAAAAATGTTATATATTGAATTTTGAAAGCTCGAAACTTTGTGTAATATTCCTAATTTGCGACAGCAAATTGGAATATTCTATTTTGTTTATTTTTCCACCTATAGTTTGTAAGTAAATAAAAAGTGAGTAAAGAGGGTCTAAACTCACTTAAATGAAATAAGACATCCACCTAGTAGCACAACGTTGTGACTTAAGTGGGAGTCAAGGGGGACCCAACACCACGTGGAGGAGGGGGCCTATGTACACTCTAGAAGTTTCTCCAAGCTTCTACGCAGATAAGGATGAGAATGTGGATAAGGATGAGGATGTGGAGGAGAGAGAGAGGCTACATTGGGTTTTGGAGGGAAACCAACACTATAAAAGATGGAGGAGCCTCCTCATTTGGGGCATGCTTGGATTCTTGGATTATGGATTATTGAGTGAGACATTTGTCTTTCTTTGGCACGCTGGCTGTTTAGCCCGTCTGCTGCACTGTTTAGTGCACCGAGTGTCTCGGTGCGGAGATCTCACCCTTAGCCCCGGGGGACTCCGAGTGCCTGCTTGGGCAAGGTTATTTTCTTAGCATCATCCTCCAGGACAACGTTATTGCTGCAGCAGCGTAATACTGTGTTGTAGGGTGTTGTCGTGGTGACTTTACGACACCACCTCCTTCTCTTGTTTTTCAGAGGGAGAGTCTCTCTTTCCTTTGGAGGATCAGATTGGGAGATATTGGAGCTGATTTGCAGATCTTGGCATCAGGCCAACAGTTATTCTGCCCCTACTGCGCAGTCCCTCTCAGTTACTGCGTTATTTTCATGGTGTATCTATAGTGAGGGTTTGCCGGTTGATTTGAGGGGAAGATCTCAAGTGTAAGGATCAGCCTTCCACTTTGGAGATCTATTGGAGGAGGTCTATTTCAGTTGCTCATCATCCTCAGCCTTCTCTGTTTGGTTTCAGTTTGGAGTTGCAGTAGCTGCCCAGCAACTCCGGCATTTTTGTCGTATTGTGCATTTCAGCCAATCCCTTGGAGGGTTGAGATATTTTTGCTTATAAGGGTTAGAGCTTTGCTCCCCTATTGTATTTGGGCCATCGATTGTCATATCCATGTGTTGACATTATTTTGGAGCAACATTTTATCTTAGACTGCATTTTTCATAGCCTGGGTTTGTGCAGAAATAACAGTACTTTTCATGTTTATGTACATGTGTTGTGGAGGCTTGCATTTCTTCTCTTGAGAGGTTGTTTCCTCAAAATTTGTACTCTCTTCTGCTGCAATACATTATTATTGGCTATATATGCATCTTCTGTCTCACAGCTACTGCAGAAAACATTGTAGGGTTTCTGGATTATTTTCTTGTCTTGCGGCACCTCTATCTTGAGGGGTTTTCTATATAAAATTGCTGTTTAGCCTTGCTGAAAGCCTATGCCTTGTACTCAAACTCATTCTATGATTATCCATAGTGTTATACATCATATTCCTTCATAAAATACGCTGCCCTTGCTTCAGCAAATTTCTGCATACTCAAAGTCTTGGGAAATCAGGTTTTTTCTTGACTAGTCGGGAAGGAGGAACTGTTTAACATAGCAAAACGCCTTTGTTTGAGCTGAAATTCGACATGGAAGTCCCTCCTGACCTATTCTAACATATTCCAGAACCTTGACCCGTAATTTTATGCAGAGTTCCTTATTCACTCATTTTAGGGCCAAAATCCTCACTTTTCCCCACCTTTTTGCCCTTAAAAGCTGAGTAAAGGTTTCTGCTGCTATTTATTTTGGTTGCTGAACATTTTCAGAGATATTATATGATAGCTGAAGCCCTCATACCTGAAGAATGCGTTTTTCAGGCATGATCTGCTGAAGAATCCATTTTTGGGATACTACATTATGATTGACGAGTCACGAGACTCGATATGTTGTATTTTACTAACTTATGGACTTGGTTGATGAAGATTATAACTTCTATATCATTGATGTTATATGGTTCAATCTAAGTTTTTATGTTTTTTATATCTAATTCAACATTCTACATGCTTTTGTTGACATATACGCATCAAAATATATAAAAATATATATTATATAAAAATTCGCTCCCGATTCGCTCCTGAACCGAGAGCTTTTGAAAATGTCGCTCCCTGTTCCCGCTCCCCGCTCCCACTCCCACTCCCTGCTTTCGCTCCCAAGTAACCTTGAATCAGAGATTGTGTGCAACGTCGATCAATTTGGCTACAACATGTTCCCACAGATCAACAGGTGGCTGATATACTCACGAAAGCCTTTGGTAGAGCAAAGTTTGTCTACCTCAGGGAGCAAATTGGAGTAGTGGAGAACACCTTCCTCGCTAAGAGGGAGTGTTAGGTTTTGGTAGCAACGAACATGTGTTATAGTTTGTATGATGTCTAAGAGGCTAGGGAACACGAGATCTCCAAAACCTAGAAAAAGGTTTCGCAAGAAAAGATGTGGAGACACCCCAATTAAATTAATTAGCCAAAAATTAAATATTTCCTAAATGTAACATTGGAAAATTGGTTAATTAAAGGGACTTAATTGGGGAAGTTTGATTTTGCTCTAAAGACTTCCAGAAAAGTTAATTGACGGAGTCAAGATGGTCTTAACGATTGATTGAGATGTTATTGTGGCTGTTGAGACTCCAATGAGAGATTATAAGATCAGGTCAAAGGGTTTGGAGAAGTGACATTGAATCATTTTGAGAAGTTTGACTATCTAGTTATAGGTATTCAACGAGGGCACAGTTGAAGTTAGGGAAGCATCAGAGGTAGGGGTTTCAACAGAGATTTGGGAGTAGGAGTTCAAAGGAGATTTCCTCAGTTTTTTCCAGTGCCCGGGAGTCAGGAAGAGGAGGCCGAATTCATTTGCAGAGGAGGCCGCATTAGCTAGTGCGAGTAGCCAAATTTCCCAATGTGAGTTTTCAGAGGAGACCATGTTTCAGTTGCTAGAGGTTGGATATATTTTCTGGAGGCAGAGTGAGTGGGTTTTAGAGGTAGAGGGAGGTAGGAAGACTTGCTGGAAGGAGGTTCCAGGGGATGAACGAATTTCTGGAGGCAACAATGCACATTTCCAGTGAGGCAGTGTGAATAGCTAGGTAGTGTAAGTTGCCAAGAGAGAGGCATGATCCAGTTGCAGAGGGAGATAGTAAGTCTCCAGATTATTTTACCAGTGGAGATCAATATTTGCTGGAGGTTTTCCAGTGAAAGATAGCCAATTGTAATTTCTCAAATTGCTGAATAATAATAAAACCCTCATTTGCTGCATTGGTTTTCCCTTCAGTGTTTTTCTAGGGACATATGTCCAAAAATAACGGTTTCATATTTTTATGTGTGTATGCATGTTTTCTTAGTTCTGTATTTTATCTTCTGTAGCGTATTTTATTTTTGAAGATTGCAATTGTGAATAATTCGCTATTTGCCGTAAAAATAGTTTTACAAAAGACAAATAAACTGCACAAGTTAAGAGAATAATATTTAGTCGTGGAAATTTCACAAGAAAAAGAATGAAAAACATACAATGCATATTAAGAAAATATACAAAGGTTTGTAGAATGAACTCTTTTATTATGATAACACTAATTTCATATGACAATGACAACAATACAATGAGGGGAGGCTAGCCTTTTATAGAACAATTTGCAATGGTTAGGCAACTACTAGTTTTGACTCCTCAAGAAAATGTTTTACTAGTCATCCACAAGTTTGGGACTTAGTAAATAATTTGTAAAATATTACAATATAATTGTTAATTCACCCACCGGGGGTGGGGGGGGGGTGGTTGTGTTGGAAAAATTTCTATGATTTAGGTTAAGATTCCTTTTGTTAATGGCTCAATATGGTCAAAAAAGAAAAATAGTACATAATGGTAGCTCAATGTTCCACTTATTTGCCTTGGAGGATAAGTTTCATGGTATGAGGAAACGAAAAGGCATATCAAAATGAGAATGCCTTGGAAATATGACCCCCCAAAATTCAGGAAATGGGGAAACATGATATATATATAATCATGTTTCCCCATTTCCTGAATTTTGGGGGGTCATATTTCCAGGGCATATATATCATGTTCCCCATTTCTTGATTTTTGGGGGGTCATATTTCCAGTGCATTCCTGTTTTGATATGTATATATACACATAAAATTGTAGTGAAAATTTGAAAGAAAGCATTTAAGTTTTAACATTATAATTTAGAATACAGATATAGATTCATGAATAAATGAACAAGTGCTAACTGCTAAGGTGTCCAATAAAATCATGCTACAACAAATACCTACGTATCATCAAAATCATTGCCTATATTGGGATCCTCATCATAAATATTACCCTCTAAGCATTAAAATAAGATAGAAAAAGCTTAACATGTCAAATCCATATTTTGTTTGGGTGATGAGTACACTTTTCCTAGGGTCATGATAAAGGAGTTCAACAATCAATGCCACTAACATTAAGGTACGTAGAGGATTTGGTGCTCTTGATTAAATGCAAGTTCCATACCCACATACACGACATAAAGCATTGGAAATGTTTCATTCCCTCCAATATTGAAATCCTAAAAATTGTTAAGCCTGCTAGATTTGGAGTGGGATCTAAAATTCTACTTTCTGCATATGAAATCCAATGAGGTTGGAACCACTCTCAAGCATGCTTAATCTCAATATTACTGTTAATTACATAGCATTAATAGGGCCCTAGGGTTGAATATTAAGTTGCCTCACTTATAATTTTGTGTTTCTTTTTTAAATAGTTTTTGTTTTGACCCATATGCGCCACTTCGACATGTTGTACTTCCCTGCATGTTCCATATGGACACTTAAACACAGGGTTTGGTGCCTGAAATGCATTTCATCCAGGCTTAAATGTAGTTCAAAAAGGTGAAGTGCATTTTCGGACGCGTCTCATGGTTTCCATATTGAAATGGGACTATTATGCAGTGGGGTCTCATGTTGCAGGGCTGAAACATGTTTAAGTCATGTTTCAACCACTTTTTTATGGTTTCCGTACTGAAATGTGATTGGGACCCAGGAGGGTTCCCACATTTCCTGCAACTTATCTTGGAGGAATTCAACTTGGCCATTGTGAGGAATAATCTTTCTTCTAACAACTACCTTTTTGATCCATTATTCAACTGCTTGGTCTGTGAAGTCTCCAACAACTATTTAGAGCCTCTAACAACTAATTAACTTGTCCAAGGGCTAGTTTGAATTGACTTTTTAATTTACTAAATTGTAATTGACCACCTTTTTCTAATTCTCCAATGCCTTGATGAATTTGCTTATTTTGTCACTTGGGTTTGTTGTAACTCGACTTGATTTCATTTGCTTCTTTCTTTGTTTGACCAAATTATGCCTTGTGTTGCCACATAATCACCATTTGCCACATCGTCATTCCCTGTGTTGGATTTCTGATGCCCTTGGGGATTTGGAGAAATCGAGACATGGGTTTTGTTCCTCTTGTTTTGTAGACCAATTTTGACATATTACATGTCAAACTTTGACAAAATTTGCCCTTGTTATGCCACCTGGAAATTTGTCTTGCCACATCATTACGCTCTAGTGGATAATCTTTAACACCCTTGAGGATTTGGAAAATCTGAAACATGGGATTTGTTCGTCTTGTTGAGTAGGCCTATTTCGACATAACACATGCACATTTTGCTCAACATTGCCCTTTTTTTGCTACCTAGAAACTCGCTTGACCAATTGACCAAGTCTGACCAAGTTGTAGCTAGCGATTTCCACCTTTAATTGCAAAACTTAAACGTGGCATGGAATCCTCTCGTCAAACTGCATAATTTGAGACCATGTTGACTTTTTTTATCATTGGGACCACTTTGCATTGGGAATTGTGAACTGCCTCATGGAACGTGAAAAGTTGTTAAATGAGACTACCATGCTTTGAGATTGTTTGAGGAATACTGCACCAAAGTCAAGGCCACCTACAAGCTCTATAGACCATAACCATGTGGAATGACATAAGTGCACCTTGATGCCAACTGGACTGGCTTTTATACCGATGATCACCCGTACAAATGCACGCTCCCATAAAACCATTAGTCCTTAAGAGAGTTCACCTAAGGCCTTCCAATCTTGTATAGGATGAGAGTAGCCCAAAGTGAAACTTCAAGCCTCAAGGGACTAGCCATGGTCGAACCAAGACAACAAGATATAGATTCAAAAGACACAGGTCAAAACCTAATACATGACCTTACATGGTTTTTACATCACTTTTGACTTGTGGCCTTGGGCTTACAATGGTGGTGATAAATACTACAAAGCGTTCATATGTACCCTGCTGACATGAGGAGTAACATGTACGAAGCACCATTCATCAATTTTGAAGAGATTTTTGTTTTTGTTTTTGGCAAGGACATCAAATCACATTAAACTGATTTTACAATCAGAAAACTTGCAATCTTGTAAGTTGTGAGTGGTTAAAAAAATGTTCACAAAAAACTGATTCTGTATCTCAAGTTATGCCCTCTAAAATAAATCTTATAGGCCATTTTATAACTGGCCTCAATTCACTAATATTACCAAACCAAACACCAATCTTAAAAATTCAATTCATTTTGCATTGCTGAAGGATTTGAACTTGTGATTTCATACCAATCAATCAAGTAACATGAAGTCCATTGTGGAAAAGTGCAGAGCCAACAAAGACCTGGTCATATTTGGAAGATACCAACTTCCCGTGCAAATGATCAAGAAAAGTGAAAAAGGCCGAAGAAACTCTAAACCGCTGAGAAGAAGCTCAAACCAGCAAGACTGAAGACAAGGTGAAGTGCAAGAGTAGTGGAGTCCATTTCAGAGTTGACTGATATTATAGGAAGCCCTAATGATACCCATCGTAAACTGTAATAAATACATGAATTTGTTCTAGACATGTTAATTATTAATTTGAGAATGTTTGAAATGTCCATTTAATGATGTGTGTTGAGATTAGATTGAAACTACCATGCAAAT
Organism: Pinus albicaulis; assembly: GCA_034641835.2. Lineage (NCBI taxonomy): Eukaryota > Viridiplantae > Streptophyta > Pinopsida > Pinales > Pinaceae > Pinus > Pinus albicaulis. The sequence continues at coordinate 809,507,975 of CM076575.1, read as the reverse complement.
AAGTGCATGCTGCAAACAAGCTCATTGTGAAGAAAATTACAAACTAGCTCAATGTTGATAGTTTCTTTAAATTCTGATCTACTTATTTTAGTTGGCAATATTGTTATCCTTTGGTTCTGCCAAAACCTTTTTCCTCTTTTGTTGCCTTGTTGAAGCATCACAGCAAGAATTGTGTATTTGGTGTGATAGCCTTTTCCCTGGAAAAACTTAAATGCATTGCCTAGAAAGATGAAATTGAATTAGAAAAGCGCAAGGAAATTGATAATTGTTATTTTTGTGTTGGAAATCCTTTGAATTCTCTCTTATCTCCCTTATTGTTGCTAATAAGACAAATGCCGATTTTACCTTGCTTTCTTATTACCTCTCATCGTGTTTTGCATAGAGAAAGGGAAGCTTTTGCATTGTCTATGGTTGAGTATGCAAAGAGAAACACCTCTACTTTACAAGAATCAATTCCATTCCACCTTCGGATGATAGAGTGTATGCTTGAAGAAACATGCAATTTTTTCCATCAAAAGGTTGAAAGGTACTGCTTTTCCTAAGTGAATTTGAATCTTTAGTTTTGGAGTTCAATAGGAATGGTTTTTTGGTATATTTTGGATGCTGTTAAAAAATAATGGTTTCTTAGTGCCTTCTCTGTTTTGAAGGTTGAAGATAGTGGTAGAGAAAGTTCTGGAGGATTTGACCAATGATGTTAATATGGGAGGGTATGTAAGACTTTAAAGAATTCAAAAATTTCAATTCTTGTTCTTTTATTCATTGTAAATTTATATACCATTTTATAACTTCTTCTTATGTATGTGGAGCTACTATTAATTCTGCAACATTTAGTGCATATTATTCTTATAGGTACCTTGATAGTTCTGATCATCATGCATATAAAGAATGCTCTTGTTTTAAGTTGTCAAAGTCCACTAGTGCAAATGATGATAGGTGATGCTGGAAGCAGAAATTCTTGCTGGGATTTGTTATTGTACAGAGGAATAAAAGTTTAAGGAATAGATCTAATATTTGTAACATGCAGAAGAGATATTGCAAACACGATGGATATTCCATAACATATGATGTCTTGATATAAGTTTGCATATTGCAAGACAATAATTATCTTCTATATTGGAGCCTCATTGCGCAACATTGTTCATCTTGATAATTGGAGTTTTACATTGTAGGAGAGGAGACACACTTTAAGTTTTAATAGGAAGTGATCATTGGTGCTTCTTGTGTCAAGGAGAAAAATAAGTTGTGCTAGCTAGTTGCCCCCTAAGCTCTAAATATTGCAAAATGATTACTTTAGGGATGCAAATGAGTGTATAATAGAGTTGTAGTACTTTGGTGTATTTCTATAAAGGATGTGGAAAGTAGATACAACCCTATTCATGGTACATAATCTATTAAGTGCACTATTCCTTTAACAAAGATTTCCCTTTGGGTATTTAATACAGAGGAATATTGGGAAGGTTGGATCATTTGGAGTTCAACAACAATGGGTTGCATGCCTCTATCATTGGCTATAAAAATAAAATTGTGGAGGTCGAATTTAGGAACCATAGCCTCAAACAACAAAGTCACAAAAATGAATAGTTTGGGGAATCTATCTCTTCAATTTCTGGTCAAGGAAGCCTCCTCAGTAGAAACTAAATTTTTAGATTTGAGGAACATGTAAGAATAGATGTGCTTCATACAAGCACAATCAAGCAAGAAACAAAATTTCAACAATAAACTTAAGTGGAGGCAATAGCTCAAGCCAAAATCACCTATCAACATCTTAGGTAGGGCAAGGTGTTGAGTCTTAGATTACATGGATCTTGCCTGCTCTTTCTCTTCAGAGCCTATGTAAACGAATACTACTTTTCTTCATGATTTCCTTGATTTGCAGGACATCGACCTTGAACGAGCATGGGTTGGAGCCAACACGATGCTCAATCGTTTTTGGCACCCTAGGTGATTGTCTTAAATCCCTCTAGGATAAGAGATGAATTTCCTCCCTTCTATGTAGGAGTTTCTTGGGTGTTAACTTCACAAAGTCCTATATGAACTTCAACAATTTAGAGAGTAAGGTATGTCAATCAGAAAAGAGGGTAAATGGGTAGTTGTTTGTGACCCAAAGCAATCATTTGTGATTCTGTCCCTCTAGGGTGGTTTTGTACTTTCTCATCCAAATAATTTCCTCACTGTAGGGGTTGGGTCACCCAACATCTCCATTGCTTGTTCGAATTGTATTGGTGTGTTTTGGTCATCCTTAGGGACATTTTATGATGTGATTGGGTCTAGCGATTGTTAGTTTTTCTTCCTTAGCAAACTGACAATTAGTTCTGAGTAGATTTATGCCTGCTGAATAAAAGCATCAACTAGGAAATTAATAACAAAAATTAAGTGAAAGAAAATAGTACTAATCTCAATCACAAAAATATCACACAGATTTTGCCCAATAAGAGTTCTTCATTAAGTTCTGAACTTACTCGAACTCCCTTCTTGGGAAAATGACCCAACTGAGGTATTACATACAACACTTGATTTGATCTAGCTGATCAAGTCCTCCTTGGTTGATCTGTATCTCCTTGTTGCCCCTTCCTTGGAGCCAACACATTGAAAATCCTCTCTTAATATTGTGTTGTTGTATGGCGTCTTCTCCTTCTCCCTAGCCTTGATTTTATAACTTTACATTGAGCTAAATACCTATCCTTAATCTCCAAAGAGATAGACGACCGAGATGGACTTCGCATCACTTGAGATCAAAGGTTGAGATTAAAACATATTCACTAAAGTAGTTTATTTTTCTTAAGTTTACTTTGGCTCAATAAGCCAACATGATAATTATGTGCTTTTCCTAAGTTAGACTTAGGCTAAGTTACAATAGCAACTTACTCACACTTGAGCAAGTGTCTAAGGAGACGTTGGGCGACTTTTGCATGCCTATACACTTTGATCTATGTAGAATTACGTGCCTGAGCTACAAACATCAAAACTTCCACTTAGCCAGGAAGGTATTTTTGCCATATGGAATCGACTTCAATCTTGGAACTGCATTTTTTGCCTTGGTAGCTCACTCTGAAATGGAAGCCTTTCCTGCCCTTTGGTTTGGAAACATCCTCAAAATCATACTGTCCTTGGCTTTATTCCTAGAAGCCCCCTCCTCTTGAACATCCTATAAGGTCATCTCGTACGAAGAGACCTTCTTGACAGATTTGGGGGAATTTGTCGACTTCTCCTCCCTCCTGAACCTGGCGGCTGACTTCCTCTAAGTTACTCAATCTTCAGAGCTACCTTCTCCTTGTTCTTTATCACTGGTTTGCTTTGTGTCGTTGCTTGAATAGGCTGGCCCTTTAGCCTATATATGTTGCTCTCTCTAACTCCTATGACATGTCCCTTATCGTAGCTAGATCCTCTGAGTCTGATCAATACCTTCCCATCCTGGAAAGAAACACAAAACCCCTTCTTCTCCGTAATGGAGATTCAGAGCAAACTCTACCTAATTTCCAACACCCAAAACACATCGTTACTTCCATCCTAATCCCTAACTCAAGTTGGAATATCATTGTTCCAACTCCTTTAACTGCATGTTGAGCATCATCACCAAACTCCACATGTAGTTTTGAGTCCCATTTGATTAGGCTATCAAACTGATCCCGTGCTCTTGTCATATGCTTTGTGGCTCTGCTATCTAGTAACCACACACTCACTAGTAATGTGCCTGAGGTAAGGTAGGAAACAAGTATGAATTTTATCTAGAAATTCTTGGCAGACTCCCTAAGTTCTGCCAACGTAGCTCTAGCTGGTTGCATGCTCTTTCCCCCTTTCTTCCTTTTTGGACACGGTGAAACATAGTGTCCTTCAACTGTGAGGTTGAATCCTCACCCCTGTTGCTTGAACCTTTTCTCCTCATTACTTGACTAATAAGAGCAAGGTTCTCATCATTCCCACTATTTTGCTATCCTCTTGATAATGATTTCTCCCAGAGCCCCTTATAAGTGAAGTCATCCCACAATCTGTTATAATGTAGTATATTTTTTCTTTCTAGAATATCTGTCACAAAGGGAGCCCAGATTTTTGAGAACCTGTTAAATGCTGTCCTTACAAGTTCATATTCTGGCAAGGCTACCCGAACAACTCTAATATCATCTCAAACTTTCTGAACTCTTGTGAGGTGTGATGCCATGGTGTCTGATTCAATCATCTTGGTGTTCCTAATCTTCTCCCTCAGCACCATTTTCCAATTTTCATTGTCACTCTGATATAGGTTCATTAGAGTCATCCACATCTCAAAGCCACTTTTCTTCCCTGATATGTGAGGGATTACATGATCTTTCATGCCATTCGTGATGATATGTTTGGCCTTCATGTCTTTCAACTCGTGAGCTTCTAGAGTTGTAGCATTTGAAGGAGTTGTAATCTTGGTGGTTGCAAAGTCCCATAGGATGTTCTCCTCGACAGTTGGGGTTATACTCTCCTTCCATGGACTGAAGTTGTAGGCCCCGTCTAACCTGTCCTTGAACCTTGAATTTGTTAATGCCATCGAAAAATCACTGAAGACTTCTAACACACCCAGATTGGTACGGTATCCCTCTCTTGCTCTAATGGCTAATCTCCGCCAATCACACTTGTATTGTTGTCTCTTCTGCCAAACTCTCATGGACACCGACCACACCTTTATGAAAATTTCAAGTTTGAAATCCTATTGCAGCAAATGGAATTAATTCTTCTAATTGTTAATTAATTTAACAATTCATTTGCTACGACAAATATCAAATAAATCACACTGCAACCTTCACAAATAAAATTGCGGAAAATAATAGTGCTGGAAACTGAGAAATGCTAGGAAACACACATGAAAAATTGACACAATTATTTTTGGACAAATGTTCCCGGAAAAACCCAAATTGGAAAAATCGGTGTAGCAGATGAGGGCTTTTAACTTTTATATTATTAAGCAGCAATGAATTTATCTGAGTACAATCTGGATGCCAAATACTGGTTATCATGTAGACAAAATATTGGAAAAAACAATCTGAGGAAAATTACCCTCACTCTGAGCAATCTCGACACTTTACTGCCCCTGAAATGCAAGCTGTCCACCTAACCCTGTGCAACTTTTGTGTCACCCTGGCGTAGTCTGCTACATGCATAGCCCAAAACAACTGCAAGTCAAGCCGTCTTGCTTGCTACTGACTGGGAAAATGCTTCTTCGAACCTCTGGAACCTCTGCCCGACCTTTGGAAATGAAATCGTCTTCTTCCTTCAGCAAATCGAGCTGCTCACTGAACCTCTTGCGCTACCTCTACGCAACTTCCTGTAGAAATTTCGGCCTCTCTGCAAATGCAATCACCGAATCTGGAAATCTTCCTCGGCTTCACTGTCCCTGCTCCTCTCTATCTCCGCTTCCTTCTTGTTATCACTCTCCCCAACTTCCTAGGTTGAAATTAGGAGTGAAGAAAGGTAACCATAGACTAACTTTTAGCTAGGCAGCTAGCCCTGCCTAACCAGAGAGGGCTCTGTGTGTGCCACTTTTAAAATATTCAATTTTAGGTCAAGTACCATATTTTAGGCTAGACATAAATTAATTTGTTTTAGAATTTGTTCAATGACTTATTTGCTGGATAAAAATTATAATCAGTGAAGCTAAAACTGATTTCAAAGGCTAAATTGCAGAAAACTGAGCAAGGCAAGATAGGCAAACTATTTGAACACATTTGATTTGTCATTTGTGTATAGTGGTAGAAAAGAGAGGGGTATGAATGAGCATTTTACTGAATTAATTCATTAGAAAAAAAGACATATTGTAAAAATATTAATAAACAAAACATATGATTGATTTATGCTTATAAACTGATAAGATTTTACATAGAAAATGGAATGGAAATGTAATAACAGAGAAAGCACAGTGCTCAATAGAAATACCACATGAATCTCACAAAATTGCAGCAACTCCTTCGATTTTCATTAATAGCAGGTTCACAGTAATACACAGAGTTCAAAAACTCGATTATCCAACAGTAATACTTCGTACATTGAAGTATTTATAGAAAAATAAACTTACAACAGTTACATTAGAGGCTATCATAACTGATAGCGCTTTATTTGCTAACTAACTTCTAACTGCATCATGGAAATAAATTTAATCTGCTGTGCTGGTGCTGGCTCTAACTGAAAACTGTTGCTGAAGAAGATAATCACGGGTTGCGTTGGCTGTCAGTTGACTGCTGATCTGACAAAATTTGACTTTTCTGCTTTTATTAATTGCTCTTGTAACTCACAGAGCTTTTCCCAGCATTCTCCATCAGGGATAACTAATTTATTACCTTACGGTAAATCTCATCTGCTTCAGTGTATTTAGCGAAAGTAGGCTTCAGTACAAAGACATGTTTAATTTCATATTGAATATAAATATCATTACTTAATGTTCTCAATAGTGCCCTCCCTGTCAATGTGCCTTTAATATTTGCAAACTTGGCAGTATCCCTGTAAATTTCCTGAAGTCTCTTTCCATAGTCTTCTCTGGTCATCAATTTATCATTAATTACAAAAATAGAAGGTAATCCCTTTTGTGTCAGAGGCTCTATTCTGCTGAAAAATCTCTGAACTGTAGTCTCTAGTGTGTGACACTTCTCTTCAAGTTGAAGAATCAAAATTTTCTTTGTTAGCACCTTCTTCATTTCCATAATGGTTTCTGTTCTGTCATCAATGCCCAATTCATCTAGCTCATACCTGTTCTTTGTATTAAAAAATCTAATAATATTGTTAGCTATTGCAGGCTTATCTCCCAGCTGTTCTTTGATTGTTGTAATGGTCTCATTTGCCTTCTGTATCATCTCCTTTTGCTCAAATATGATCTGTATACCTTGCCAAATTTCACTGATAGAGTCTGTGATGTCTGCCCATATAATCTCTTTCACCTGGCCCAAAGTATTACTAATAGTTGACTCTTTTTGTTCTTTCTGTAACCTCTCAATCAACTTTTTGGCCCTCTGTGCTTTTGCTGCATGGGAACTATCAACATTAGATTTCTGTAATTGCAATAAGTTTACCCAATCCTGCAAATTTTTGAACTCCTCTTCTTGAATGGACATGTTCTGAGCTGCTTTGGTAAGCTGCTCAACTCCATCTGCAATGCTTGCTATAGGAGTTTGAGCTATAGGAATGGCTGCTAGTGGCACTACCTCTAAAGGAACCTTTGATGTTTTTGCTGCTGCTTCCTTTTCCTTTATCATCTTTTCTAATTCTGATTCCATCTGCTTTAATTGAGCATTCTGCTCCATTATCAACTTCATCATCCTGTCTTCTGACTTTCAGTTTCTTCAATATCCTTTGCCAAAGGATCTTTTGTAGCTGGGATTTTTAGTTGTTTCTTCAATGCTGCTATATCTCTTTTGTGTCAAACTCAAATGTAGCCCTTTCATAATCTACATCTGACTTTGGTTGTGGGATTTGTGCATGAAGAAATGCAAAATGCATTTTTCCCTTTTCAGATTCAAAGGCTAAAAGCAACCTACTTTGTGAACTGGGAGTTTGTTTCCAAAACTAGTTGTATGTACTTGTCTTCAATATTTCATTCTTCAGCTTTATCTTTTTAAATGTAAAGACGGTCTTCTCCTTTTCCCCTGTAGTAGCTGTGCTAGTCTGAATGGCTTTTTGCTGATCTTGAGAAGTTGATGTTTGTTGATCTTTAGAAACAATAGAAGTAGTAGGAGTAGTAGAAGTGCCTTTTTCACCTGCCTGTGTGGAAGGAGGTGTCTCTTCAGTAATGATGATTACTTCTTTTTTTGATTCCTTGCTGGGATTGATCTTCGAATTTAGCTTTGTCTTCTTCTTGTAGTGAATTTTGAACTCTTTTCTAGATGAATCAATCATTGGAGATGACTGATCTTCTCTAACTCTTTTTCCTGCTCTTTCCTGTGCAATAGGAGTCTGCGACGCTGATGTAGACAGTGTCTGCTCTTCAACCTCCTGTAGTGTACCTTCTGTCCATTCAATTTGATTCATGTACTTTTCAATCTCTGGTCTAGGTGTATGAAAATATGATGTAGATTTATTTTCCACCCTCAGTTTGGAAATGACACCAACTGGATCATAAGACCATGTTAAACTTGGGCTAAACTGCATTTCTTTCAACAACTTATCTGCTTCCTCCCCTTCTATCCTGCTATTACAGATAAAAGGACCTATCTATGTTTTAATTTTAAACTGCGATTTCTTTTTAGCAGAGACAAAATGCACTTCATCTGCATTAATCATTTGTCTAATATACTGCAATGCAAAAATCCTCATGGGGAGGAACTTGGGCAACTTATAAGGGGGAAGTTCACATCCATAAATTCTGAGTTCTGCATAATTTTGGTAAAGATACGAATCCCCCGTTCTAGCTTGATTTGACAACTGCAATACCTTTCTAATCTCTTCACTAATTCTTGGCTTTGGAGTGCTATTCAACAAACTGAGTGCTGGCTGAAGAAACAATTCCACAAAATGTTTATATGTATTCTGAATATTCTTTCTGTTCCTTCATGACTAATGAAGTCCAGAAAATGATTGACTGTTGGTTGCCTTCCTCATCCAATTTATATAGAGAAAACTTAAATTTGTCTCCTTGAGAGTACAAGAACAAGTAAATTAACATAGAAGCATAATTGAAAACCTCTTGAGTTGTGAATTTCACAAACTGATCATGAAACTGACTAAAATTGAAAATGATGGAGGGTTTGGAATCATTGGAGAATATGGACAAAAACCCTATGATGGCTTCATCTACCCATTGGTTTGAATAATAACCAAGATGGTAGTAAATGACTGTGATGATTTGTTTGGACATTTCAGGGAATATGGATGATGGAAATGGAGGGTTTTTCTTAGGTAATGGGTCATTTTCAGTCATGAATAGCTCAAGAGTTTGTTTTCTGTTTGCAAAATCTAATTTCTGGTATATTTATATCAAGGATTCTTGGGAAAATGGGGTGGCATTCTCTGTGGTTGGGGCTTGCATCATTTGTTCAATTGTTTGGGCATTGATAGTCACTAGAATCTCTCCTTTAGGAGCGATAATAGCTCTCTGGTTTGGCATATACCAAGCTTGGCATCTTCTAACAAACTTTGGGGCACTATGGGTATGAGGAATGATGAAATGTGGGAGACTAGAATCCCATAGTCCTATGTCATATGATTTATCCAAGTATTTGTCTTCTAACTAGCAATATAATTCGAAAAATTCAATGTCAGACAAGGTTTTATGTATTTTGTGATCTTTGTCTGCTAAGGGAATGTGATGAAAATCAACTGGAGGATGTAATAGCAGACTTACTGGTTGCTTAGGTCCTTCTTTTTCGGAGGCATGGTTGGCTCTGTTGTAATGGCGGAAAACAGGAATTCTCTGATAGAAAACACAGGCAAAGACTGAGGAAAAGCTTTGCAACTAGAGGAAAATCAGTAGCTATAAGAGAAAGCTTCAAACACTGGCAGGTTTTAATCTCTGGAACTCTGTTAATAGCTATAAATTTGGAATCCTGTGCTGAGCAGAGCAAATAGCAGAATAAAGGTTTGAAATAGGCGTTTAATGGTGATTTTATGGGCAATTGAACTTATTTCCCATTTGAAAAGGGCGCGGATACATTGCCTAACAGTTAGCAATTGAATTAATTGGCTATCGGTTAGGGAAACGATCGGGAATTAAGTTGGTTGGACAATTCTGAGTCCACGTTTGCATGATGTGATAGGCGGGAGAAATGGTAGTTTCAATTGGGGGTTGAGCGGAATTTCAGAGGGGTGTTAGGGAGGTAAGTGGTTTCGTGCAGGGGGGCGGGGTGCGAAATCATCTACTCGTGACACGTAGCAGTGGGGTCGGTATATAATACCACTCTTTTCGGACCCCCCCGACGTTAAGTCTCGGACGATGAGAGGGGGTCGAAGTTTTATATGGGCCGTCGGATGTGAGGATGATGTGATGGATGATCAGAGAGGTGGAGGGGATTTAACATACGACGAAGTTTAGTGATTGCTGGGGTAGGGGTATGACGAGAGTGATGTGATATGAATGATAGGCAAATAAGGTAATATAACGTGTCATGATGGTACTCGAGAATACGGTAGTGGAGAATGACGATGGTGAAATATAACACATAGGATTTATAACCTATGGTTTAAAGAATTATTTTTGAAATATTAAAGATAAATCTCTAATAAAATCCGATTTCGAAAATATCTTTTTTCAGCAAAGTTTTTTATTTATTTTCGGATACAACAACAGAGTATAGAAATTCTATGACACAGAGTTTATTTCAGACTATAAAACATGCTTACTCCTTCAACTTGACCTATATGGATGGAATGGAAGTTTAAATACCCTTTTTAATAATAAAAAAGAAACTGAAGACTTTTCATGGCAGTTTAGACCCTAGACTTAACCTATTTGTGGTGAAATGACATGACTTTAGACCTTTGAATGGAGATGAAACAGTGTGAAGGAGCAGCATATCATGATAAGACTCATTTAGTGATCAAAATTATTGCTGAGGATTCACTGAAAAAGCAATTTTTTTTTAACTAAAGACCTAATGGAAAACTCTTAAAAGAGCTATCTTTGATCACAGAAAAACTTGACTCTAACACTTCTCTTGCTCGAACTCTTCCGGTTGCAGCCTCTGGAAAATTGAACTGCCAAAGGGAAAAATCTAGATTAGACTATAGAGTGTATATCCTACCTCTTTGGTCTTCAATCCCAAGCTCTAATATCCTCTCCAAGCTCCAACACCATAATAACAAAAAAAGGAACCAACTAGAAGAAAATGCCAAGGCATATAGCCATGATGTTTCAAGTTTTTAGCCTGCAAAAAAATGGAGGAATGCCGAATGGGAATGGGAAAAAATGCAACATAGAAAAAAATCAAATTTTCACTTTTCAAAAAATTAAAATGCAACATAGAAAAAGTGTATCACTTACCCTCACTCCGAGCAATCCCGACACTTGACTTCCCCTGAAATGCAAGTTGTCCACCTAGCCCTACGCAACTTTTGCGTCACCCTAGCGCAATCTGCTACACGCTCAGCGCGAAACAACAAGAAGTCAAGTCGTCTTGCCTGCTACTGATTGGGAAAATGCTTCTCCAACCCTCTAGAACCTTTGGTCGACCTCTAGAACTAAAATCGTCTTCTTTCTTCAGCAAATCAAGCTGCTCACTGAAGCTTTTGCGCAACTTCTTGGATAAATTTCGACCTCTCTGCAAATGCACTCACTGGGTTTGGAAATCTTCCTCTAGCTTCATTGTCCCTACCCCTCTCTGTCTCTGCTTCCTTCTCTTGCTCGAACTCTTTCGGTTGCTGCCTCTGGAAAATCAAACTGCCCAAGGAAATCGATCTTTGTGTCTAACAAGTGTGTTCTCCATCTGCCCATCGACTTATAATCTTTTGTTGGAACTCCAACGACCAAGATTAAAACTTAATCAAGGGCCAAGATCATATCGGAGTTGATTCGTGTGAGTTTCTAAATGATTCACACGTTATCTCAATTAATACTGATTAATTAACTAGATTTCCTAAGTTTAGACTTGGGAAATATTAAAAAATAGGCTAATAATATAATTGAGACACTTCTAGGTGGAATTTCTAGAAACGATTTCTAGGTTATGGAGATTTCCTGTGTTTTAGCCTCTCCACAAAGTTTCGAGACTAGAACACCTCCGGTGCTATAAAAAACTAGCAACCTCTGGCCTACTTCCTGCATTTATAGCTATCGCTGCCTGGCTACTTGGTGGCTATTCTGGCTGTGTTTGCCTTTGGTTTTGTGCCCTTCATGACAATAATCACTAGAGCCTGTGCGCTTGGCTGTTGGTCCACTTTCGAATCAACGATTGAGCCCTGTACTGACAACTCCATAGGTAAACATTGTTAGTTGCCACCCACTGCTAGTCACCTCCGATGCCCTAAATGCAGTCCTTGCTGCTTAATAACTTACATGGTTGGCCACTTTAATTTGTTGCCTACTTAGTTAGAACCCTATGCATGACACTCATGTAGCTTGGACTTCTTGCTCGATATGCTCCGATTGACGTCCCTCGACCGTTGCTGCTCCTTGACCAATCTCTTTGCGAATGTGGTCTCTCTACAATCCTGCATTTGTTGAGTGTCCCTTGACAACCTTTGTTAGCCCATGACTTTCTTTCACCGCTAATGTATTGGACCCCTGCACAGCTACTGACGTCTTGTTTGCTGCTCCATCTGTTTTGAAAACCTCTTATCCACCGATTATGTCGCTACTGGCCCCAATAATGGTTTTTGCACCTTCTCTGTTGGCCGATTGCAGGTGGCAAATCTTTTCGATGACCAGTCCGCCACTACTTCCATTCACCTTCTGTGTTCTCTTCATGATTTTTTTGGCCTACCTTGCACTGTGGCCTATGTTGAATCTTACATCCTGTCCATTGCTTGCAAACTGTGGTGGTTTGTTGGCATAGGTCGCTTTTTGCATCCCCCCTTTCAATGTGCAACTATTGTCAACCCTGACCCCAATTTGTGTCTATGCCAACGATTTGTGCCTGGTGCTCTTGTGCTGTCGCTAGCTAGCGTTTGGGTGACTATCGACCATCAATCATCAAGCCATTGCCTGTGTGCTTTGTTTCGAGGATTGTGGCTGAACAACCTTGTCGGCCACCACCACCATTAAAAGTCGTTTCAATTTTTTTTTGTTTTATTTAAAAAGTTGTTTTGGTTGTAGTTAGCCCAGGGCCCCTTTCCTTATAAATTTTTTTTCCTTTTATTTATTTATTTAACTCAGCGAAAAAATTTCGGCCCTCCTGAAGTTTTTTTTTCGCTTCAGGGCACTATATGACTGGTGTCTTCAGTCTTTATTAAAAATATCTCCCGCTCATATGATCACGACCGAACTTGGCCCTGATGATCCAGTACGAACCTGACACTTGTGTTTCAGAGATTGGCCTTCTTCAAAGATTATGCTCTGATACCATGTTAGTCCTTCTTATGTTACCAAACCAACAATTAGTTCTAAGTAGATTTACGTCTACTGAATACAAGAACAAACTAGGATATAAAAAACATAAATTCAATGGAAAGAAAACAATTCCAATGTCCATTACAAAAGTGACACAGATTCTGCCCAATCAGAGTCCTTCATTAAGTTCTGAACTTACTTGGGCTCCCTTCCTGGGAAAATGGCCCAAATGAGGAATTACATACAACACTAGATCTCATCTAGAGTTGATCAAGCCCTCCTTGGCTGATTTGGATCTCCTTGTTGCCCATTCCTCGGATCCAACGAACTCACTGAGAAGCCTCTCTCAATCTTGTGTTGTTGTATGGTGTCTTCACCTTCTCCCTAGCCTTGCTTTTATAGCTTTACATTGAGTCAAATCCCTAGCCCTAATCTCTAAAGCGATTGACTACTGATATTAGATCTTACCTCACATGAGGTCAAGGGTTGAGATTAAAACATATTCACCAAAGTAATTTACTTTATTTTTCCTAAGTGTACTTTAGCTCAATAAGCCAACATAATAATTATGTGCTTTTCCTAAGTTAGACTTAGGCTAAGTTACAATAACAACTTGCTCACACTTGAGCAACTGTCTAAGGAGACTGTAGGCGACTTCTACATTGTTGAAAAGTGTAACTAGGTTCAGTCTTCATAATGACATGTAATTATGATTTTAAGTAAAGAAGAGACAAAGGAAAAATAAAATGTATTTTGTATTACTTGCATCATGGGTTCCATGAGCAAGGATTTTATTTATAGGTCAAAGACTTCTTCTTGATGTCTTTAGGATTTTGTCATCTTGTCATAATGATAATTAGAGTCATGTAAATGAAGTCATGTTACACTTAGAAGTGTCTAGATAGTCCTCCAAAAGACAAGCACAAACATCTCCTTGATGTCAGCCTCAAAGATGCACAATATATTCATGTCTGCTCACATAAATAAGTCACATCTATTCACTTTCAAAGGTCGGCTTAATAGCATGGATGAACTACTATAAATAGTTGTCTAGGCACCTCGCATTAGAGTAGAATACAGTGTCAGATTCCTCTGAAATTCTCAGGCTAGATCATAGAAGATAAGCTCAGACAAGGGCACATGCCTCGGTCTAGCTCACGGTAAACATAGTTCGTTGATGTCTGAGATTTTGGATGGGTATTATAGTGCCGCAGTTCGAATGGAGCCGCGAAACCTCGTCGACATACCTTTGTAGTTTTCTGTGATGAGAATAGTGAGGTAAGTTCAGACCTCCACAGAGAGGCTTCACAGAAATGCGGATGATCACAGTAAGACTTTCTGTCCATATCACAGTTTGATAAGGTCTCTGTGCTGTGCAAGCAAAGTGATGCTTGGTGTCAAGTGTTGCTACTAGGAACTGTGCTTGGTGCTGCAGTGATGTTGTGAGGATCAGTGATACTCATGATGCAGCTTGGTGGTAAGGTATGACATGCAATTCGGTGAGACCACAGTTCGGGGATATATCTCAGTGTTTAGATGCTGCTACAGTGGGCATGTCTTGATGCCATCCAAGAGAAGATCTCAAAATAAGGAAGATTGAAGAATCAAGGAAGAAAGATGACTGTCTTGGTTTGGGAGTGACAAAATAGGTCAAGGGTCATGGTCTTGTTATTCGTCAATTGGAATCTCTATAAGAAGAATTTGGAGCGGGTTTTCCTCTCAAGGAGTGAGAGGTTTTGGCCCGAGCTTGCAAGCCTAATTATTGTGTCTCTTGTGTATTTGATAATTGACTTGATGAAGAACATAATAATCTAACGAAGATAAGATCTAAGAAAAGAAACATGAAGTAAATCACATGTAATTGTCAAAGAAGAGAAATTTTAATAAAATCCCTAATTTCTCAACATGGTATCAAAGCGAAGGTGACAGTCAAGGAAAGGGCATACAATCTGAGAGACACTCAAGGAACACACTCAATCTCGGTGAAATCTCATGATCACAAAACAGATTGAAGCATAGAACCTGGGCAAAGTTTTTGATAACATCACAATGACATCTCCTCACTGTTTCGACACTATATCTTAACAAAGTTTTCTTGATGTAGTTTGGTTGTCTTACAG
Organism: Pinus albicaulis; assembly: GCA_034641835.2. Taxonomy (NCBI): domain Eukaryota; kingdom Viridiplantae; phylum Streptophyta; class Pinopsida; order Pinales; family Pinaceae; genus Pinus; species Pinus albicaulis. Next base: position 809,492,927 of record CM076575.1, on the reverse strand, counting down.
CATAGATTACAGTGACATAATGGCTCGATCAAGTGATGACATATTCAGTAATATGATAATCTCTGTGTTCAAAGATTGCAGTGGTGCAACAACTCCAATGCTATCACGCTGTCTCAATCATATGACTACTAGGTGCAGTAATGATGGCTCGGTATCATAAGATCAAGGTGGATCTACATGGAAGAAGATCATCAATCAAATCAAAGCAACTAAGAATTCGCATCAGCAAAGTATTGAATCCTCTAGTCATCTTATCAAGATAAAGGAATCTACAATGCAAAATAGCACAAAGTATTGATAACCAAAAGAAACATTTCAGATCTACAAAGAAGACATTATCATTATCACAACAAGGAACCTCCCCTTATTCTTGAAGGTCATCCAAAGAAGCAGTAATCTCCATCAACACAAGGAAGCTGGATCTAAAGATATTGTCACCATAATTGAAGCAATCGCCTTTGTTGAAGAAGGGTTTCTCATTCGAAAAAGGGAACATCAACACATCTTCTTCAACCACCATCAAAGTGACAAAGGTGAAGATTATATCTTCACATGTCAAGTAAGTATCTTTTATTCTATAATCAAATTTGGTAAAATGATTTCGTGTTTGCAAAGAGATCTGTAGGCTGGCTAGGTCATCAAGATTTCTTGCATGAAAGAGGAGGATAGATGTAATCCTCGTAGAAAGGGAAGTCATTGAAAAGGTCTCCTTGTGAAAATTCCTAGATCTAACAATCTTAGGAATCCTACTGCAACAACTGAGTGTACTTCTCCTATTATGTAAGTTACTTTTACAGAATTAATTCAGATTTGAATTATTGAAGTAACTACTGAAGCAACCTACACTAAATAAAAATATGATTCCAAAACAAGGAAACGTAGGACAATTATTTTTGAACACAAGTCCCCGGAAAAATCCAATGCGGGAAAACCGGTGCAACAGATCTGAGGGTTTGTATTATTAAGCAGTAGCAAATCCTGAATACATCTCTGAATACATCAAGGGTTATTCAATTACAGAGAGAAATACTGGCAGAATGAAATTGTGAGTTTTACCTCACACGATCACTGGAAAATCTGGCTTATCCAGTCACTGGAAAAGCTGCCTTTGGAGATCTTTGTGTAGTGATTGCATAGGCACTATGTCACCTCCTCTAGGCACTGTGTCACACCAGCAAAGGATCGATCTGACTCCCAGAATCACAGATATTGGCCTCCCGGTCTCACACCCTGGCATCCTGCTTATGGATCTGATCCAACAACTGAATCTCGAAACCACTCTGAACCTCTGCGTGACCCTGACTAGCTCTGCTGGACACCTTCTTGCCTCTCTCTATTGATGATTCTCCGGTTGAGAGAATCTTTCTCTCCGGAAGCTACTTTGCCCCTCACTGCACTGAATCACTTAAATTGGATCTTCGTTCAAGCATTGCTTCGTAAAAAAATTCGATCTCAAGATTCACTTCGTGTCTCTCTTTCGAAATGACCCTTTAGGCTTCCTTTGTAGCCTTCTCGTTGAGAAATCAACGACCGAGATTAGATCTCTAATCAACGATTAAGATTATAACATGACTTGATCTCCACCTTTTCTAGATTATTCTCACTCTGTTTTATTAATGTCCTTTAATTATTTAATTTCCCTAAGTTAGACTTAGGGTCTCTATAACATTAACCGAGTGGAATTTTCACAAACGGTTTCTGGGTTCTTTGGAATACCAGTGTCTAAGCCTCTCCACAAAATTTGGGGCTTAGAGCACTTTCTAATGCTACAAAAATCAACACTCCCTCTTAGCGAGGAAGGTGCTGTATCAATATGCATGCTGCATATTGCTCTGTCCCTGAAGCATCCTCCGTGCTGCTAAAGTCCATCAACCACTACTTTGCTGTTGCTAATGTACTGCTACCCATGGCCTTGCCACTGCCTCTGCTGCATCTGTACTACAACTCCCTATGAAGGTGATGCATCTGCTATGCTGCTAACACTGCCACTGCTAACGTTGCAACTCAACTGCTAAGAGAAACAGCTGAACTCACCCAAAACTGAACAAGTGTTTAGTGGATGCACGTCGGTGCTGAAGACTCTGATTGCTGGTAACTACTGCTCTGTCCCTTTGATGCACTGCGTGTTGAGAATTTGGTAGGGCGATGATTAATTCAAATTCTCTACCTGATAATTACTTGTGAGCTTACTTATTTCACTTATATCTTTTCTTCTTAGCTTATTATATCTTTCATCAAGTCAATTATCAAAAACACAAGAGACACAAATTTAGGCTCTTCAAGCCAGGGCCAAAACCTCTCCCTCTTGGAGAGGAAAACCCGCAAGAAATTCTTCTTATAGACTTTCAGATGGCAAGTACCATGACCATAACACAAACCCTTGACCTTTATATGCCTTTAAGATTTCGTCACTGCTTTGTCAATCACTGCTTGAGTTGATCCTTCTTACCTGCACCTTCCTGCACCGTTCAACACCAGCCTTAGATAGCTCGGTCTCTAATCTTCAATTTCTCCTTTACTTTGGATCATTCTTGGCTTCTTCATATCTAACTTTTATACCCAAAACAATGGTACATAATCCTTTATATGTAGCCCTTATAACATGTCTCCTTAGCACTGTGTAGATAACCTTTTTCCTGCCTTGAATACTTCACTAGACAACCCTTACATGACTTCGCACTTCACTGTGAGTTTGTTTCTCTTTTGCATCAAAGTACAACCCTGTACTTTTGCACCGAGTACAGTCCTTTCTCATACTTAGTATGGTCCAGTTCAATACACTGGATATTGTCATGTTCCTTTCTCATACTTAGTATGGTCCAGTTCAATACACTGGATATTGTCATGTTCCTGCATTTATTTTTTCCCTTTACTTCACTCTTATTATAACTTTGTTCTCGCACTTAGTTCAGATATATACCACCAAAGTTTCTTAGACTTGTTCTCATTACTGTTTCAGGCTTCACTGCATTACTATTTCAGACTTGTCTGCATTCTTTGTTCCAGACTTGTCTGCAAGTCTTCACATATTATATGATATTATATCACCCTTCCTTCACACTTTCTTCATACTATATAACCCTGATCCTTAATTCTGTAATACGCAATCTTCTTCCTGAAAATGCTATATGAAAATCACAGAGGAATGCGAGTCTTGCTATTTGTTTTTCTGCGCAGTATATATAGGGTATATATAGTTGTTTCCACTTGTAATTGAGCCGACCTGTCCATATGTAGTGAGGCCGACTTGAACACTTGTTTATAGGCCAACTTGTAGAGAGTATCTTCCAGCATTAAGGAGGTTCACTTGAGGGCTGTCCTGAGCCATTTCTTCTAGGTTAAAAGTCAATGTCTTGAGGCATATTCCTTTGACTAGACACTTCATATACATGACTCTTAAATACATTTATAACCAGAAGACAAATCCTAATAGACATCAAGAAGAAGTCTATTGACCTATAATAAAACATTGCTCATGAAACCCATCAGGCAAGCATACCAAAAATATATGTTATTATCTTTGTCTTCTTTGTTACATAAATACATAATTACATAGTCAATATGAAGACCGATCCTAATTACACTTTTCAACACTGCGTTGTTGCTGCTCTGCACTGCGCAACACTGATATGCACTGCGCTGCACTCCTATGCATTGCACTGCTACTGCTACGCTGCTGCTGCTCTGCTCTGCGCTGCTCAAGAAATGAACGCTGCTACCCACTGCACTGTCGTCTCCTTCACTCCTTGGCTCACACTGAAACTCCTCCATCTTGCTACTGTTGATTATGGGCTCCTTTAGCAAGGTAATGATCGATGAGGTGGGCTCCTTAAGGATCCTGCCCAACTTAAGTCCAAGGTGAACTACAACTCTATGTCACCCCACTTCTTACCAGGAAAATCATGGGCACTGATAGCAAACTCATCCTGCTCGATCTTTGCGACTGCAACTGTCAGATCATGCTTCTCATCCTTGTCCTTTTTCTTCAGAGGACACTGTGATGCAAAGTGGCCCATCTCACCACATCTGAAGCATTTCACCTTCGAGACATCTTTTTGTCTCCGTTGTCCTTGTTGCCCTTTTGATGCGAGGGCTACATTCTCCTCCTCCTACAGACCCTTAGATTCGCTCCTGCTACTGCCATCAAGCTTGCACTTTACTAGATCTCTCCTCAGCGCTTCCTCTTGAAGTGCTGACCACATCTACTCCCAACTAGGAAGCGTGGCCCTGTGCAAAATGCTCTGGACGAAAACTTGCCACTCCTCCATGGCTGCATTAAGGGCCAACCTCACCATAGTTGCTGTAGTTGGGGTGGATCCCACAACTGCCAACTGGTCTCAAATCTCCTGAAGCCTCGTAAGGAACGAAGCAATGTGTTTGTTAATTTTGGACAACTAGGTCCAAACTCCATGTTGTGATGCTCGGTTGAAGATGCCAATATTATTAGACTTCTCTTTCGGAGAGGTGAAAGATTGATCTAAAGATCATCTTGATCCGATGAGCAGAACATTTATTTTGAATTTATTCAAAATATGTGTAGGTCGACCTGAAGGTTTGAAGTCCCAGCAGTTGTGTCACACACCCTCATTGATGGATATATATTGGTCAATGTTGGAGGACATTTTCACTCATCACATCCTCACATATTTCTCTCTCATCTGATTGGTTCGATCACTTGGAGGCTCTTCTCTTCACACGTGGGAAATTGCAGCAAGGAGACTTTTCTGTTTTTGGCCTAGGGTTTACCGTAGCATTGACCAGTGTTGACTTTGGTCAATGCATGGTCAAATTGACTTGAAACTCTCCCAAACTTTCGATTTTCTGAATTTGCATTTTTTGGCACAATTCCGGAGGCTGAACGTTGACTTTGACTTGGCTGCATTTACCTTGCTGCTGCTACTGTTTGCGTTGACCGTTGACTGACAACGTTGACTTTTGGGGTTGACCGTTGGCTGTCCTAGAGGGTTGTGTGACACTTCTAGTTGGCTAACCGTATTGAGACTTTGCTGGTTGAAGCATCCTGCTGACTGTCGTAACGCACCAACACACTTATATATTTTGGCTTGTCTTCTGTTGATCTACTGGTATGTTCTATCAGCATTTTACTTTATTGTTTATGTGATTGCTGACTGATATTGGGATAAAAAGTAAAGTTGCTTCAAGCATAGAACATCTACAAAAATTTACATGGAATCAAAGCTAAAATGAAGACAAAGCCCTAGTTTGTAGCAATCACCGAAGAAGAGGATGGGTTCTTCAAACTACAATGGCTTTAAGGCTGATGACAAATTGACCGGGAAGGAAGACTTCCATGCCTGGAAGATGACACTAGATCTTAATTTGGAAGACCAAGATATCATGGACTATGTGCAGGGTAAAATCCAAGAGCCTCCATCCACTGCAACTGCTACTGCCAAAACAAAGTACAAGAAGGGGGAAATCAAAGCAAAGCTGATGATAAGGGACTCTATTCATAAGAGTCTGGTTCGCTACATCTCTGAGCTGGGCACATCCAAGGAGATGTATGATAAGTTGGTCAACATGTTCAAGGTCAACAATGCGAATCAAGTCCTATTCTTCAAGAACCAATTGAAGAATTTGAAGAAAGGCAGGGATGAGTCCGTTCAAGCATATTTTCTGAAGTTGACTGAGATCAGGAATAATCTACTGGCTATTGGGAAGACAGTAGCTGATCGAGAGATGGTTCTCAACGCACTTGGAGGTCTCTCATCCGAATGGCATGTATTCAACACTACCATTCTCAATAACAATGTCATACCTGATTTTGACAAAGTACTATCGAGATGCGTACAAGAGACAAGGATGAAAGAATATGAAAATGAAGGAAATGTTGCCTTCACTGTTCGTGCTAAGAAGAAGAACCTTGGTGGTCCAAAGAAAAAAGAAAGAGTATGGGCCCAAGGAAAGAAAGGAAGATGTTACACATGTTACGAGACCAGCCACTATGCTAGAGAATGCCCTTTCAAGAAGGATTCTCTTGATGATGACGACAACAACAACAACCGGAGGAATGACAATCAAAGGAACAACAGGTTCAAAGGGAAGAGGAAGGCTTCCTCTGGTGGAAATCGACAACCTTTCAAAAGGTCGAGAAATTCCAGATATGAGGAATCAAATGTTGTTGATGATAAAAGAAATGAATTCATTCTTGTATCTGCCCTCTTTGCTGTATCTCCACCTGACACTATGGATGTTTGGTTGATAGATAGTGGTGCCTCAAAGCACATCATTGGGTTCAAGGAAGCACTTTCTGATATAGTTGAGAAGGATACTAATATGAAAATTATCCTTGGAGATAATGCCACATATCCCATGAAAGGGACAGAGACTATGACCCTCCACTTATCTCAAGGTCAAGTCCTCCGCTTGCAAGATGTACTATGTGTACCTAATTTGAAGAAGAACCTTGTGTCTATTTCGGCCATGGAAGACAAGGGTTTCAATGTGGCATCCATTGATGCGAACGTGGTCAATCTCGAGGTGTTCAGAGAATAAATCTGCCACCAACATTCCATCCCTGCCCCAGATATTGTTAAGTCTAATAACTCTAGGGTTAATGCCAATAGCAATACCTCCCGATCGACCACGGGCATCAAGTGCATGGAAGGTCCATCTAGGAAAAAGTGAGGAAAGTGCAGAGATAATGAATTCAGATAAGCCAAGAGTCCCTTGAAGAAGAAGTGCATCCACAGTGACAGAGTAAAAAATACGCCTCATAGCAAGGCATTTTGCAGGGCTAGCGAGTCCACAACAGTTGAAGGATAGGCACTTCATTGGGAAATCGATGGGGGGGCATTTCTTGCTCTGAGAACCCCTTCAATGGAAAGTTGATGACCTTCAACAATGTCCAGACTAGCTTGTAAAATGGATTTAGAGATGTTCGAATGTCTGCCCTGAGTGTGTTTGGTCGGCACATGGGGGGGGAATTGGGCCACAAGACCCAATCCAATACGTGGAAGATTGACACGGGAGAAAAGATTGTAGGAGTGGATGGATTGAGAGTCTGATGGGATCTCTACTAGTACAGAAGAAGTGGGGGAGGAGGAGTAAACATCCGAGGAGGATATAGTAGGGCAAGAGATAGAAGATATATGTTGCCCAAAGAGCAAAATATTAATACACAGAGACATAGTAGGGGATGTCACAAGTGAAGTAATGTAAAAGGAGGGAGAAGAGTGGTACCAGAGCTTGAAGGAGGACCCAATGCTGCAGACATGGATCTGGTAATTCTGGTGGATGAGCGGGCCACAACATCAATTGTATTCCCCAATGGTGATGTCCCCAGAGTGGTAGGATGCGAACCCGTCTTCTTAGTCGGCCGATTCAAGGATACAGTGACCGGTTCTTGTAGAATTTGTGCCCCCGATGAAACTGTAGTTGGGGCAACGTGCGACAGAAGCAGACATTCCTAGTAGACATGTCCCAACTTGTGGAACCGATGACAACGAAAGGGAACCCCTTCATAGTCCATGAGTTGTACCCAAGTGGTGTTGCTCCAGTGTATCTTCAAGGATTGTTCCAACCCTTCTCGAGTATCAAGATGTACCAGTATGTAGGCAAAAGCCATCTTACCAGTGACAGTAAATGATTTGTCATGATCAAGATAGGTGCCGAGAATGTTGCCAATATTTGTGAAGATATCCTCCTTCCAAAGATGCATGGGCAAACCAGGTAGTCGTACCCAAATAGGTCTGACTCCCAAATGTTCCCTATCAGGATCAAAGAGGGGACTCCATTGCTTGAGGAGCACAGGAGCTAGTTCAATATGCCAGAATTGTGATAATACCCAATCGGTGAGATCCCTTGATTGAAATTCGATGGCAAACCATCTCTTTGTGAGAGTAAACATGATGGGTAGCATTGTCATGGTATTCTCCCAAATGTTCGTGACCCACTGTCTCAGCCTGGTAGCAGTGTAGCTCTGCCCACGACCCTGACCCACCAGTACCCGGTCCACAATACCCTATACATCAGCCATTTGTAAACCCTCCCCAAGAATAAGTTGGTTTCCCCTGTTGCATACACGAACACACTTCGTCTTCCTGGCAGCCTTAGTTTGTATACTTGATGGGAGAGTTTCAGAATCGGCAGAGGAGGGAGAGGGTAAATTCACAGCCAAAGAAGAAGGATTGTGGGGAGCTGCGATGTTGACCCTAAAACTACTGGAGGATGGGCGAGAAGAGCCAGGTGAGGAGCGGGTGGGTGCGATAGGTAAATCGATTGATAGTGGGGCGGTTGGCGGCATGACACCACAAGTTCCAGGACCAGAAATGGTAAAATGGGGCATGCCCAGGTCGTCAATAATCGAGGAGGGAGCAGCAGAGGAGTCCGGAAGCAGAGGAGGAAAGCACTGCTCGAGAAACTGAAGAGAGGATGGCGACAAAATAGGCAAGTCCCGAGGATTGAGAATATAGTGTTCATATGGGGAGCAGATGACAGAGGAGCTCTTGACAGCAAGACCAACAACGATAAAAGAGTCAAAATCTGGGATGGGGGGCCTGAGGAGGAATATTCCTGAGAAACCCTAACCAATCCGACAATGGACTGCGAAAAATCAGCCCATAGGAAAAACGACATACCTTCAGTAAAACGTGGAGGGTCCTTCCAGATGGCAGCAGAGTCATATGGGTCTTCAGAGTAGTCAAGGAGTTCCTCATCCATCTCAGCCACCATGATAAAAAAATGCCAACTGTGAACCGCTACCAGTAATCGACCACGAGAAAGCATAGGACCCTAGCGAATATCCTCTTGCAGCTCTAGGAGGAATGACACACCGTTCTGCGAGTAGAGGGAGGTGACAGAGGAGAAGGGAAAAAACGTGGAGGGTCCTTCCAGATGGCAGCAGAGTCATATGGGTCTTCAGAGTAGTCAAGGAGTTCCTCATCCATCTCAGCCACCATGATAAAAAAATGCCAACTGTGAACCGCTACCAGTAATCGACCACGAGAAAGCATAGGACCCTAGCGAATATCCTCTTGCAGCTCTAGGAGGAATGACACACCGTTCTGCGAGTAGAGGGAGGTGACAGAGGAGAAGGGAATCAACGACGATGGTGGGTGTGTTCAGCCAACTTCAACCGGTGGATGCAGGTTTGAAACCCCCGTCGAGCTCAGTGCCATGAGAGTCATCCTCTCCACCCTCGAATTCCTCCATGTTCAACCCTCAAGTCCCAAGTTCTGATGTGTATATTTTTTTTGGTGTCCAATACATTTGTTTCCATGAAGTTAAGTATAACTATATGATGTATCTCAACATACATGCCTAGACACTTACACCTGTGCAAAATTACTTGCCCGAGCTACAAGCATCAACAACGACCTCCTTATTTGTATTGAGAACCATGCGAGCCTATAGCAACATCCTCTTACTATGTCATGTTATTGATGGGATTTGGCCTGCTTATAGGAGATTCATCATTCTTATAGAATTGAGGATTTCGAAACAGTTGCTTGCTTTACCTGTGACTCTCTTTGGGGTAGTACTCTTGTGGTTATATCCAATGAGTATGCTAGATTTAAATGTATCAGTGTTAGGGAAGTGCCCCTCTTGTTTGTGTAATATTCATATTGATATATTCTACATCCCTCACTTCATCATACTTCGATTCTCACCATGAGTGTAAATATTTCTATCCTCCAACCTATACATTGGTGTTTCTCATTACTCTAGTCTTGGTGGGGTTATCCTCTTGGAGGATTTCAATGCCTGGACCAGGTCCTCATAGGTACTAGAGATTTACCTAGAACTGGGGGCCTTCATAGGGAGTGAGATTATGATATCGAGCTAGTTACAAAATATGGGAGACATCTTCTACAACTTAGGGAATCTCATGACATTTTATTCATGAATGTTATTGCATGCTATGCTAGCATCGCCAACTAGTAGTTGCTCCCTCATATTCAATGTTTCTTAGTGCCCCTTCACCCACTCCAATACCATGCCGTCCTTACTTTTTCCATTAGGGCTTACCCCTTAGTGGCCCACACACAACTATCCACTTCGACGGTGAGTTTGAAACTCCTATACTGTTGAAATTGTAGCTTGGGAGGTACTTGCACAACCCTTGGGGTACTAGGTTGTGTGGAGAAAACCCACGAAATTGAAGTTTTGTGGGCAATGTACCCAAGCGGTGGGTTTTGAACTGAAAAGAGTGGGTTGAAGACAAGAAAATATATTTTATTTTTAATATAAGTTGTATTTGAGCATGTAGGCTCAGGTCGTCTAGGGACTAGGACATGACCCTTGGTGGCTAGTTTACTCCACCAAGAACACTATATATTAGGAAGATGTTGTGGTCATTTGAACACACATTGCAAGTGATCTCAAGAAGCATATTAAGCCCTAGAAGAACTTGTAAACCTCAGGAGCACCCGCAGTAAGGAGTAGGAGCAAGTTGTGATCTGTTTTGGTGTCTAAAATAGGCCGAGTCTGCTCAAGAGTGAAGGACGAGGTTCTGTGGTAGTTTTGTGCCCTAAAAGGGCTTTGTCCAGACCGAGTTTAGGAGGAAGAAGCCACTGCAAGTCTGTCTTTCATTTGAGCTCTGTTTTGTGCAAGAGGAGGATGGCCGAGACCTTGAAAGAGGCCTAATAAACCTTGGTTTTTTTGATGTGGAGGATTGAAGTTCCTCAAGAAATTGTGGAGGATTTTTTGTGGTTCAAGCCAGCCCTAAAAGAGGATGAATTAGCCTTAGACTTGGACAGAGGTAGCAGATATCTTTAGGCAGTGTGATAAGGTCAACTGGACAATGGTTAGAGATGTTTTGTTGTTGGAGATCATTTGTTGAGGTGGATTGTGAAATTTGTCATCTAAGGAGTGTATGACAACTGTGAAAAAGGCTAATTGTACAATGATTTGGAGAGCTAATCATTGTGAGAATCATAGCGAATTAGGGCTAATAGATAGTGGCATGGAAAGGCTAATCCATTGTGAGTGGGTTGATGTTTTGGAGCTAAATATACAGTGAATTAAATGGCTAATTCACTGAGTAGTAGACCTATTTGGAGCTGAGTATACAAGCATTTGAAGAAGCAAATACCCTTGTGAACAACTTGATGTGCAAAGGTCTTGATGAAGCAATTTCGTTGTGAGTAAAAGTGGTAAAGGACTTGCCAAATGTCAAGACAAAGTGGACTGAAAGCGCTGGAGGCTAGCTACAACAAGTAAGTTAAGTTTTGATCTTGTTCTTGGGCAGATTGACAGTTATAAGTTGTTGACTTCAAGCCCTAGTTTTTCGTTATATCAAGACTTTGTAAGGGCCATGATCCCTACTATGGGAGCCCTATGCTTTTTTTATTAAAGAAGTAATAAAAACAAGTTTTGGGTCTGCAAGATTCTTGTGTACTCTATTGATGCACTGTTCTTCTATTTTTGCTGGGCAAAGAGCTTGAAGTTCTGTGTATTTCAGTGTGCTTATGATCGTGATTAGACATAGACCTAATTTGAAGTACTAGGAAAAACCAACATGGTATTGGAGCTACTTTGAAGGGACGACTGCAGAAGAGTGTGCCCAACGAACAACTCAAGAGGGAGTTGGTTGCCTTGTAGTTGAAGGACTAGCAACATGGCCAAGTTGGTTACTAGTTTGAGATATGAAGATAGGTTGGATTGGTTGTCCAACTATAGTCCTTGGAAGGAAAGGACTAGGTTGGTCTTGTTGGTGAAAAATACAAGGGAGTTTGCTGACAAGGATATTCAAAAACCAACAAACTCTTAGGAGTTGGGAGTATATGAAAATTTGGATGCGAAGGCTAAGTTGATCATCCTAGATGGTGTCAAGGATCACTTGATACCTCACCTAACTAGGAAGAACACTGCAAGAGAGATGTGAAAGGCTCTTCAAGACTTGTTCCAGAAAAAGAACGAGAACCAATTGTTGGTATTGAGAGAGAAGTTGAAGAACACCAATATGTTGGATGGCGAAGGTGTGGCTTTGTATCTGACAAGATGAATTGCCCAGTGAGACATGCAACATGCACTCCTAGAAATTCTCCTCCCAAATTTCCTCCTCAATTCTTGTCCCTTCACCAGCCAAAATCCCCTTGCTCCAAGTCTTGTGAAATTGCCCAGAACTATGCCTGCGCAGGCCCTAGGAGACTGCAATTCACTCACCAAAATTCCCACACTCCCTTGGTTGCAAACCCCCACAAATCTTCAACAATCCATCCTCTGGTCCAACCACAAATTTCTCAGAAATTATTTTTCCCTCCAGATGACTCCCTCAAGTGGTACGACTTCCCTTTTGCATCCTGGAACTCGCAAAACTGGGTGCAAAACACTAACCCCTGCTCCAAAAGCTCACTGAAGTACTAGGAAAACCCCCCTAGGGTGGCACATTAGGTCCACCGAAGCAAGAGCTTAGATCTTCGCCCGGAAATCTCATGTGCTAAGCAACACCGTGTTGGCAAGGCTGGACAACTCAAGCAAACAACTAGTTTCGGAAATAAAATTGACAAAAGGCCCCAAATGTTGCACCCCATCTTCTAGTTATAATAACTGCCTAACTTTTTTCTTGTCGGTCACTCATTCCACTAATTCGACCTCCCTCCTTTGCCCCTCTCCACAAATTCAAAAATTTTCCTCCAAGGGGTGGTCCCCACAACCCGCCGAACTCTAATTTTTACCCATCTCTCCTAAGTTTGGCACCAAAATTGTATTAATCCCAAAATTGCAAAATTGTGGAACTCCATAAACAAATTTTATTGACAAGGGATATTACACTAGTTGAATCTATTACCCACCAAAATGGGTGACCCCATAGGAGGAAATTTTTCTCCTACATTTGAGAGCCAATTAGTCAACCATATAGCCAACAACTCCTTCCAACCACCATTAGATGATGATATGCCATATACCTTCGCCATTTGAATAGGCATGTGCCCCTCACCTTCTGACATTGACACTTGGATGAAGGTGGGTTGCCATCCAAAAGGTATTTTGATCATTTTGCAATCGAGCACTTATACTTGTTTGTTTTGGGCATGCAATATTGATAATGGAGTGATCTAGAAGAATGACATACCTTGACCATAATTTTGTTCTCTCACCTTCCTAGGGGGGGTTAATCTTTAACCCTAGTCCAGAGGGACCTCCCTTAAGGCCCTTTGGGTTATAGGAGGGGCACTACTTAGAAAGTCACGATTGAGATAGTGTGTCCCATTTTCCCTATACCATACTTAACACTTTCTATGCCACATTACAAGCCTCATATCTCACCTCCATTCTTTGGGTACAACTTGTCATTGGTTCTTGTGGATTTGACACTCATTTGTTCAAATACCTTGAGTAGGGCTTGAAAACTTTTCCTTGGGAGGTTAATGCAGCTAAAAGAAAAGAAAAAGCATATCATGGCCATAAGAAAACAAAAGAAAAAAATCAAAATGCAAAAGATGGTCGGGACATAAAGATTAGCACGTGGGAAATAACCTAGCATGAGCTTTACCTCCCTCATATGGCCATCACCCGGTTCCTGAGCACATGATGCTCCATTACATCAAAAGAAACTCTTGCATGTCCCAACCCTGATGAGTGATGAACTAACTCATCTCAAGGGGTAATAAAACTGCTACATCATAACAAGCAAGCTCTAACCCTTGAGCTATAAGCGGTAATACAAGAAATAATTAAGAAGTAAAAGTCGCACTAGAGAGGTGGAAAAGTCGAGCTACTAACTCATGCATACACGAATGCTCCCTCTTCACATCCATACACTCAGAATGTGGGCAACCCATCAGCTGGTCCCTTTGACCATGGCACTTGACCATGAAATCTGCTCCCCTCCATTACCATATTATTATACACTAACACCTATCAATTTAAGGGTGGACCAAGGAAATGACACCTTCCCCTTAGGCATTGGAAGCACCTAATAGGGTTGACCATTAGCCACCCCTACCAAGGGAGAAAGCACCTTTGCGAGGACTTGGTCTTGATTTTGGAAGGGGATATTCATTTGAAGTATTAATATGCCTTTAACAATCAAGTTTGGTTCACTTTGATGCATTATTGGTCTTAGTCTCTGATGGATGGTTGCTTTCAGAGTTTCACTAGATTCCATGTTATTTTTGTCAGGTGGTTCATTGCACCTCAATCCTTGAGGGCACCCACTCCATAGGTACCCATGCCTTTCAAATAAGTACATGGTCCAATCAGATGCAATGTTGAGAGACTGGAGCCTCTTGACAACATTAGCATAAGGCACATGTCCCAGAGTACCTCCAAGGCCCAAAATGTTAGTCAACCTCGACCTTGCTTTGAGGATTCTTCATGATGATACCATTGGACCCAATATGCCCCCAAGTTGGCCTTGACACAACCTGATGGGCAAGAGTTGATTCAAAGCCCAGATGAGGATGTTCTCCCATTGAGACACTAGGTAGTAGGGAGGGCTTGTTGCATTGGAGGAAGCCCTAACGCTGGAGAGAAGGAGGCCTTGTTTGATAGTTGGAGATCACATGATGTCTCCCCAGCTGCACTTGGGATCCCTAAGGAGATATTGAGGTGGATTTGAGGGCCATCCCACAAATTTTGGATCATCTAGGCATCTACATACATTTTGACACCTCAACACAATTTTGGCATGGCATTCTGAGCCCAAATTGACCATGACATCAACATTTAGAGAGGCTACAACTCACACGTGTGGGCTAATATGGTTTATTTTGTCGTTAGCTAATGGGTTGGCTTGTAACCCAAGGTCATTTAATGTCAAACTTGTTTTCCAGGTTACTGACATTTCATTTTCATGATCATGGTGGATCAATTCCACTGTTTTAGAGATTTCGACCTAGTTGAAATTCATCTTGTATCTTGTGGAGATGTCATTTATTGAGGATTTTTTCTTATGGAGCTATTCTTTGGTATTGGAGACGCCATTTTGGAGTAGTAAAGGATTGGTTCATTATTTTATCTTGTTAGTTTTCCTTGTATTTGATATATCTCTTCATTTTGTTGCTATTGCATGGAATGATTAATTGTCTATGGTTTCTATGCGTTTGTTATTGTTGAAAATTATTCTATGGAATCTTAGCAATATTATTGTCTGCATTACCCGCTATAGAATTTGTATGACAATCCCATGAGTTAATCTTTCAACTAGCTCTCATTGACTTTGGTCCCTCACAAAAATCATAGTTAGGGTTTGAAACTTAGGGTTTTTTATTTCCTTACTCCTTGCTAGGATTTAATGCTCTTCTCCTAAGTTAGAAATCCCTTAGACTCCATCGCCCAAGGTCAAGGTACTGGCCTTGGTCACATTGTTGATCACACCAAAAACTCACATTAAACTTCACTTTTTACCCCAAGCCTAAATTTCAGCCTCGTAAGGAAAGGTGCTAACTAGCGTTAGGGTATCAATTTCAACTAGGATTAACCACGTTGCCTAGTGGAGGGATTCAACACTTGGTTGTGAAGTATTTGCGTCAAAATCAACCTCTTCCTGTGGCAAATTCCTCCATTTTCGCGCTGATGTCCTTTGCCCTAGAAAAATCACTAGTTTGCCCTAGGCTTCAACTTGAGGCTTGTTGAAGGCTTCTGATGCCATAAATTAGTCATACTGATCTATTTTAAGCCTTTTCTTAGCCTTGTGATCTTAGATAAGCCTGATGACCTTGTTTATTCTCTAACCCTAGTTCACGTAGTGCCCTAACTAGGCCTCTTAGAGAATGCACATAACCCTAGTTGTGCTAGCTAAGCCTTGTTCCCAAGAGGAGCATGCTTCCTTGGTCTATTTTGTCACCTTTATCCCTTTGACTAGATCTATCCTTTAGGTGACCTAATATTGGGATGCCTCCCTTGTGGTGAAAGTCCACTAAAGAGCATGAGGTAGTGGCTGTGGTGATAACATGCCAGACCTCATAGTGTTGTCATTTTGTCCAATTTTTGTCTTGTGATCTCCCCTCACAAGACTTGCTAGTCCAATTTTTGTCTTGTGAGCTCCCCTCTCAAGACCCACTAGATTTTGAGGCAACAGACTCCTTTGAGCTTGGAGTGCCCTAGTGCTTTGTGGATAACTTGGCATGATTCATCTTGATGGATGCCTTTGACTTAGGCGTCGTCGCTTGTTTGGTGATTTTAATACTTGCATCGAGAGTTAAGATTCTACATTAGACAGTATGACACTGCACCATGAGTTGGATATTACATTGGGAGTTGCATTAGAGTCATAGGGCATTGTGAGCCCACTAAGGGTGTTTTGACACTTTACCCATGATGTTGTGTTCTCCATTGGGAGTTGTGACATTGCCTTGGGCATTATGGCGTTGCTTTTGGTGTATTGACATTTCATTGAGAGTTGTGTCACCACATTGAGATTTGTGACACTTACATTGAGAGTTTTGACATTGGTAATGTGTGAATGTTGTCATTGAGGAGCACCCCATTTGTCCCTTGCTTGGCACACTTATTTATAGTGGTTATTCTCTGGGATTGAGCTTGGGGATTTGTTTGAGGAAGTTGACCTTTTCCTTGGCATATGTTTACTATTTTATGGGGATTTTTAGCACGACGTTCCCACTTTTGAGTTCGAATCCCACTTCTAGTAGAGTGCCCAACTACTTTGCCCACATGTTGAAGTATTCATCAATTTGATATGCCATTTTCTTGCTAAATGATGTGTCCGACCTCTCTATCTTGGAGTTAGTTAGATGTGTGATCCATCTTGCACATGATTTGAGATTTCCTTGAAGCAATAAAGTGGTTATAATCGTTGCAAACTACTATATGGCACGTTCTCTCATGATATTATTGGCATTGAAGAGTGTGACTTGGTTTTGTTGGTGCCGTCCCCTTATAGGATGGATTTTGAGCCTATTTTGAGGACCTTACACATGGATGCAATAAGTGGCATTGATTTTGAGGAGAATGAGTTGGTTAGAACCTTTATGGAGGATATCTGTTTGGTTACGTTTCTTATTGATGGGGCATCCTCTTCCTAATGCTACATGTGCCATCTATTGAGGAGGTCATCCTACTTTAGAGAATTACATGTCCTCTTCCTAGTGCCATATAGGCCATTCTATCGAGGGTTATGCGCATTCTCCCATGAGGTCATTGTCTACTTGGTCTTCCCACTCTTGTAGTTTATATTGAACACTTCTCTGTGGTTGGTTGATGGCACGTTTCACTTGGAGGCCTCACATTTGCTATTTTTGGATGTTGTTGCACAACCAACTCCCTTATTTTGTTATTTGTTGACTTGTATTATGGAATTGGTTTGTTAAGACCATTATTGCATTGTTTGCCTAGCATATTGTATTGTATCTTGTAGGAGGAAAAGTGGATCTCAACAAATCATTGCTAATTTTAGTAATTATGATGCTGAAAAGGCTATTTTATTGTATTCCTTG
Source organism: Pinus albicaulis (assembly GCA_034641835.2). Taxonomy (NCBI): domain Eukaryota; kingdom Viridiplantae; phylum Streptophyta; class Pinopsida; order Pinales; family Pinaceae; genus Pinus; species Pinus albicaulis. Next base: position 809,475,564 of record CM076575.1, on the reverse strand, counting down.
GAGAGATTAGCGGATCTAGGAAAACCCATCATTTTTTATTGTAAAAAGAGATGGAGCTAAACTTTATTCAAAGAGTAACTCTCTCATTCATTTCTCATGGTTGGATTTGTGGAGAAATCCCTTGGAGCCTAATTAAAGATATATTGGATGCTTTTGGAGGATCAGTGAAATTATCTTGTGGGTGAGGAATCTTTTAGTTCTCTGTTTCTTTGTGCATTATTGTAGAAGTAACTTGACATATGTTTCTGAATTAACAATTTGGTAGGAGCTCACCATTTTCTATTATGTTACATTTGGAATGTTGTCTATGTTGCCTTGTTTCTCAAGATTTGGCTGAATGCACCTTACATTTCATTGCAGAAGACCATAATCTCCATAAGCATTGGATGTTATCTGGTGTAGTAATATCCATGGCCATATTTCTGCAATTTGGGACAACAAAGAAAGAGTGAAGTGGCTTTATTGTGTCAGCCATATTGTCCTCTTTCCATGATTAGGATAGCCTCCCAAATAATCCTTGATTTGATGCCATTTCCCAATGGAATGACACTAGTCTCTGGTCCTTCTGTCCAGTTTTATTTTCCTAATTCATTAAAAACTGTTTTGATGGAATTTACTCTTCATATCACCTTTGAATTTAGTGCTTAAAATCCCAACAATCCTATCCTAGAGAAGCCCCCTTTGAGTTGGAGAAATGCTGGCATAAAGTGTAGAAGAAGGCTGGTGAGGTGTGTTGACCGCACTTTGTCAACTACCCCATAGCAGTACACCCCCGTTTTTTCAAATGGGATTCGTCATGTTCGACGTGGTTGTGCCATTCAGATTCCATCATCAGTCAACAGTCGACAGTTTTACAAATGATGTAAACCCATTCTGCCTGTTATGATGTAAATGATCTAAGTAAGACAGTCAATGTATGTAACAACCTAGGTAAGCCTAGTATGTTGTTGATGATCTCTATCCTAGGAGGTTTTTTGTCTCACTGATTCACGAAAGTGATCGGCAGAATTTTTCCCTCCAGCCTCACCCCAAAGCTAGGGTGGATTTTGTCATCAGCATGCTAAGTGAGTCCTAGTGTTTTCTATCAAGTCCTTGTAAAAGTAGTTTCGACTACTTGGTCTACTAGATCATGTTTTTGTGTCGCAGAATTGGGTATTTATTTGAGGGTCTATACGAATGGGTATTCCCCCTTCATGTATGTAAATGTATTATCTCATGTAAAAGAGGGTTGGAAAAATAATTATAATCCCCTCTCAGTCAATTAATTAAATTTTCTGGTCAATTAATTAATAAAATCTTAAACCAGAAATTTAATTAATTTACGGTCCTAAGTTAGGATTAAATCTTTAAAGACAAAATTTGTGGGTCCTTGGAAAATGATTTTGAAAGCCCCAGGCCAAGGGAATATTGAGAATTTTAAGAAATATTGGACCCTTGGGCCTTGGTGGTTAAGTCAAGGTCAAAATTTTGGGTAATTAACTCAAAAATAATATTTTTGAGTTAATTAAAATTGAATTAAGTGATAAATTCGTTTTTTCCCAAAATTTTAATTTCAACGCTCCGGATTAAAAGATAATTAAATCTTTTGGACGGTTGAGATTATTTTGACGAGGATCATCCAAACTAGCCGTTAGAGATCTTGTCCTATAAATTTAGAGGTCTTTCTCATTCTTGAGTCATCCGATCTCAGGATCGTGCACTTGTTCTTAGAAGCTCTTGTAAATTTTGAGGAATAAAGCATAAAGACTTTGGGGTTACAAATCTAGATGTTCCTTCTCAGATCTATGTGGTGAATTGTCTCTAAACTCTGCTACTTTGTTTCTTGTATTTTATGGTTGATGGCCTTCATGGATTAATCTGCATATAGGTATCTTATGCAGTTTTCTGGGTTTATAAAATAACATTATGATTTTTCTACAAAGGTCTCATGTTGTTTTCTTAAATCTCTATCGATCTAAGATTCAGATCTAAGTGTGCAGGGAATTTTTTTTTTAAGATTGGGCGTCTGGGGAAGTCTTCGGTTGGACCAGCCGACTCCCAATAAACATAAATCTGATAAGCTCTTTATTTGTTAAATTCCAGGTCTATCTTACGAAATTGGTGGTTTTGCAGGGTTTTCTAAGGCTTGTGCCTCTCTCAAAAATTTTAAATCTCTGAAAATTGTGCTAAAATGGATTCAAATCTGACCATGAGGGTTTTAAATTTGTAAACTAGTTGTAAATTTGTAATTTTTCTTTAAGGGTTTAATCGTGTCTTGGTGTGTATCTTCAAATCTGGCTGGTGTCTTGCAGATTCAGAGTTCAAATCGATTTTTTTTTTAGATCTAAGGCAGATCTAGCCTCCAAAGGCCAGATCCGGCCTCAAACTCCTACTGTGGACAACTCTGGACATTGTTTTGATTTTAAGGGCATTCAAAAGCTGAGTTTAAACTGAAGAAAATTTAAAGTTTGCTGGGCGAAATTTGTGTACTGGATTTATCAAGATCATTCTGCCTCTCCGTCTGCTGCCTCGACCTGCACCTATCTTTCTGCCCTTCGTCTTCATCGACCCTATTTTCTCTGCCCTTCCTCACACAACCTCCTGTCGAGTCCTCTGTCGTCTCTTCTCACGCTGCTAATATTCACCTCTGCCGCCTTCAAACTGCAAGCCACCTCATCGAAACCTTCGTTTTACTCTTCCTCCTTTATATCCCTGCGTCCTCACCCCTTTGCCTCTGTCTGATTGCTCCATCAAGCCATCGATTTTCTGCTTCGTCGGCCTTTCCCTCGCGTCCGAGACTGCCCTCACGCATCGACAGCTTCCTTACGTCTTTTCTCTGTTCGTCGACCTGCAATACGACAAACAAAAACATGCACAATAAACTAACCTCGCTTTTGATTTGGTGCAGATTTTTAATAGTGTAATTTTAACCTTAGGTTTTAAATTTTTTTTTTTCAAGATCGATTTTTTTTAAAACATTCGTTCATGTTAGTGTTCGACGACTTTTAGCTTAATTTTAATTTCATTTTAGCGTTAGTTTAATTCGTTTTTTTTTTTTTCAATTCGATTTTGTTGTTTTAACATTAAGATTTAAACAAGTTTCGATTTTTTTAATTTTTAGTTTTAATATAGTTAGTTGTAGGTTTTAGTTGTACATATTTTAAATCAAATTTTAGTTTAATACTAACTTCACTTTAATTTTTTTGTAATTATTTTACGCTTGACCTTTGGATTTTATTTAGAATTGTTTTAGTTTTAGATTAAATTTAGATCTTGATTTAGATTTAAAAATATTAAAAAATAAATAAAAAAATAAAAAAGTTCCAAAAAATTATAAAAATCTAGAAAATACAAAAAATTTTCGAATTTTCTATAGTCAAATGTGTTGAAATTTTTCTATCTGAAGTTTTGACTATAGAAACATTTTCTGGATCGAAATTAATTGAAGCATCATAAATCTGGAAATATTGCAAATATCTGGCATTTTCATCTTGTGATAATATTGTTTTGGGTTTAAGATATTTTAATGCATGGTTGTGGTGTTTTTCAATTGAATATCATTGTGATCAATCGTGTTTTAATAAGCAGCGGTTAATTGTCACTTACTTGTTTATAATTGCATAACGGGATTTTGTTTGACTCCATCAAGGCACTGGTCTTAAACGTGAAATCTAATTTAGATCTGTGGAATCTCGTTCATTTTATCAAGTATTTGATGTCTTAGCTGTGTCTCCTGGATTTTTCATCCTCATTTCTAATAGGGTCTACCTCCCTTAGCTTGCAAGGAGACAGCTTAAATAGAGAGATTGGGGATAAAGGTGACAGCACCCAATCTGAGCCGTTGTCGCGGTGCCTGGACAATCTGTGCGACAAGAAGGTGAGAGTGGCCTATCTCTTAGTTACACCAAAGCCTTGCTTGAGATTTAGGTCTTCATCTCAGGAAGTGAGTGTTTGTGTGATAACAAGTCCAAAGGGACATGCTAGGTCTGCCTTTCACATTAGGCACCCCAGTTGGTAGCATTATATTCATTTAAAATGTTTATCTGCATGTGCCAATGCAATTGTCGGTAAGGACATAATCATGAATCATATATTAACCAAAATGTATCATATTGTCATATTTCCATTCACATCATCCATGTGATCATAAGCCATAATATCTCATATTGGTCCACAAGATGCAATTAAAATCCATAGCACATCTTCCATAAGTAAACCAAGCACTTCATGGTTCATCCATAAACCTCGTACATGTAAACACATCATAACACGGATGGCATGTCTACCATATCGTCGAAAAGGGTATCCAAAACACCAGTGTCACATGATATGTCCATCATAGCAGAGTGCCGAGTCATTCACAGATTTGGATGCACAGAAAATATAGATTTTAAGTCTAGGCAAAAAAAAAAGCAGTACAGTTAGGTGTAAAGTAAATTTTCTTTAGGCTATTTTTCCTTGCTGATGAGCTCACTGAAATCCATTCAGACTGTTATTGTTTATAATTAGGTGGATTGGATTCTGGGAAACTGTAAAATAGTGCCAGCAGTTGGATCTGGCTATATTGTTGGGATTAATACGGCATTTTTTTGTTAACAATTTACTGATTTGGATGGTAATTCACTTCCAACCCTGAGCATAGTTGATCAGATTAGAGTTAGTATGTCATTTGATATAACTTGTGTCTATTCTTGGTTGATAAATAAAGTTTGGTTATCTTTTGGTGTGTTGTAACTTTGTGATGATATGATTTGTCTTTTGATGCATTGAGAAAATCTGAAGTTTGATCAGTTATGCATTTCTTTATGCATTGCTTTGGTAATGCTTGATGTTGATTTTCCTGTTGGCTACATATCACAATTGACAATCCTGGATGGCAGGTTGCAGAGATTACTGCCTCTGAAGAGAGTCCTGACTGAAGTGGAGCATGATATCTCTGACACACATGAAGCGATAGAGCAGGCATGCATCTTGATGGTGTCTAACCTCCTAATGTATTATTTGTGTGTTTGACTTGGGATTGATTTTCTCTTAAAGGCAGTACTTAAAAATCTTTAGTATAGCACTCATAAGATTTGAATAACTGATTGTCAAGAATTTAAATATTTTCAGTCCATAACGAAAAAACTTGAAAGAACCTATATACAAGAAAGGTGGTGGGGGAAGCGGAGGAAACAGAGGAGGATGTTTGACTTCCAGTGCAAACACCTTGGGAGGAGGAGAATGATAGTGCATTGTAGCTGCTACCTCCACAGAGTCAGGCAACTAACTGAAGATATTCACTTCCACTCTAGCTTTCACCTTAGCCCCAACACCTTCGGCCTTGACCCCATTATCTATTCCTTCCAAAGGAAAATTGGTGACCTTTTCCCATAAAAGGGGTAGAGGGAATTGATGATTGCTCAGTGGATTTGTCACTGTAGAATACAGATGAGTCATGATGATCAATCATGAGATGCATTTTTAATATTTTTGATGTGATTTTGTATTGGCCCATTAAGACTCATGTCATATATCAAAATTTAGTCTCAATGCGTGATGTATGACTTGGCATCTTATGTATCTTATATATCAATTTCATTTTCTTGTTTATGTGGCAGTGTGTCTGTTTGATGTTGTTGTTGGTTTAGATGTTGAAAAAATGAAAACGCATTTTTTTTAAGCTTGCCAATATTTTCAGATATTTCTTCAATACTACAGAAAAGTCATATTCCAGACCAAAATATACTCACCAACACAATATTGGTAATATTGCGACAAATATTTAAGAAGTATTGCGACCTTTTGTGCAACCTACGCTTGACAACTAATCTGTGATGAAGCAATAACCAACCCCTAATTTTATGTTTAAAAGAGGCTTGCACCTTCCAAATGGATTGACAGTGCTGAAACCATTTGTTGACTGGATATCTAGGCCCTTGCTTTTTATTTAAAGCAATCCCTATGTCAAAGGAGTGTTCCAACTCATAAAGGTTGTTTATCTGATAGCTAAACATAGGTTTCCCACTTTGCCATCTACAATCGCTCTTGATTGGACTTTCCCTCATGGGCTTAGTTCAGGCAGGTTTATTACTTAGCTCTATTTATTATGACTTTAGCTTGTGGTGGGGTTTGCTAGAAGATCATGGTGCAAAACCTTTACCAATTTGGAGCACAATTTTGCATTAATGGGGCCACTCCTTTTTACATGATTGAGGCAAATTTAGAGATTACTTTATGATATGGCTTATCCCTTTTAATAAAACTCAATCTTGGCCTATGCTATAAAGTGCATGCCATTTGGGTGCACACATTAACATTTAAATGTATTCTGATAGCGTTGCTTACCATGGTGTATCCTTGTACCCCTTTTAAACTTGGAGACATATGCTTGTACACTAAAACATGTGAGTATAGGTATATGATGTGGAGGAACCACTACTTTATTTTCATTTGTTATGGCCCAAAGTCTGTGTTTTGAGACCTGATAAAATCTGTGAAGGATGGAGCTGCTGCCTAAATTGTATTATTTTGGAGCTGTTGGTCACGTTGTAGGGGTGTCGTATGTCATCCATCTATGTCACATTGAGCCCCTTCGGCTTTGGATGCATATGTGGGGTTGAGTTGCCATGGATTTATGCTTTGACTCCCTAAGTCCATGTAAGCCTAATCAAGGATTGGAGGAGTTTCTTGCACCTGGTCGACTCTTATAGCTTGGTCAAAAGTATTATTTATGGTCAGCCATTGCCATTTCATATTCCAACTTGTTCAAGTGAAATCAAGGGGCTGCAATCTTACTCTTTCAACATATTATAGAGCTATTTTGGGTGTTGTATACCAACGTCAATCCACCTTTTGTAGTGGTTTCCTCTTGCAGAAATCCACCACACGTGTGAAATTTTTTCAATCTGGAAAACTATACAGTTGCAGTGATAGATTTATTCCTCCTACTTATTATTTCAATAAATTATTTTCAGAAATATACTGGCAAATATTGAAATAAATAGTACTGCAACATTCAAAAATACATATGCAGAGAAATGTACAATAAAGGACATAAGCACAAGAATCAATCACATGTACACAGATATTTTTGGACAATTGTCCCCGGAAAAACCCAATGCGGTAGAACTTGTGCAACAGATGAGGGTTTTATTAATTCTTTAGCAATTGATTCCTTCACAAGGAAAAATACTGGCAGATAAAATCTGAAACACCTGAGATAGGATTCTTAGCTCCTTCTGACAAATCTCTGACACCCTGATCAGCCTCTGCTGTCTCCTGTGCCTATTTGCTTTTTCTCTACGCAATCCAAGCGCTGGACTGCGGAAGTCTGTGTAGGGTTTTCATGGGTTCTCAGCGCTGTAGCCCAGAGCTTCCTCTAGTGGCCCACTTCTTCCCTTTGTCCCTGACCTCGATCACTAGCTGACTCCCTCCTCCTTCTGCTTCTGTAAAATCCTCGCCCTGCAACTCTTCCACTGAAATTGAATTCTCTTGCTTCAGAATCGATCTCTTTTGGGTACTGAGTGTATGCCCGACTTGTTTTCTTAATGACCCTCAAGCCTTCTTTTATAATTTTCTCGTTGGAGAACCAATGGCCTAGATTAGAAGTTTAATCAATGGCTAAGATTAAAACTTGACATGATCTTTGTTTTCTAGAAGATTCACACTTTGACTTATTAATACCCTTTAATTATTTCATTTCCCTAAGTTTAGACTTAGGGTCTTCATTAAAATTTAAAATAATTAATTATTTTAATAAGTCATGAACCGAGTGGAATTTCCACAAACGGTTTCTGGGTTCTTTGGAATGTTGCTATCCAAGCCTCCTTTCCGGATGCTACAAAAATCAACACTCCCTCTTAGTGAGGAAGGTGTTCCAACAATATGCCTGTTGCATGTTGCTCTGCTTTTGAAGCACCCTCTGCGTTGTTGATCTCTAGACGCTGCCCCCTCATCCGCTGTGCTGTTGTCCTCTATACTGCTGCCTTTGACACTGTAACAAATAAAATTTGTATAAAATAGAGTAAATACAAATAAATGTAATTACTAAATAATCAAATAGGATTATGTTAAGTAGTCATTAGTTAACTGAAAAGGCATGTCTAAAAGACATGCCTAGTCATGAAAGGTCACCTGCATAGGTATATAAGCAGGGCCTCATTGTATCATTCAATCATCTTATCATATACATTTTTAATAAAATATTATTATTTAAATACCTCTTGCGTATTTTTGCTATTAAGCCAACAAACCTACTAGTTTTGTTGCTACAGTGGTATCGGAGCCATGTCGCACAACATCGTCTTACAAGCCTATGAACGTAGTTTACGAGCCTATGAACATTGTTTACCGTACAATGTACCATTATGTGAAGATCTTGAAGAAAGTGAGAAGATTACAAAAATTCAAGAAAAGCTTCAGCAATTAGAAAATTCATGTACAGAAGTTACAACCTATCTTAAAATTTTTTATGATGAAATCCATAATAAGGAAGAAGATATTTTTGAAGATAATCATGCAGATTCACCACATTTTGCAGAAGATCAGGTTATGGAAATCCCAAATTATGAGAATGAAGTTGATCTTAAAATAAAGATGAGCCTGCTATTGGGTACTCCAGGAGTTATAGAATTGAAATACCAAAGCCCATTAAAGATGGGGAAACTAGTAGATAGAAAAGTTTATGTAGAGGAAAACCCATACACAAAATCTTTGTAAACTGGTGGAAAAATAGAGGTAGAGATGAATTATCGATTCATAGATTTGCTGAACATGCCCACAAGTGCGTGCACAGGGAAGCATCCGACGTATTCTGCGTAATGTTTCCTAAGAATTCCTTCAAAGAATCTGTGGGCAGATTTGTGGAGGTCCCCAACATAAAGCATTCGACATTTGTATCAGTGATTGAATTTGTATATACAGGCTATCTGCAATGTTCTCATGTGGGCGACGCTTATGCCAATTTCGAAGCTGCGGAATTCTATGCCATGAATTCTCTGAAAAGGGCCTGCGAGTACTTAATTTCTCGTGAGCTCATTGCGGTAGAGAGTGTTGCATATGTCTATGAATTCATTGAGAAGTATGATTTGGAACTGTTGATGCACATATGCATTCTTTTCATTTTGGAGTATCATCAACAGGTTCGATCCTTGCCTTGGTATCGAACTCTAGTAGAGAGGATAATTCTAGAGATCCGCTGATGGTTTCCCATGATAGTTCCCGGGTCACAGCATGATTATTCGATACATTCACATGCGATTTGATGGTCACCACCGTCCTCATGAAAAATCATGTTTTTAATTGATGATTGGTAAATTTACAGGATTCAATTTAGAGATTAAAAAAAAACGAATTCGTGGATACAAATACAAATACAAATACGCTGCCAGATCGGATCAATAAACTTCGTGGATCGGGTTATCAGTTTTACAAAATGGTGTAATCGTGGATTGGCGTATCGTTTTCTTCTAACCTTCGTGTGCCTTCGATTCTTAGATAATTATATTATATAGTTTTTAATTATAATTATATATATAATTATAATGATAAGTTAAATTAAATTAAATTATATATATATATATATATATATATATATATATATATATATATATATTCTAAAAAAAAAAAAAAAAAAACCTAGCTCTAAGATAGCGTTGGGAACGAATTTACATTCTGAGCAAAAAATTGACTTGAGCTAAGTGAAGGAACTGAGGAAATGATTAGCAATTAAAGATGAAGACAATTATTAAGCAATATAGCTTTGAGGGCAAAGCTTCTGAAGGAAGAGACAATGTAACAAATAAAATTTGTATAAAATAGAGTAAATACAAATAAATGTAATTACTAAATAATCAAATAGGATTATGTTAAGTAGTCATTAGTTAACTGAAAAGGCATGTCTAAAAGACATGCCTAGTCATGAAAGGTCACCTGCATAGGTATATAAGCAGGGCCTTATTGTATGATTCAATCATCTTATCATATACATTTTTAATAAAATATTATTATTTAAATACCTCTTGCGTATTTTTTCTATTAAGCCAATAAACCTACTAGTTTTGTTGCTATAGAAACTGCCACTGTCACTGTTGCATCTGTACAACAACTCCCTCTGAATACTGATCCTATCCATTCCTGCTACTGGAAAGGATTCTTCATCGTCCCCATCTTTTCTTTGAAGTAGACAAACTTAGTCTTCCCTAGAGCTTTTGTGAGGATGTCTGCCACCTGTTCTTGTGTTGGAGTGTACTGCAATTGAATAGCTCCACGTTGTACACAATCCTTGATGAAGTGACACCTGATATCAATATGTTTCGACCGATCATGAAACACAGGATTTTTAGAGAGCTTGATGCAACTCTGATTATCTCATAAGACGCTGGTCGCTTCCATTTTCTCCTTGAGTAGATAAACTAACAGTTTTCGAAGCCATATGGCCTCACACAAAGTTGTGGTGGCTGCCATATACTCTGCTTCTGCTGAGCTCAGTGCTACAGACTTCTATTTCCTGCTGCACCAGGAATTCATTCCTAATCCTAGACTGAAACAATACCCACTGGTACTCTTCTGATCTACTGAATTCCCAGCCCAATCCGCGTTGGTGAAACCACTCAACTTGACATCATTGCTACGGGTGTACTTCAATCCACGCTCGACTGTTTCTTGAAGGTACCTGAGAACATGCTTGGCTACTGCCCAATGAGCCCTCTTAGGTTCTACCATGAACTGATTGAGGGTATTTACAGCATAACAAATGTCTGGCCTTGTGTTTACCATATACATCAACGATCCTATGAGCTGCCTATATAATGTAGGATCAACCTCATCGTCTTTGGACGTGTCGATTTTCTTCCAGTTGGTGATCATTGGAGTTGTCATGGGTCTACAATCCTCCATCTGAAATCTCTTCAGAATCTCTATAGTGTATCTTCCTTGACCAAGAAAGGTCTCCCCATTCTGTTGCCAAACCTCCAACCCTAGAAAATAGTGCATTCGTCCTAGATCCTTCATGTCAAATTCTTCAGCAAAATTCTTCTTGGAGTCTATGATGAGCCCTGATGATCTTGTCAAGAATAGATCATCTACATACAAAACCAGTGTCAGAGGCTCACTCCCTACTCTCAGATAGTAGATATTGGGATCTGTGTCACTCTTGATGAATCCCATCTTTTGCAGGTACTTGTCAATTCGACCATACCAGGCTCTAGGAGCTTTCTTCAGTCCATACAACGCTTCTTCAATCTGCGTACATGTGTCTTTTGATCATGCGCCTCGAAGCCGTTCGGTTGTTCTATATACACCTCTTCCTCTATCACCCCGTTCAGGCCGTCTTGACGTCCATCTGGTGAATCTCCCATCCCATCTGCGCAACAAATGATATCACGGATCTGATAGAAGTGTATCTGGCTACTAGGGTGAAGGTTTCTTCATAATCAATCCCTTCCTTTTGAGCATACCCTTTAGCTACAAACTTGACTTTAAATTTCTCGATGCTGCCATCTACAACATACTTGAGCTTGTAGATCCACCTTGATCCTACAACTAATCTCTCACGAGGTCTAGGGACCACTTCCTAGACATCATTCGTCACGATGGAACTGTATTCTTCCACCATTGCATCAACCCACACCTGATGCTGAGCCGCTTCTCAAAAAATGGAAGGTTCTACGACTTGAGCAACCAAGGCTTGATACCTCTCAGGCTGCTTACGCTGCCTCATCTCATTTCGGGGGACTCCGACAAAGTCCTCTGTATCCTTCAGAATCTGTCGTAGTTCCCTGCTCGTTCTTCCACTGGTGGTGGGTGGATTTACTGACTCTCCCTCTTGCAAATCCTTGGGAGAAACTTCCCTTGGATCCCCATGCCTTGGAGAGGCAACTGAATTTTCTGCCGCTGGTTGTTGGGGTTGAACCAGAGGCTCCTCAGACTGCGTAGCAGAAGGCAACTCGCGGGACCTTCTAAAGGCCTTCTCCTCCATGAACTTCACATCCCTCCACACCACGACTTTCCTGCTCTCAGGAATGTAGATGCGATATGCCTTTGCATTCTCGCTATATCCTACCAGATACACTTTTTCCGCAGTCATTTCCAACTTCTTTCTCTTCTCACTGGGCACATGACAGTACGCTGTACTGCCGAAGATCTTAAAGTGATTCACTTCAGGCTTACTGCCAGTGAAGTCACTTTCCGGCGTGATCTTTCCCAATGCAGGGTGAGGAGTCATGTTTTGAATGTAGATAGTTGTATTACAAGCTTCAACCCACAGGAATTTGGGCATGTCTTGGTCATACACCATTGCCCTCGTTGTTTCGACAATAGTCTTGCTTTTCCTTTTTGCCACACCACTCTGCTTTGGTTTGTATGGAGCTGTCCACTCTCTTTTGATACCTTCCCTTGCGCAGAATCCAGTGAATTCCTTATCTATGTATTCACCACCATTGTCTAATCGCAACACCTTGATCCGCTTTCTTGTCAGATTTTCAACCCAGATCCTTAAATTCTTTAAACCGATTGAAGAATTCATCCTTGTTCTTCAAAAAGTAGATCCAGGTTTTCTTGGAATGGTCATCAATGAAGGTGACGAAGTACTCGGCACCACTAAGAGCTCTAGTGGACATTGGTCCACAGATATTCGAGTTTATCAAGTCCAATACACCCTTGGCCCTATTTTTGCTTCTCTGATACGCTGCCTTGGCATATTTTCCCAATACGCCCCCCTTGCAGACATCATCTCATTTAGTGCTTAGCTCTAGAATTCTCGTGACAGTCTTCTGGAGAATTTTTAATGCCGCATGATGCAAATGTCCCATTCTTCTGTGCCATAGCTCATTCAGGTCCCTCTCATCTACGCTGCCGACCAGTGCCATTGGAGACTCAAGCTGCAACTTGTAAAGTTTGTTGCTTCTTACCCCGATCTGTGCCTTGTTCTTCCAACTGGGGTGTTTGACGTAGACCCTATTGCCAATAAAGTAGACATCATAGCCTCGGTTTTGAAGCTAAGACACTGAGAGCAAGTTCATCTGCAATCCAGACACATGCAGTACATTAGTGGCCCGGATCTTATTTCCAGCCTCAGTTTGAAAAACTACGCTACCTCTCCCAATAGGAGTGCATTTTGATTTATTACCCATGGTTATCTTAAAATTCATCTGCTCTTCTCGGTAGTCGAAAAAACATTCCCTCACTCCAGTCATGTGAGCAGAGGCTCCACTGTCAATATACCAGACATCAGAAGAAGCAGTGCTTGATATGCGAGCAAATTCTTCTTCAAGTCTGGATGCCAGAACAGAGACATCGTGATCCATCTGTTCTATCATACTTCTTTCCCTCCCCGGAGAACTGCGTGAACCCTTCTACGATGCTGCTGCAATGGTAGACTTCCTTCCACTAGTCAATTCTCCATTCCTGTTACTCATCTCTGGCTCTGATACCATGTGAAATTTTTTCAATCCGAAAAACTATATAGTTGCAATGATAGATTTATTCCTCCTACTTATTATTTCAATAACTTATTTTCAGAAATATTCTAGCAAATATCGAAATAAATAGTACTGCAACATTCACAAATACATATGCAAGAAAATGAATAGTAAAGGACATAAGCACAAGAATCAATCACATGTACACAATTATTTTTGGACAATTTCCCCCGGAAACCGTCTCATGTACTTATTTTAAGATGAGAACATTATTATATTGTTTTCCTTGTGAAGAATGATTATTTTGTTTTTTCTTGTCTAGAGAGGAAAGTGGATCTCAACAACTTCTACTTTTAGTAAGAAGTTTGTTGAGAATATTTGAAATGTAATATCTTAATTTTATTCCTTGGAGAAACTAGTTCTCCTAGGATTTGGAATAAAATGTATCTTATTTTGTTTAATCTATTGTAGATTGTATGTGCTATGTACAACTTCTTTATGTGTGGCATGTTGTTCTACGCACACCATTGGAAGCTCTATTGTGCATGAAGTCAAGGGCCATAAAAGAGCTCGATTGCTATGTTGGAAAGGGCTATGGTAATTGGTTTCTTCACTATTTTCCCATCTCTCTTTTGTGTTGCTTAGCTTCAAGATGAAAAAAATTAGTCATGTGACATCACTTGATTCAATGCCTTTGTAGATAGTCTTTGGTAGTGGCCACCCTTTATGCATTGAGTAGTGGATCTTAGATAGACCCCCCTCCACCATCAAACTTGTGATTCCAACAATTAAATTGGGGTTGCTGTTTTGCACATCATCTTGGTTGCCTATGGACCCTTAATATTCATTAGAACCACCTTTTGAAGTTGCATGCATGATCCCATAGTCAATAAAATGAAGGCATTGATCTTCCCTTTCATCCACCACCCCCCAAAAATGCAAAATTTTAAAACTTGTCCTTTTCATTTTTCTATTGTTAAGTTCTTTCTTCCTCCCAATCCAGAGTCCATACTACATGCATCGAGGTTGGTTAACTAGAGGGAGCCCCCCCCCCTTAGGTTAGATTCCACCTTGTCTAAAGTGAGAAAGGGAAGGCTACTGAGTTGATAATGGGTAGCTTACTGAAGTTGCCCTTGGGATCTCACTCTTGTGATTTGGACTTTTGCACGAAGTGAGAACTTGGGAGGTAACATGCTCCAAGTCTTCTGTAGGGTTTCTTTACTACAAACCCTAGGTCCTTCTCACACAAGGATCCAAACCCTATATCTTCAGGCTTTTACTAGGAATTTCCTCTCTCAATCCCCAACACCTTCCTCTCTTTCATCAAGACAACTGCTAATATTCCTAACATAAGTGTGGTGACTTGCTTACAAATCATGATCTAGAAAGTCATTTGAAGGCAAGGTTTTTGTGAAGTATTTTTGTGCCCCTAACATTAAATATGGTCCACTATGATGCTTTACTGGTTTTTGTCCATAATGATATTAATCTTACTTGATCTCGTAGGCATGTTTTAAGTGGTTCATCTCACATGCAACAAAGATTCCTTGAGGGATGGCTTGACACCTTTCCAGCATAGTGAAGAGGACGTCTAACCTAGCTTTGAGAGTGCATATGCCATTGTAGCCACAACGTTGCCCTTCTTGAGATCAACACTGGGCTTTGAGGAGCCTCCACATGGTTATATGCCCCTTGTTACACCTCTAGATGCTGAAACGTTGAGCCAAGAATCAAAGGCGTTTGCTTGATTGATGATATGCTGGAATGGATCCAGGATGCCCCCAGGTTGGCCTTGAACTTGCTTGATGGACATTGCGCTGTTCTAGAGCCTAGATGATGATGGAGACCACTTGAGATGGTTTGGGAGGGCTAGCACAACCTATTTTAGTGCCAATGCTTGGTCCTTGGGTTGCCACACCATCGATGTATGTCCTAGGAGGGAGACGTAAGCATTCATGATGATGACATCTTGGTGGACGAGATCTTACTTAGAGATGTACTCATGCATTTTGACAACGTCCCTTGGAGTGAGGAGCAATCTTGGACCCATTTTGTCACTTGTTTGATGGAGATGCCCATTTTGGAGGATGATATCATTTTGGAGAGCCTTTCATTCAACACATGTGGAGGATTTATGATGTGTTTATTATAATTTATCATTTATAAAACTATCTTTAGGTTGGCTTGTGACTTATTAGTCTAGTTTAATGCTTCAAGCAAACTTTTTGAGCTTTTTTGTTGTACATCAATGAAAAATGACTTGGTTTCCCAATATAAATATGGGGAAGCCATTTTCATTTGATTATCATCACACACACTCATCTCTCTTCTCTTGCAAGAGTGTGGACTAGTTCTTTTCTCTTTCCCTTGGATGCAATGGCTAAATAATTGTGCAAATTGCCTCGAGTAGGATATTTTTGCATGGAGAGACTATCTTATGGATTGATGAAGTGATTCTTGCTTAAATTGTGTAATTTTAATGCTATTTTCTTGCATTTTGCATGCTATTTTCTGAAATTAGAGTTTATCTTGTGCCATATTAAAAAGTGCAATATCTTTTATGAAGTCTTATTTTCATGTGATTGTGGAATTTGTCATTGAAGAATCCATCAAAGGAACTTGTTTTCATGCATCCTTTGACTTTAAATCTTCTAAGAAGGAAGTTGCTAGGGTTTCTAAGACAAACAAATTAGGCTTCCACGCCTCTCTGTCCAAGTCCTTCCATTAATGACCTCACCCTAATTGACTCCATTGCCCAATTGAATAAAGGTGCTAGTCTAGTTGTGGAACAAACTTCCAAAATTTATCTTTTTATTTCTTGGTAACTAGTGTTAGGGTTTGGTTTAAATTTGCTGTTAATAGCATTTTTGTTCCTTTATGTTATTGTCCTTTAAGTCTAAATTGTATTTATTAATATTTGGAAAGCAAAATCTAGCATTTATTGCATGTTCTCACTCCAAATTTAGCGCTGATGTCTAGGGTTTATATCACTGTTTTATGTGTTTTTTTACCGTTAAAAACCTAAAGTT
Organism: Pinus albicaulis; assembly: GCA_034641835.2. Taxonomy (NCBI): domain Eukaryota; kingdom Viridiplantae; phylum Streptophyta; class Pinopsida; order Pinales; family Pinaceae; genus Pinus; species Pinus albicaulis. Next base: position 809,459,156 of record CM076575.1, on the reverse strand, counting down.
GACCTATTCTTAATGGACTTCAATGCTTTATTGATATTATAATTTAGAGGCTATTTCTTTGCTATTATATCTTGTTGCATGCTATAAATATGCATATCATAAAAACCCTAAATTATAACAACTTTTCTTTAGTTTATTGGGGTTGGTGGAAAGTGTTCTTAAAGATTTGTAGTTGTTATCTTGGCCTCCAAGGCTTTGCCCATATCTTCTCCTGTAACTATTAGACTCGTATCACCCTTAAACTCTCCTTTATTAATGACATCTATAGGAGATTTATTTGTTGTGAAAATTTGGAAATCCCGAATCCTATTGCAGCAACTAATATTATTTCTTCTATTTGTTAAATAAATTAAACAAATTATTTGTTGTGTGCTATGACAAATATCGAAACAAATACACTGCAACCTTCACAAAACAAATACTACGGAAGAATTAAAAACGTTGTAAAAATAGATGGACACACACAATATGACACTGTTATTTTTGGACTAAATCCCCTAAAAAACCCAACTTGGGAAAACCTATGCAACATCTAAGGGTTTTGATATTATGCAGTAGTAAATTTGAGTACAATCTATGGGTGCTTAATCTAGCAATCCGAAACAGAGAAATGACTAGCAATAAAAACTTGTGAGAAATTTTCTCACTCCACAGGTGATCTGGCATTCACCTCAGCTCGAATTTCGCTGCTCCTTGCTCCCGCTGCGCAGTCACTACGTTTGCCTACGCAGTTGTTGTGTCCCACAAGCTTGGAACAACGTCTCCTCTTACTGTCTCTGCAGCTGCTCTTTGGAACACTGATCTTCTTGGCCTCTGGACCCTCTGCCCAACTTTCGGCTCATAATATATTGTGCTCCCCAACAAATACGGAATCTCCTCACAAAGCTCTGTGTTGCCTTTGCACTGCCTCTCTACAATGTACTCACCAGAATTGGAAAAGCTTTCTCTGACCTTATTATCTCTACCCCTCTCTCACTGTTTCGAGCTCACTAGCTCTCTCTCCGGCAACTGAATGTTGCTACTTTGGAAATCGATCTGCTAGTGAAATCGAACTGCTGGTGTGTATTCTCCAAGCCCCATCGAGTTTCTTCTTATAATCTTCTGTTGAGACTTCAACGACCACGATTAACACTTAATCGATGGCTCTGATTAACTACAATTTGATTCAAGTCTTTTTCTAGAAGATTCTCACCGTGACTCAATTAATACCCCTTTTAATTAATCATATTTCCTAAGTTTAGACTTAGGAAATATTAAAAACTGACTAATCAATTTAATTAAGTCGTCTCTAGGTGGAATTTCCAGAAACAATTTCTGGGTATTGGAGAATACATGTATTCTAACCTCACTGCCAAATCTCGAGGCTAGAACACATCTAATGCTACAAAAACTAACATTTGCATGCTCCTTAGAGAACCATTTGGCTTGGAACACTAGTCATTTAACCTCTATTTCTTGCCAGGGAAACCTCCCTTGTAGGTATAACATCCAACCATAAAACATTAGGAGAAGGCCATTGAGGTGACAATGGTGGTTGATCTCTTTGTTGGCATGACCTAGATTTCCTATTCAGGTTTTGCACTGGGCCTACTATATTTTGTGGTAACAAGGCCATCAACCCAATGTCTGTCTGTTATAGCAAAATCAAGAACCCTAGTGCAAAGCCTCAGCATTTGGTCATCACTGTCACCTTAGCAATTACTCCCATTTTTTTAGTGATGGACACAATCAACACAAGTAAGGCCTCCCTAGTAGATCTTTGGGATCAAATAACCCAATCAACTCAAGCTAAGTGCCTCCTAACGGTTCTACAATGATTTCCTGTTGAAGCTTGTGGTAGCTTCAGAAGGTGTTTTGCATAGGCTTGGTGTCTTAGCCCCTAGAAGATGATTTATTGCTTCTTTAGGTGCTTGCTTGGTGAAGTAAGTGATTTATGTCTTCTTTCCTAAATCTAACTTAGGAGAAGTACAATAATTAAAGTCAATTAATTATTGTGGACTATTAGGTCATTTTCTAAGGATAAATAATTTAATTATTTAAGTGACATAGAAATAATCTCAACCATTGATCTCCAAGATGTTCTAGAAGTGATATTAGGGTTAGGGAATTGGACTTAATGAAGATTATAAAGGAAGCCTAGCAAAGAGGTGAATACACAACAAGAACTCAAGAGAGCGAGTCATCGTAGAGAGAGCGATTTTCTCTAGTGCGAGTGACTAAGTAGACTAGAGGATAGAGGAGGAGAAGTATGAGAATTGAAGGTGAATACAGGATGCCGAGTTGCCGGAGGAAGGTCGATTTGATTTGGAGAAAGTTGAATTGTTGAGGGGCCAAGTTTTCTTAAGGCGTAATGATAACACGCATGGAGGGTGCAAGTCAATTTTCTAGTTGATTGATTGGGCCAAATTTTTCCATGGAAATTTCTTCTAGAGGCCGATTTCCAAGTGGTCGAATTCCTTGGGTTGAATTCATCCTGTGGGGGCTGAGTTACAAGTTCTAGTTATTGTATTTTTCCTTGCATCTCTGTGGGTCAAAAGCTCAGATATTCCAAATTAATAGATGGCGAAGAATTGTTGTGGGTGAATTATTTTTGAAATGTGTGATTGGTCTCTTTTATTTAAATTTTGCTGCATATATATATATATTCTAGAGGTTAAAAATACCAATGATTTTATTTTTTAGCAATTCTGTATTTATTTGGCTAGTTAAATAAATTGTCGGGATTAAAATTAATTGTCGTGAGAAAATCAATATGGGCTGGTATTTGGAAATTTAACATTTCCACCTAAGGATAATGCTAGGAATTTAAGATTTGAGGTGGATTTAAGAGTAATTTCCATATTTGAGTTCAAAAGTTACCATCACTATTCTATAGACTTAGGTCAACCAATAGAGGCTCAAAATAAGTTTCCAAAGGCAAACAATCAAGAAATTACACCTTGCTATCATAAACTAGCTCGAGAAATCAGAAATTGCATCAATGCAATAATTTATGAGAATAATAAATTTAGCTCCCGAGGCTATGATAATAGTGTGTAAAAAGCAGGCTAAAACAAAGAATAAATAAAATACTAAATTACATCAAATTTCAATGGTTAAAGAGGCATATAACAACAAATAATGCCTTGACGTAAGACCTAATTAATCGTTGGGAAACACATATAAATTGTAACTTTTACTTACTCAATGCACTCCAAACCATCCCTAACCGTAAGACTTTAATGTTCAAGGTAATAATTGTTGAAAATGTATGATTGTTCTGTACTAAAACCCTAATTTATCCTAAAACAATACAAAATTATTTTAAGGATATTATAGATTGTCGCAAGAGAGCGAGGACTACTGCGTTCTGAAACCAGGTTTAATGGTGTCTAGGTACGTAAAGCTAGGGAAGCTCTGAAGTAGATACAAGGCTGAAAGGACTAGGGAAAGTTAATCTACTTACCCTAGGGTTTTGAATCAAGGCTTTCAACTTCCAAAGATGAATTAAAGGAAGGAGCTAACATGTTTCTCTCTCAAAGACTTGCAAGAAGAGTCTATTTAAAGAGGATAGTGAGAAAAATATTATGTTAACGTGCTTAATATTGGATTACATTCATCCAATAAAACATTATCACGATAAAAGAAGTTAGTCTACTAGATTTACCATACATTAATCCAAGCTTCACTATTATCATCCATGAATAGAGGTCAGATCCACACCAATGAACTCCCTCAATTAGTGCTCCATAGCAAAGTAGAGAAAAGTGGAATCCTGGAGATGTATGTCTCTAAAGTTGTGGAATGATCCAAATGAGCCTAACACTTCCCTTTATATACTAGGGAAACCAAGCACTTTAGTTCAAATTAGGTTAAAAACTCGTAAAAATAACAAATCCATGATACAAGGTGGATAGGTCATTAAGTCAACCCCCAAAATAGCTTCAACTATTAAAAAACAACGATAAAACATGAAAAAATTGCACAAAAAGGCCTCAAAAGGGTGATGTCATCTTCAAAAGATATGTCTCTTCATCACAATTTGTAATGAATAGTCTAAGGTGTATGTCTCCTCATTAATGTCTTGTCTCAACACCAGAAAACACCCTCCCAAGGCCAACATCCTCTTCCTTAATCCTCACGTAATGTAATCCTAGCTCCAATGGGCAATGTCCAAGGTGCTGGTGGTAGAGGAGGGTCTTTGGAGGTGTGCCAAGTCATCATCAAGCCCAATGCTTTCCATCAAGTGTGCAATGTCCATCGTGAATTGGAAGGATCTCCAAAGGGTGTGTAATCCATAATCCAGGAAGTGTAGGAGACGCATCATCAATGTCATCCAAAGGGCCATGAACATGTCCTTATCATGGCCAAGTACAAGCTCAAGGAATCAAGTAAGATCAATTAACATGGATAAAAGAGTCATTGAAGCATGAAAAGTGGACCATGCTTAGTTTTGAAGCCATGTAAATATCACACAAAGTATCTTCTTCAAACATCACACTAGCTTAAGACCTTATACAAGTTGCAATATTTAGGTGAGAGGATCATCAAATGGCCTTATTAGATGCTCCCATTCCTTAGGGGAGGAACAATTTCTAGGCCTGTCCTTCAATCAATAGGTGTGAGTGATAAATGATATGGTTTGGGGTGTACTTCATGAGAGGTGTCATTTTCTTATCATGGGTCATGAAAGACCACCATCCATGAGTTTCTTTGTGGAGGGAGCGCTTGCATTACTTGAGTTATCCTTTACTTGACACTACTTTTTCCACCCTTTACTAACCCCTTTTCTTTGCTTTGATTCACTTGCTTAGCAAGCTTTCATTGATTTCATTTAAATCCCCTTATTAGATGGGTGGTTTATTTCTCATAGGAGTTGGGATGTTTTCTGAGTCCCTTTTACTATGATAGGTGCGATATGCATGGGACTAGGTGTTACAATTTCTCAAACCCTCGCAGACCAACAACCTTATGATCTCAAGAAATAAAAGTTGCCGAATTTTAATTTAAAACAAAAATAAAATTTGGTCATAGCATTAGAACACAATAGCTGGAAATTAAATACGGGAAGCAAAAATAAATTTTCAAGTACGCAAACAAATTTTATTTTCCTTCAAGTCGATCTTTCGTTATCTTTTTCAAAACTTACAAGGGATCCACAACTTAGGAAACTTTTCCCACCAAAAAAGAAAATCTACAACAAATTCCTTGCTATCGTACAACCATGTACAATGTCACAATAAACTTGACTTGCAATCTGAAAATTGACTGAGATCATATGGCCCTTTGCTGCGTTGAACTTCTCCTTTTATGCTAAGATCGTATGACATCCTTCTTCCTTGAAATTGTATGGCCTTCACAAATTTGGGTGAAGTCGATTTCCCTTTGCTAAGTTTCCCTCTGTTGTCGCACAGAATGTCTAGGCACTGTGACAACGGCTCAGATTGGGGGCTGTCACTCTTATCCCCAATCTCTCTATCTAAGCTGTCTCCTTGCAAGCTAAGGGAGGTAGACCCTAACAGAAATGAAGGACAAGAATCCAGGAGACACAGCTAAAACACCAAATACTTGACAAAGTTAACGAGATTTCACAGATTGATTATGTTAAAACCAGTGCCTTATAGAGTCAAACAAGATCCCGTTATGCAATTAAAGATGAGTATTGGATGTATAACTGTTGCTAAATGACCACAATGATATTCAATAGAAAGTGCCATGATCATTCATTAAGATACTTGAGCCAATCAACAAAGGCTATCATGAAACGATCATTAAGATAAATGCCAGATGCTTAAAAAATTTCCGAAATTATGATATTTCCAATATAACCTGATTTGAAAATTAAAATGCTCCGCAGTCAAACTTTAGATAGAAAAATTTAGGCTTATTTGACTATAGGACTTAGAAATTTTTTTAGAAAAATTTAGGCTTATTTGACTATAGGACTTAGAAATTTTTTTAGAATTTTGAAATTTTAGAATTTTTTGTTATTTTATTTATTTTTTAAATCAAAATCTAAATTAAAATTTTAATCTAAAACTAAATCAACTCTAATTAAAATCTAAAGGTCAAGTCTAAAATAATTACAAAAAATTAAAATTAAGTTAGTATTAAACTAAAATTGAATTAAAATATATACAACTAAAGTCTACGTCTAACCATATTAAAACTAAAATGAAATCCTAAAATTAAAATATATACATTTAAAACTAACAAAATCAAATGCTAATTTAAAATCTAACTAAATTAAACTAAAAATTAAAATCTACAAAAGTCGAAATTTATTAAAACCCAACACTAACCAAAACCTTACAACTAAAAAAAATGAATCACATTCTAAAAAAAATAAAACATGTGTAAATTGTTTTGTTTGCTGAGCTTGCAGGTCGACGGAGCGGACAGAGGCATGACAGAGGGCTCGATGAAGGAAAAGGAGCTCGACAGGAAGGAAAAGGACGACTGCAGCAAGGCCAACAGCAGGGAGGTCGACGACTGGTTAATGAAAAGGACACACGATGGTAGCGGAAGGAATAGGGCACCACAACAGATGAGTTAGGAAGGCAGAGCGGGAGGACGATGGTACGATGGACGAGCTGAATGAGGGTTAGGTTGCAGCGGACGAGAGAAAGGGATCTTGACGGAGAGCAGAGGGATGTCAGCAGATCGAATGGAAATCGATGGCAAAGGGCTTGATGGAAGAGTCGACGCGTAGAGGAAGGCGTGAGGAGGGTCTCGGACAAGCAAGGGAGAAACAGTGTAATGGAGGACTGAAATAAACGCAGTAGGAAAGGAGGCCGGATGACAAAGAACCTTTAGAGGTCGAGATGAAATGCTGTGAGGGGCTTTATTTTCAGGTGGCAGAGATATAAGCCAGCGTATGGTTTGCAGATGGCTGGGAAGTGGAGTTTCGATGCAAAGAAAGGGATGAGGGCACACATAGGAGAGAAATCAATGGCAAAGAAAGGTTCTATGTGGAGAAAGGATCAATGGATGAAATGAGGATGTAGAGGATTTGAACTTGAATGCAGAAGAAAACATAGACAGGGACAACAGATAGGAGGTTAATGATGCAGTGAATAACCCAAGACGTCCAACAAAAATTGAAAATTTTTCCTGTCAAAACCCAGATTTTGATCCTCCTTAAATCGAATAAGACTCAGATTTTTCCCATAGTAGCAATTTGAGGCCAGATCTGGCTTAGATCTAAAAAAAATTTCTAAGTGAAACCCACAACCTGCATGAAATCAGTCAAATCCTGAAGATATACACACCAAGAAAATGATTAAACCCTTACAGCCCTAGAATTTACAAATTTACAAACTAATTTATAGATCTGGGGCCCTCATGGCCAGATTTGAATCCATTTCAACACAATTTTTTTAGAAATTTGAATTTTAAAGAGAGGCACAAGACTTGGAAAACCCTGCAAAACCACCAATTTCGTAAGATAGATTTGGAGTTTAACAAATAATGAGCTTTTCAGATTTATGTTATATGAGAGTCGGTTGGTCCAACCGAAGACTTCCCCAGACGCTCAATCTTAAAAAAATTTCCCTGCACACTTAGATCTGAACCTTAGACTGATAGAGATTTAAGAAAATAACATGAGATCCTTTAGAAAAAATCAAAATGTCATTTTATGAACTCAGAAAACTGCACAAGATACCTGTATGCAGATTAATCCATGAAGACCATCAACTATGAAATGCAAAAACAAAGTAGCAGAGTTTAGAAATGAATCACCACATAGATTTGGAAAAGGAACACCAAAATTTGTAACCCCAAAGTCTTTATGCTTTATTCATCAAAAGAAATTACAAGAGCTTCCAAGACAAGTGCACAATCCTAAGATCGGATGACTCAAGACTGACAAGGACCTTTTAATTTATAGGACAAATCTCCAACGGCTAGTTCGGTTGATCCATTTCAAAATAATCTCGACCGTCGATAAGATTTGATAATCTTTTAATTTGGACGGTCGAAATTATAAATTTGGGGAAAAAACGAATTTATCATTTAAATTCATTTTAATTAACTCAAAAATATTAATTTTGAGTTAATTACCCCAAATTTTGACTTTGATTTAACCACCTAGGCCCAAGGGTTCAAAATTTCTTAAAATTCTCAAAATTCCCTTGACCTGGGGCCTTTAAAAAATCATTTTTTAAGGACCAATGAATTTTTCCTTTAAATAATTTTATCTTAACTTAGGACTCTAAAATAATTAAATTTCTGGCTTTTGATTTTTTATTTAATTGACCAGAAAATTTAATTAATTGACTGAGAGGGGATTTTAATTATTTTTCCAACTCTGTTTACATAAGATAATACATTTAGACACATGAAGGGGGAATATCCATTCGTATAGACCCTCAAATAAATACCCAATTCTGCGACTCAAAACATGATCTAGTAGACCAAGTAGCTCAAACTACTTTTACAAGGACTCGATAGAAAACACTAGGACTCACTTAGCATGCTGATGACAAAATCCACCCTAGCTTTGGGGTGAGGCTGGAGGGAAAAACTCTGCTGATCACTTACGTCAATCAGTGAGACAAAAAACCTCCTAGGATAGAAATCATCAACAACATACTAGGCTTACCTAGGTTGTTACATACATTGACAGTCTTACTTAGATCATTTACGTCATGAACATGCAGAATGGGCTTACATCGTTTATAAAAATGTCGTCTGATGATGGAATCTGAATGGCGCGACCACGTCGAACATGCTGAATCCCATTTCATGAAATAGGGGTGTACTGCTATGGGGTAGTTGACAAAGTGTGGTCAACATCTGGCTCTACTTGGGGACACATTGCTTCATTGAAGGAATGTGAGAATCTAGAATCTGCATCCAATCAACACACAAGATTACATAAGTAGTGTCCATCCAAATATCATCATATAACATTAAGCTCATGAAAAATAGAAGCTCTTCTATCATTTATTATTCTACTTAACATGAAAAGTAAATCTACTCTAACTGCAAAATGAAATGCTGACATAACAAGGTGTAAGGTTAGAGATACAATACAAAGGATGCCCTGTGGCATCAGATGTGCTCAATATATTGCATGCTGAGCATTTGCCTGCTTTCAGGCAAGTCTGTGGGCTACTTTTCAAATGTGCCATTTCCAATCTTGCTAATTGTAGGACTCTGTCTTATCCGAATGTCAAGCTACTCTCGACCATCAGACGAATCAAACCACTTACTTCTTCTTTTCTGCTTTTTTCTCTTCTTCTGAGTGGGTTGTGATGTCAGCAATGAGACCACTGTAGATTTCTTGTCCTTATCCTGAAGATGTTTGTACAAAATATCTGAAGAACCTGGAGCATGACCAATATTATTCTGGATATACTCTGTCAATGGTGACACATAAGCTTGGTCTTTCTTAACATCCTTTGTAACCATAGTTAATTCTTCCTTAATGGGAAAAGTGACCTCCCTGTGCTTTAGCAGACAAGAAGTCTTATGATCTGTTGATGAATCTTCATAATCAAATTTCGGCTGTAATTTTTCCATTTTTTCCAGCCTTTTCTGTATGGAACTCATCTCCCTGGCATGCCTTACTATTAATTTCGCTTGTTCGATTTCTGTTTTCACAAATTTGTCTTGTAGATTGGTCTGATTTGCCTCCATATTTTTTACTTCCAACAAGTGATTTTCCTTCATGGCAATCATTTCCTGGGTGTGTCTTGCTTCCATTACAATCATATGATTCTGTGTAATGGACATCTGATTAGAATGATTAACTTCCATTATCTTTAACTTGTTTTCCATGACATTTATTTCCTGTGCATGACTTGCTTCCATGGAATTTATCCTATTTTGAAGATTGATTTGGTTAGCTTCCATGTTCCGAATCATTTGCGTATGATTGGGTTGCATATCCTTAATCATCTGAGCTGGTTCCTTAACATGACTTTCATGATCTTCTATATGCATGTGATAGTCCTTACCAACAACATTAATTTGATGGCTCGACCTTGCCATTCTACTATCTATGATTCTTTTGACAACATGGTAAGTAACCTCCTCATGAAGAGCATTACAAGCTCTACAATAAGGCAGAGCTTCATCCACAAGATTTGCAAACTCAAGTTGATTTATCGGTCTCTGCTCATTAGATAGGCCTCTTTTCTGCAAAGCATTATTATTTCTAGGTTGGGAATTCTGTGTTTGAGCCCTTTCCATTTGGACCAACCTAGACTGTAAAGTGCTTATATCCTTAGCATGTTCAGAGATCAATTTCGCTTGATTAAGCTCCATGCTTTCAAGCTTTTGCATTAACTTTTTCATAGGGGCATCATCATCTTCTAGAGGTTCTGTTAACTTAGTTGTAGCCTTATCAAAACCAGGAATTTCAGACTTCCCAGATGCCCTTTTGTCTTTTTCAAGCTCTTCAGTTAAAGATTGACAAGCCTTATAATTTGCAGTTTTAACCCGCCTTAACTCATATGAAGTATCAGAATTAAAAGCATCAATGTAAAAATTCAGAAGAGATCCATCAGGAGGTTTATGAGTTTGAGATATTTCTCTAAGGATACCATTAAATCTCTTGTTAAATTCTTCAGTCGTTTTATTTTCTTTATTTTTTATGGTAGTGATCTCCCTTACCAAATGCCTATCTTCCTTTTTATCACCATACTTTTCCTTAAAGGCAGCTACAATTGATTCAAAAGTATCAAATGAATTATTAGGTTTTTCCGTAAACCATTCAACAACATCTTCGGCAAAAGTAAGAACAAAAGTTCTCATCTTTACATCCTCGAAATTATTATTTGCAACTGCAAATCTATTCCACCAGTTAGTGAAAGAAAACAAATGAGACTTGACACTAACTGCTTCATTTCCTTGAAAAGAAGGTAATTTATCCATTTGAGGGACATCATGGGGATAACCTTGAATATTAGCAAAATTACACGGGTAAAAATATCCATGATATCGTTTTTAGGATTTTAGAAATAGATCCGTGTTCAAGAATAGTCAAAAGGTCCTCAAGAAGCGAACTTCTTAGCAGGAACGCTTGTAAGAAATGAAAGAATTGGAGTCGCCACTTGAACATGAAACTAATTCTAAAACAGAAGAAATAATCGAGAGATAGCAGATGGATATCAGGGGGGGATTCTTGTCTGGGAGTAAAAAGATGAATAAGTGGAGTCGCTACCCAAACAAGAAGCCAACCTAAATGTCCAGGTGCTAAAGATACGATGATGAAATGATTAGTGATATGACGAAAGATAAGGCGATGAAAATATGAAGAGATGAAAAGATGCCAGAAAATGTGATCCCTTGTGACAGGCTAATGAATGGCGAAAGACCTTGCTGAGGAAAGATATTTGTCGGCTGTGAGGTGTTAAGGGTTACAAGGGGCACATGTGAGGACCGTAGGCTAAAGGAGTTAGTCACAACAAGACAAACCTATAAAGAGGGAAGATTGCAAGTGGAATGAGTGTGTAATGATGGTTGGGAAGGCCTAAGGTGCTATAACAAGGTGGTTGTATGGACAGTCCATTAAAGGAGAAGTTGGACTGAGTGATTTTGGGGAGCGAGGGTTTGAAGGATTTAGCCTTAGCCCAAGGAATTTATACTTGTGTTTTTTGGGCATTTTCAGGGATAATAAAGGGCCACTATCCCTAGTACGTGAGATCTTGGATTTTTGTTAAGGGACTTATAATAAATTAATTTTGGCAATTAAATTTCATTGTTATGTGCACGATCTAATTGTTGGTGTATTTTCCACTGTGCAAGTTGTTTTAAAATAGGCATTTCAGTGTGTTTATGTTTTCCAACTAAAACATAGACCATACTTGGGGTGCATGGAATTCTAACATGGTATCATAGCCACTTTGAAGAGCAGTTGGGTTAGATTTGTGCATAGGTGGCAACTCAAAGAGGGAGTTAGGTTGTTTGCTATTGAAGGAGTGACAACTGGTCTCTTGTATTTCTGGATAAGAATCCAACAGAGAAAATGGTTTCAGGCTTGAGGATTGAGGACCAGTTGGATGGGGTATCCAACTATAGTTCGTGGAAGGAAAGAATCAAGGTAGTGCTATTGGTGAATGATTAGTGTGAGTATGCCGACACCAAGATCTCTACGCCAACAAAGTTGGCCAAGTATAACTATTCAAATGCAAAGCCTAGGTTGATCATCCTTGATGGAGTCAAGGATCATATGATAGAGTCAAGGATCATTTGATACCTCATCTTACTGGAAAGGGAACTGCGTATGACATGTGGGAAGCTCTAGAAGTGTTGTTTCAGAGCAAGAACAAAAACTAGAAGATGGTATTGAGAGAGAAGCTCAGTGAACGTGACTTTGTATCTTACTAGGATTCAACATGTTCATGATGAGCTTGCACTTGTAGGGGAGGCAGTGCCAGAACTAGAGTTGGTAAGAACTGCACTGAAGGGCTTCTCAGAGTTGTGGAAGCCATTCATCAAAGGACTAGTGTTGCGGGAGGCACTTCCAGATTGGAACAGGTTGTGAGATGATTTCATCCAGGATGAACTTCGGGACGAGGATCTTCAACGAAAGAGTCCTTATGAGGAGAATGTTGCCCTCGCTAGTAAGCTGAAGAATGGAAAAGGGAAGTCAAACAATGGTAACAAGGAGTTAAGCAAAGTGAAATTCTTTGCACGTGATCAGTTTGGTCATTATTCGAGCCAGTGTAGGGAAAGGGAAGCAACATGAGGTGGCTGCTCCCACTATAATCGATGAGGATGATTTTGCTAGGAGGTTCAAGCAGGACGAATTTTCGCTTATCTCTCATTTCCCAAGGAGCACCATTCGTGAGGGTGGTTGGTTCCTAGACAACAGGGCTTCAAAGCATATGATAGGAACACGAGAGGTGTTTGAGAGCTTGACCAAGTGGGATTCTAATCTACATGTGAATATTGGTGATCGAAGTCAACATGCAGTGAGAGGAACCGAGACTGTACCATTCAGGATGGAGTCTGGTGGATTGTTGTGAGTCTGAGATGTGCTTTGGGTATCGAAACTCATATGTAGCATGCTTTTAGTCTCAACAATTGAGGCAAATGGGTTTGAATTTTCATTTCAGATGGAAAGGTAATTCTTAGACCCAATGGATCTAACTCTAACACAGGGGTGGTTCTTGGAGTTAGGGGGAGTGGTCTATATAGGCTAAAGGGCAAGCCTACTGAACAAGGAAAGAAGAAGGTTCCAGAGACTCATAGAGTATCAGGAGAGAAGGTTTTAGAGAATTAGAGGGAGTTTGCAGATTTAGAGGGAGAGTCAACAACGCTAGAAGAGTGTCTTCAGATGGAAGAAAGGCGTCTTCCAAAACTAACAAGAAGGTTCCATGGTCTGGCTTAAAGGCCATGTAGGATAAGGAGAGGCAGGAGGCTTCTAGTAGCAAGGTAACTTCCAAAAAGGGTTTAACTCTTGCAGCGGGATTGGCTTCAGTAACTAAAGAAACTGCTTATGATGACTATTGAAGAGCAGTTGTGGAAGAGCTCTGTGTTCTATGTGGGAAACAAAGAGACTTTTAGAGAATGAAAGTACCTCCCTTGCTGAGAGGGAGTGTTGAAATTTGGTAGCATCGAGAGGTAGTCTCACATGCCCTTGGTGCTAGGCTCGTGAGAGAGAAACGCTCATAAGATGATATTTTATGAGTGTGTTGGCTTTATTCCCAAGTTGCGGGGTTTGCTAGGGTTTGACATCGAAGGAAAGCATTTAATATTTTTATATTGAGCTGAGATGAGTTGGCTTAAGAAGATGGCATGTTGGCTCAGGTACATGAATGGTCGGCTAGCAATCGAAAAGTTGCAACACTTGAAGGGTCACATCCCTTCATTTTTCCTTGCAATTACTATAAATATGCCATTGTGTTGAATGAATACGGAAGTGGATTTTAGGGCAGATTTTGGATTTGATTTGCTAAGGAAGTGGTAGACATGTAAAGGAGCAATATGGTACTTTGGATGGATGTGAGTAATTTAGTTCATGGGGAAAATCTTCTAGGGAAAATTTGTTAGTGCAAAGTCTGAAGGACAAGTCATTGAAGGTAGAGGAAGCTAGCCACTAGTTTGAGGTACAAAACTAGAGTCATGTGAAGAAGGCATTGTGCCCTAAGGAGGCTCGGTGTCTGATAAGGCAACTGTGTAGGGGCTAAGCCCTAGAAAGAGGGTTGACTGTGTCCTTTTAGTCGCTGGAAGGAGGCTGAACCCTTAGAGGAAGCAAACCATAGCTAAAAGGTAAGTGTTGAGGTTTGGTTAGGGCTTGTGCAATCATCCGTAGGCAAGGAAGAGGAGGGTTGGATATGTGGAAGGTTCAAACGTGTGGCTAGGAACAAGCTGCAGGAAGGAGCAACAAGCCGAGGCCTGCGCAAGGGCAAAGAAGGCCTATTTTGATCAAGCCACTATAGAAGGAAGCAGACTGAGGCTTTGAAAGGTCTATAGGACCGGGGTGAGGGAAGATATTTGTCGGCGATGAGCTGTTAAGGGTTACAATTGCCCACAACATAAAAATATTGACATAATTAGTTTTGGACAATTGTCCTTGGAAAAACCCAATGCGAGAAAACCGATGTAACAGATGAGGGTTTCTTTATTAATCTTCAACAACAATTCAAGTACAAGAATTAAGACAACCAAAACAGAGGAAAAATACTGAGAGAAATTTAGTGACAAATTTATCACTCTCCACAGCGACTCCTTGACACCGAGATGGACCCTCTGCCCATACGTTGGTGCCTTTGTGTCACCCTCTGCGTAGTCACTGCGCAAAGCTCTAGTGGAGTGCATCTCTCCTAATGCTAACTCTTTCTGAATTCGTTCTGCAATTCCCAGACCTCTGCTGATACCCTCTCTCTCTCACCTGCTACCTACCCTCTGGCTCTATCTCCTCTGCTGAACTTCAACCACTAAGAAAATCGATCTACCTGGGCAAATGAGTAACTGTACTGGTGTGTTCTCCATCTGCCCATCAACTTTTTCTTATAGTCTTTTGTTGGAGCACCAATGACCAAGATTAAAACATAATCGATGGCCCAGATTATTCCACGCGATCTGTGTGAGTTTCTAGAACATTCACACCATGACTTTATTAATTCTGATTAATTTATCATATTTCCTAAGTTTAGACTTAGGAAATATTAAAAACTGATTAATAAATCTAAATTTGTCGTCTCTAGGTGGAATTTCCAGAAACGATTTCTGGGTATTGGAGAATACATGTATTCGAGCCTCTCCACCATATCTCGTGGCTAGAACACATCTGATGTTACTAAAACTAACACTCCCTCTTAGCGAGGAGAGTGTTCTAGTGTTGCAACTGTTGCCACAACACACTGTCTCTGTACCATCTCCTATCACGCTGCTAATGTCTGGCCACACTGCCCACCAATCATTGCGCAACTCTGATATGAGCTGCATCTATGCTGCAGCTGACCCTGTTGAACTACTGCCAACACCGCGTCTGCACTGCAACTCCCTCTCATCTGCTGCTGCTGCAACTGAGAAATATTTGTTTCTATTGTTGAAACGGGTTGTCCACCATACCCATCTGTTCCCTGAACTGGATGAACTTAGCTCTCTCTAGAGCTTTCGTGAGTATGTCTGCTACCTGATCTCTTGTGGGAACATACTGCAACTGGACAACCCCACGCTGAACACTGTCTCTAATGAAATGACATCTGATATCAATTTGCTTCAACCTATCATGAAATACTGGATTCTCAGAGAGTTTTATGTAATTGATTATCACAGTAAACATTGGCCGCTCCCATCTTCTTCTTGAACAAACTCACGAGCAATTTTCTAAGCCATATAGCTTCGTACATAGTTGTGTTGACTGCCATATTTTCTGCTTTTGCTGAGCTCACTGCTATTGACTTCTGCCTCCTGCTGCACCAAGAGACCATCCCTGGTCCAACACTGAAGCAATACTCGAAGGTACTTTTCCTGCCCAATTTGCATCTGTGAATCTGCATAATCTGACGTCATCTCCTCGAGTATATTTCAACCCATACCCGACTGTTCTACGCACATATCTAAGAATGTGCCTAGTTGTTGCCCAATGTACCCTTTTCGGTTCCACCATGAATTGACTAAGGGTATTGACAACGAAACAAATCCCTGGCCTTGTGAAAATCAGATACATGAGCTGTGAAAATTCTACTGTAGTATCATGGTTTACTTCTACTTGATTTAAATTACACAAGTTATCTTCAGAAATTAGATTAAAAAAATACCGAAGTAAACACAACTACAATCTACACATGTAGATCATTTACTGAATACTACGCTCATTTAATCAAAGTGACACATGGATTTGTGGAAATAAGTCCCCAGAAAAACCCAAAGTGGGAAAACTGGTGCAACATATATGAGGGTTTATTTTATTAAGTAGATTCTGAGTACAGTAAACATGGATTCCAGATCTAGAAAACCCGACAGAGAATAAAAGAAATCTGCAGCTAACTTGTTGTTCCAAGACCAAATATCTGATTGATCCACACCCTCAAACGAGATTTACAAGGCTCAACCCAGATCTGGCCCTAGAAACCCCAGCGCTGCCCCTGAAGCCCCAACGTCAGCCTTGCTAGGCTCTGTGTGCCACTGCGCTTCCCAGAGAGGGACTGCATAACCCCAAAGAGGGTGATGCAGGCCTTATGCTGGTCCTGGAGACCCTCTGTGTAATTCAGAAACCCTTTGGAGCTGCAGCGCTGCACTTTCCTTGGCTTGCGTAGCACCTGCGCAGCTGCTGCTGTTGCTTTTTGCTCCTCAGCGCTGTCCTTGTCTACTGTTCCTCTGTCTCTTACTGACTCTTGGCTCCGGGATCATATCATCCCCTCAGCCAATACTACCCCTCACTGCAGAAAACTCCTCCAGAAATTCTTAGCAAACCCTGCCCTAGAATTCCAGATCAGTCTCTCAGTTCTGCCTCTATGTGTGTGTCTCCAACTGACCCTCAAGACTTTCTCTTATACTTTTTCGATGATCTCATCAACGGCCGAGATTAAAACATTCATCAACAACTGAGATTAAAAGGCTGCTTGACCCGTGTCTTTTAGAACATTTCAACATATGTGTTAATTAATTCACTTTAATTATTTAATTTTCCTAAGTTTATACTTAGGAAATACATTAAAAATAATTAATTATTTGAATAACTTGAACACCAGCTGAAATTTCTCCAAGCACTTTCTAGGTTTTGGAGTTCAAGTGTGTCTTAGCCCCTCCACAAAGTTTCAGGGCTAGAGTGCACCCGATGCTACACCAACTATACAAAATATCAACATTCCCTCTTAGCACGGAGTGCGCTCTAGCAATGCATCCACACCATGCACTACAAGATCTTGAAGTTGGATTCTGTGCTGTTGATGCTTGGCCTGCTGCCCTTCATCCACTGCACTGCTGCTCTCTGTACTGCTGCCACTGCCACTGATACTGCCACATCTGTACTGCAACTCCCTCTCAAATTGCTACATCATGCTGCCCATAGCACTGCCACTGCTAACTGCTGCACTACAACTCAGTTTCTAAGAAGTAAGCAACTTAAGGACTTCTGCCAAATTGTTTGACAGGTATGTCAAGTTGTATCTATCACTGAAGCTCTCTGGATGATGATTTACGATGTTCTCCTGAAGCCACTGTTATGCTGCAACACTGCACTGAGTGAGCACAGCCTCTCTGTGCTGCTGAAGTCCCATCAACCTCTACGTTGATGCTACCTCAGTATTACGCTGCTCCCTCTTCAACTCTTCATCACTGCCCTTTGCTTCATTATGACCTCCGACAACTATCTCCTGACTCATCCTGCTATCGTCTTAAGGCTCCCGTAGCTCATATGTGATCCAAGAGTAGGGCTAACTCAAGGATCTCGCCACTGTTTGTAGATGCTCTGCAGATCCATGTCAACCCACCTCTTCTCTCGAGGCACATGAGCACTCATCGCTGCATCATCATCAGAATCGTCATCCTTCGCTGCTGCAGCCTTGGAATCATAAGATCCTTTGTCCTTCTTCTTAGGACAAGTGCTGGCGAAGTGTCCAAGTTCACGACAGTTAAAGCACCGGACCTTGGAAAGGTCCCTCTTCTTCTTCCCTTGTTGTTTTCTTTCCTTTGATGCAAGGGTTGCATCATCTTCCTCCTCTTTCTTCACATTGACTGTCCCACCACTGATATTCTGCTTCTTGATGATCCTCCTAATCTCCTCTTGGCATAGGATAGCCCAAATGTTTGCCCAGGATGGTAACGCTGCTTTGCCCAATATACTCTGGACAATTGTTTCCCATTCCTTGGAGACTGCATTGAGGGCAGTCCTCACTAAGAGCCCTTCATCTGGAGTTGCATCCATGCCAACCAGTTGGTCTCGAATGGTCTGAAGTCGGAAAAGGAAAGGATCTATTTCCTCACCCTTCTGCATCTGGAAGAGCCTCATCTGATTCTATAAGAGCATTTTCTGTTGGACGAAGCTTCCTTGATACATTGCTTCTAGAGCAACCCACATGTTATTTGTTGTGTTCTTTTCAGCAATATGTGGTACAATGTGATCCTTCACATTGTCCATGATCAAACGCTTAGTCCGCGCTTGATTTTCCTTGAATTTCTTTAGAGGATCAGGATCTGTAGGCACAACTAGAACACTCGTTGAATGATCCTTGATGCCATACTCATCTAGGACTGATAGGATCCTAGTCCTCCAGATGGCAAAGTTGGACACACCGTCCAACCTGTCCTGGTCTCTCAGCCCATGAGAAGCCATCTGGCTCTTACAAGAAACAATACTCTTTCTCCCTCTTTATGTGGCTACAGAAACTCTGGATCTGGGTTTCTTGGTGATTAGAAAGCCTTTGGAGCTGCTTCTTCTGTAAACTGATTCCCTCCTGGAAATCTTCCACCCAAACACAATCGGACAGAACTCTCCGATCACTCTCCCCAGATCTGCTGAGTAACTGTCTTCCTCCTGCCTTTGATGACTTAGCTAGGCACAATTTTGCACCGACAGAATCTCTACCACACCAACACTTCTGAAGATCTGAAGCACTACTTCCGGATCTTGGCAGGGCGTTCTGCAACGGAAAGAATACTAGACTGCTTCTCTCTGACTGGCCCAGTGCAGCCTCAACACTGCTCAGAAGTGGACTGCGTAACCCCTAGACTGGGTGATGCAATCCTTACGCTGGCCTGGGGAGGCTTTGCGTAATCCTGATGGCCTTCTGAGTCTGCAGCACTGCCCCTTCTTGGATCTGCGTCCTCTTCCTATCAAGCTGCCCCTTCTGGATGTCTGCTACTTCTGCTTCTATCCTGCAGAAAAAATATTCTTCAGCTGATTGCTAGAGATTCAGTTTGATCCGCTATCGCTCTGATACTATGTGAAAATTCTACTGCAGTATCATGGTTTACTTCTCCTACTTGATTTAAATTATACAAGTTATCTTCAGAAATTAGATTCAAAAAATACCGAAGTAAACACAACTACAATCTACACATGTAGATCATTTACTAAATACTATGCTCATTCAATCAAAGTGACACATGGATTTTTGGACATAAGTCCCTAGGAAAACCCAAAGCGGGAAAACTGGTGTAGCAGATATGAGGGTTTATTTTATTAAGTAGATTCTGAGTACAGTAAATCTGGGTTTCAGATCTGGAAAACCCCGACAGACAATAAAAGAAATCTGCAACTAACCTGTTGTTCCAAGACCAAATATCTGGCTGATCCACACCCTTAAACGAGATTTACAAGACTCTGCCCAGATCTGGCCCTAGAAACCCCAGCGCTATCCCTGAAGCCCTAGCGTCAGCCCTTCTAGGCTCTGTGTGCCACTGCGCTGCCCAGAGAGGGGCTGCGTAACACCGAAGAGGGTGACACAGGACTTACGATGGTCCTGGAGACCCTCTGCGTAATTCAGAAACCCTCTGGAGCTGCAGCACTGCGCTTGCCTTGGTCTGCGTAGCACTTGCGCAACTGCTGCTACTGTTGTTTGCTCCTCGTTGTTGTCCTTGTCTGTTGCTCCTCTGCCTCTTACTGACTCTTGGCTCTGGGATCAGATCATCCCCTCAGCCAATACTACCCCTCACTGCAAAAAACTCCTCCGAAAATTCTTAGCAAACCCTGCCCTAGAATTCTAGATCAGTCTCTCAGTTTTTCCCTTGTGTGTGTGTCTCTAATTGACCCTCAAGCCTTTCTCTTATACTTTTTCGATGATCTCATCAACGGCTGAGATTAAAACATTCATCAACGACTGAGATTAAAAGACTGCTTGATCCATGTCTTTTAGAACATTTCAACATATGTGTTAATTAATTTACTATAATTATTCAATTTTCCTAAGTTTAGACTTCGGAAATACATTAAAAATAATTAATTATTTGAATAACTTGAACAACAGTTGAAATTTCTCCAAACACTTTCTGGGTTTTGGAGTTCAAGTGCGTCTTAGCCTCTCCACAAAGTTTCAAGGCTAGAGCACACTCGATGCTACACCAATTATACAAAATCTCAACATGAGCGACCCAATGAAATGTTTGTACAAGGTGGGGTCGACTTCCTTGTCCCCTGATGCATCTATCTTCTTCCAATTAGTGATCATGGGTGTCGTCATGGGTCGGAAATTTTGCATTTTGAACCTCTTCAGAATTTTTGTAGCATATCTCCCTTGCCCAAGGAAGTTCTCCCCATTCCTCTGCCATACTTCCAAATCTAGAAAATAGTGCATCAACTCCATATCCTTCATGTCAAATTTTGCTTCAAGGTTCCTTTTGCAGTCCTTTATGAGCCCTGATGATCTTGTCAAAAAAAATCATCCCCATACAAAACCAGAGTGAGAGGCTCATTCTCCACCATCAAATAATAGACATTGGGACACTCTTGAGGAATCCCAACTATTGCAAGTAATTGTCAATCTAAGCATACCATGCCCTGGGTGCCTGCTTGAGCCCGTATAGGGCTTTCTTCAATTTGCATACATGAGTGCGCTTCTCATGAGTTTCGAGGCCTTCATGCTGCTCTATATACACCTCTTCTTCTATCACCCCGTTCAAGAATGTTGTCTTGACGTCCGTCTGGTGAATCTCCCATCCCATCTGTGCTGCTAGGGATATAACGGATCTGATAGAGGTATATCTGGAAACTGGGGCGAAGGTCACCTCATAGTCTATCCCTTCCTTCTGTGCATACCCCTTTGCCAAAAATCTAGCATTGTACTTCTCTACACTGCCATTTGCAGCGTACTTAATCTTGCAGATCCATCTGGAACCTACAACTGATCTGTGTTATAGCCTCAACACTACCTCCCAAACGTCATTTGTCATGATTGAACTAAATTCTTCTACCATGGCATCCACCCACACCTGATGTTGTGCGGCTTCCTGGAAGATGGAGGGTTCTACAACCTAAGCTACCAAGGATTGATATCTGTCAGGCTGTCTCTTGTCTGTCCTAAGAGCTTTAACAAACTCCTCTACGTCCCTCAAGATCTGGCACACTTCCATACTGGCTCTACCATTGGTGGTGGGAGGTTCAATCAGTTCCTCCTCTTGTTCTCGTTGCTCCGTCTGCTGAGAACTCCCTGGATCTCCTACCCTTGAGGAGATACTGGTACTGGTCACTGTGCTCGATCCCTGTGACTATCCTCCTGCTAGTCCTACTTGTTGTCCCTATTGCTGGACTAACAGAACCTTTGCTGATTGATCACCTGTAGGCATCTCTTGAGATTTCTTGAAAGCTCTGTCTACCATGAAATTTACATCTCGCCTCACTACAATCTTCCTACTGCTAGGAATGTAGATCCTGTATGCCTTTGAGGTCTCGCTTTACGCCACTAGGAACCCCTTCTCTGCAATCTGATCCAATTTACTGCCCTTTTCATCTGGTACATGGCAATAAGCCACACTCCCAAAAATCCTTAAGTGACTCACTTGAGGCTTCTTTCTTGTGAAGACACCCTCTGGTGTTTTCTTCCCCACTGCCCTCTGAGGTGTTCTGTTTTGAATGTACACCGTTGTGTTACATGCCTCTGCCCATAAAAATCTAGGCAAATCCTGATCATACAACATAGCCTTTGCAGCCCCAGCTATTGTTCTATTTTTTCACTCCGCTACTCCATTCTGCTCAGGGTTATATGGAGCTGTCTGTTCTCTTTTGATGCCTTCCTTTGCGCAGAAGTATGTGAAGTCCTTATCAATGTATTCTCCACCATTATCTGAACGCAACACCTTGATCTTTTACCCTATCGCGTTCTCTACGAGAGCCTTGAACTCTTTGAACCGATCAAAGACTTCATCTTTGGTCTTTAAGAAATAAATCCAGGTCTTCTCGGAATGGTCATCAATAAGGGTGACGAAGTATTCGCCACCACTAGGAGTCCTAGTGGACATAGGGCCACAAATATTTGAGTGTATCATTCCTATAACACCATTTCCTCTATTGTCACTTCTTGGAAATGCTGCCTTTGCGTACTTCCCAAGTATGCATCCTCTACATACATCATTGTGCTCTGTGCTGAGAACTGAACTCCTGTTACAATTTCTCTAAGCATCCTAAGTGCTCCATGGTGTAAATGTCCCATCCTCCTGGCCCATAGTTCGTTCAGCTCCTTCCCACTACTACTGTCACTGCCTATCAGTGCCATTGGAGAATCGAGCTACAACTTGGATAATCTGTTGCTCCAAGCTCCAATCTGTTTCACCTTCTTTCAGCTAGATTGTTTGACATACACTTTCTTCTCTATGAAGTGTACATCGTGTGAGAAAATTTCTTAAACTTAAGAAACCCTACTGTTAATTCTTGATTTACTTCTCCTACTTACATAAGTTATTAATCTGAATATTCAGAATTAACATCGAAGTAAATACAGTTAACAACCTACACATATAGATCAAATACTGAATAACATGCTCATAGACAAAGTGAGACACAAGGATTCCCCAGAAAAATCGAATGCGAGAAACTGGTGGTGCTAGCTTATGGAGGGTTTTATTATTATGCAGATTCTAAGTACAACAATCCTGGGCAGCAAAACTGGGTAACCCGACAGAGAAATAAAAACGGCAGCAATACCTCTATCCCGGAGACAGAAAAATCTGACTGATTCACACCCTCAAACGGGATTTACAGAACTCAGCCCCTTTCTGGCCTCTAGAAACCCCAACGCTGCTCTGAAGCCCTCTGCGTCAGCCTTCCTGGCCTGTGTCAGCCTCTGCGCTGCTCAGGAAGGGCCTGCGTCACCCTAGAAGGGGTTATGCTGCCCCTGTGTTGCCCTAACTGGGCTTGCGTCAGCGTTGCTTGGCTCCTTATGGTTCTTCGCTGCTCCTGCTGGGCTCTTGGCTGGATTGCGTAGCTTTTGCGTCTGCGCTGCTCTAGAATGCTCCTTCTTTGCCCTCGTTGTACTCTTGGCCTGGTATCAAACCATCTTGCTTGCCAATACTGCCCCTCACTGTAGCTGAAACATTTCTAAAATTCTTATCAAACCACACCCTAGAATCTCAGCTTAGCTTCAGTGCTCTGCCAGTGTTTGTGTTCTCCAACTGACCCCAAGTCCTTCTCTTATACTTTTCTCATTGGAAAACCAACGACCGTGATCTAATCTCTATTCGACGACTAAGATTAGAAGTTGCTTAATCCACGTCACTTAAGTCATTATCATCACATGTTTAATTTAATTCGCTTTAATCTTTTAATTTTCCTAAGTTAGACTTAGGGTCCTTAATTAAAAATATTAATTATTTGAATAAAACTTAAACCTGTTGGAATTCTTCTAAATGCTTTCTGGGTCTTGGAGATCTCATGTACTCTAGCCCCTCCACAAATTTTGGGAGTTAGAGAACATTCGATGCTACCCCAACACCCAAAAATCTTAACACATCGTACCCCTTGTCTTGTATCTGGGACATTGAAATAAAGTTTATACCCAATCCTGACACTTGCAATACATTAGTAGCGTTGGTGCTAGTCCCTGTTTCCGTCTGAAGCTCTATGGTGCTTCTCCCTACCGGAGTACATTTAGTTCTATTGCCCATAGTGATCTGGTAGTCCATCTTCTCCTCCTGATAGCTAGAGAAATATTCTCCAACTCCTGTCATATGAGCTGAAGCTCCACTGTTAATATACTAGACACCAGGTGATGTCGAACCTGACAAGCACACAAACTCATCCTCCAACCTGGAAGATAAATATGAGGCATCTTGATTATTGATTTTGTCCATGATTTTTTTTTTGTGCTATTTCTCTTTTCCTCCCAACGTGGAATTTGCTGCTGCAAAAAATCGCTGCATTCAACAAGAGATCTACTCTGCAAAAATTGGCTGCTCCTTCTGCCTCTGATAATCCTCGAATTGGAGAATTCAATTTTATCTGTCCCTCTCTCAGAGAAATCGATTTTCCTCAAGAATTTTGAACCTCCTGGTCACGGGACTGTGCTGCCTCTAGGGAATTTGAATTGTTGCTTACAGAGAGCAGCGACCCTCCTTCTTTTCTTGCTACTGAGCTCTCCTGCTGATCATGTAAGCTCTGATACCATGTGAAAATTTCATCTATTGCTACGTTGCACGAGTTCCCGCACCCAGGGGCAAGGTTCCCAAACCTGTATCGGGTTCCCGTCCCCAAGTACCGGGTGCTGGGACGGGTTATTCTCAGAAGCACCGTAAAGAACCCGGTTCTTCATGGAAGAACTCGAGACTTCCCACACAAAATCAGGGTTCTTTTGCTGATTTTGGGACGGAGAACCCCAAAAACGGGTTCTTTTCGAGTTCTTTGGTGACAATTTTGGTTAAATTTTTATTTTATTTTATTAAATTTGACTATTACTAATCGCTATTAAAATTAAAATTTAAGATTTTTATATTAAAATTAAAATTAAATATGACTCGACTATTCTTATTGCCATTTTTTTTTGTGTGTTAAAACTTAAAAAGTTAAAACTTACCCACTCAGACTCCGCAACCCACAACAATCGTTACCTCACCTCACCGCACAGCAACTCACCCTCACAGCAACTCACCCTCACCGCACAGCAACGTTCACACAGCAACTCACCCTCGGCACAGCAAGCAACAACCTCACCCACTTATTAAGTGAGAAACTTGAATTCATTAATAGAGATGAAGGAGGAACTTGACAAATTCATAAAATCAGAGAAGGGAATGAAAGAATACAAAATCTCGAGGAAACTGGAAGACTGCACACATTTCTAGTAAGTGTAGTTGCCAAGTTATAGGTGCAACTAAAAGTGGGTTCAAAATGGAAAATTTTAGTTGAACAGACAGTGTTTACTAACAACCAATACCCCATATGCTTAGGTATTCCCGAAAGAAAAGAAGGCACAATATTAATGCACCCAAATACCAAGGTTGTTGATTCGAGATTCGACTACTGGATACATGCATAGGGAATGAGGCAAAAGGGGTGTGTTTGATTCATCTTCTTTCTATATCTAAAGTGTTATAAGTGAAAATAATAGCTGACACTGTAGTCTTTAAAATTGATGAAATTGTAGATTCTAACTGCATGGGAAAGTCTTGCAAAGGAAGTTTTCAGAATGTTGTCATTTGTTACTTGTATAGTAGCTTCACTTGGATGGCATTACCATGATGCAAGTATCATCTTCTGATGGGTATGTTGTGACAAAGACATTCTTACTATGATTGTAGTGTTTTCAGCAGTAATTTTCTATATCATTAGGGCATACATTGCTGTCAGTAGTGACAGTGGGAACTCATATAATCATTGCACTCTTCAATCTATCTTAATCTATTAAGAATTTTTGAAATTTTGAAATTTCGATGTATTATCAATTTTAATTTATCTGAAGAGTCAAGACTAATATGATATATCATTATGTGAATGTTCAATTTTCAATGATGTGCATGTTTAAATCTTTGAAGTTTAAACTTTAATTTTTAAATAAAAAATGTTTTATTTTTCTTGTTTTATACAAATTCACACACACACACACACACACACACACACACACACACACACACATAGTATATACCCCCGACGAACCCACGCACCCTGTTTCAAAAAGTGCCGTCCCCGTCACCGTCCCCGCAACCGCACCCACGTTTCCTGGCAACATAGATCTATTGCAATAAGTGAAAAATATTCTTCTAACTGGTAAGTTAATTTTGCAGTTTATTTGCTATGGAAAATATCGAATAAATTTACTATTGCAATTTTCACACTAGATTACTGCAGAAAATAAAATGTAGGAAATAGAGAAACTCTATAGCACACATAAAAAATTGACACAGTTATTTTTGGACAATTGTCCCTGGAAAAACCCAATGCGGGAAAATCAGTGCAGCAGATGAGTGTTTCTTTATTAATCTTCAACAATAATTCTCGTACAAGAATTCAGACAACCAAAACAGAGGAAAAATACCGAGATAAATTTAGTGACAAATTTCTCACTCTCCACAATGACTCCCTGACTCTGAGATGGACCATATGCCCATACGTTGGGGCCTCTGAATCATCCTCTGCGTAGTGACTATGCAAAGCTCTAGGGGATTGCGTCTCTCCTCCCACTACCTCTCCCTGAATTCGTTCTGCACTTCCCGGGCCTCTGCTGATGCCCTCTCTCTCTCACCTGCTACTCACCCTCTAGCTCTATCTCTTCTGATGAACTTCAACAATTGCGAAAATCGATCTGCCCGGAGAATTGAGTAACTGCACTGGTGTGTTATCCATCTACCCATCGACTTCTTCTTATAATCTTCTGTTGGGCCACCGATGACCAAGATTAAAACATAATCCATGGCCCAGATTATTTCCCTTTCGATCCGTGTTAGTTTCTAGAACATTCACACCATGGCTTAATTAATTCTGATTAATTAATCATATTTCCTAAGTTTAGACTTAGGAAATATTAAAAACTGATTAATAAATCTAATTAAGTCGTCTTTAGGTGGAATTTCGAGAAACGATTTATGGTTATTGGAGAATACATGTATTCTAGCCTCTCCATCAAATCTCGTGGCTAGAACAGATCTGATGCCACAAAAACTAACACCGCTTTAGCACCACACCTTTTTCTGCTATTCTACACACATAGACCATTCCAACGGCGCAAGATTCACTCCAATCAAAGTTCGTATGCGAAAGTTATACCACTTAGAAGTTGACCTTCCAGTTTTCACCACCATAGTCCGAGAGGATGCCACACAACATCCTGGGATTATGTGAACACAAATGTATCAAACATAGAACCAAATACAGAGATGCATGAATAACACTTCATTTCATTAATATCAAAGAACTCGAAATTTGCTTACGCATTGTAATGGAAATAAAACTTGCTTAGGGCGCTGGGTAGCTATCTCTCGAGAAGAGATACAAATGGCTGTGCCTTCTAATCCAAGTGCCAATGAGGCTCGAGGGCCTATTTATCATTTAGAACAATGGGAAATCCTAAACAGCCAAAACCCTAACCCTAGGAGATGAAGCGCCAAAACTATGGGCCCCGTTTGGGTAAATTGGTGTTTCAACTTCCCAGGGGCGTAACTTTGGCATACGATCTCCGTTTGACGCGTACCATACCTCGTTAGAAAGATCTATCCGAGGAATAAAAATTTGGAATGAGAAACAATGGTCCATGGACCCATGTTGCTCTCCGTTTCCCCAAAAAACGTCGTTTAGGGCCTCAAAACGGCTCCGGAAGTTTAGGACCCGAAAAACTGCTAAAAATAGTAAACTGTGCCGAAACTGAAAAACTGAAATAGACAATGGTGGAGCCCCAAGTGGGATAGGCGGTGACCACCAATATCCATCCGGATCATTCCTCCCCTAGGAAGCAATGGTCCCTATCGCGTTAAGTTCCTTCATGAGATGAGGAAAATTCTGTTGAACTTGGTCCCTGGTGAACCACTTGCCTTGGTGCAGGAGTTGTCCAGCTTTGACAACCCAATACAGTTGGATCTTCTATCGGCGAGTGTTCTTGATTTGCATGTCCATGATACCTATGGTGGCCTATTCCATGCAGTCTGGGTTTAACTCTTTTGGTGTGAGTTCTTCTGTAATTTAGAGGTGTCCAACAGAGGTGGGAAGTAGGGATGAAGGTGGTCTACATTGAATACTGGGTGCAGACCAAGGCATGGTGGAATACCGAGCTCGAAGGCATTGTTCCTTGCCAGCCTCAGGAGGTGCACGGCCCGTATCGAAGCGGGGCGGCGCTTGCGGTGGGGTCCAAAGGAGGCGCTCCTTTCCGCAAATGTAGCAACACTTTGTCACCTGGGCACCCACCGAAAGTTGTGTGGCACCCCCCTGTTGATCATGGCGTTGCTTGTACTTGGCATTGGCTCTGTCCAATATATCATGAACCTGTTGGCGGATGTGTTGAATGCGCTCGATGAAGCTACTTGCTTTGTCAACTTCAGACTGGACATGAGCTGAATTGGCCTGAGCAGCTGCAAATGGCATGGCTACGTCAATGGGACATAGTGGCTGGAATCCCAAGTGGGATAGGCGGGTGACCACCAATATCCACCTGGATCACACATCAACCCCCATTATTCAGGGAAAAGGGGCTAGCCAAGTGATTATGATGTAGAAGAGTCTATATTGTAACTTTAGTTCAGAGTTGAGGTAGTCAAACTTAATGACTAGTATGCTATCAGGCTGTGTTATAACAGGGCCACTAGGAGGAAAAGGGGTCCATCCTTTCGAGTGCATTTGTTCCATAGACAAGCAAAAATGTGCAAGAGGGATAGGAGGTAGAGCACATAGAGAGGATTTGTGCACTGTAGCAGCCCACGGGCCACATGCCATACTTCTTTGTAGTTGTAGCCATATTTCCATTCAAAGAAAGAGAGCGGAGCGACCTCACCTTCTAGCTGGGTTTTTCTCCCGAAAGGGTTTCATAGAGCATATCTTCTGTCAAATGTGTGTGTGATGCTTTTATTTTTCCGTTCTCTATTTTCTGCATAATTTTTAATTCACATGCATGTACTATTAACAGTAAAATCTAAAGATCTAGAAATCTAAGAAAACTGTAATAGTGTAGAATTTCGGATTTTAAATATAATTTTATTAGATCTGTTGTGATGAATTGTCCAGTGGAATATCAAACAAGGTGGTTGTTTGGACAATCCATTAAAGGAGAAGTTGGACAAAGTGATTTTGGACAGTGAGGGCTTGAAGAATTTTGCCTTAGCCCAAGGATTTTGTACATATGTTTTTTGGGCATTTTCAGGGATTGTAAAGGGCATAGACTTTAAATATTGACGAGAAGGACTCAACTCCTCCTCGACAATGGTTCCAAAAATGTTATAGCAAAATATGTCACCCTAGTGCAAAGGATCACTGGGTGACCTAGACAAAGTGCAACAATAGGAGTGTCACCACTATCATCTTATCAACTAATCCTCTCATTTTAGTGATGAGCGCAATCAAACACAAGGGAGGCTTCATAGTAGATCACAAGGATCAAATAACCCAATCAAGTCAAGTGCCCCCTTAGGGTTTTCCAATGATTTCTGCAAAAGGATAACGATAGGAATGTAGGGCTTAAGGTGGATGTAAGAGTAATTTTATTATTTGAGTTGAAAGGTTCCTATGGCTCTTCTATAGGGTTAGGTCAACCAATAGAGGCTCAAGATAGGTTCTCATGCAAACACAACCAAGAGATTACACTTGGCTATCATAAACTAGCTTGATTCTAGAGGTCCTTTTACTCATTGTAGAGAGTAGATATGACCTTGATGAAGCAACGTTTCCCACTCAGAGTAGAGCGTTGGGTTATATAATGATTCCACATGGTACTTGACACTTTGAGGTACCCCCAGATGATGAAATGCTGAGCCAAGAAGGCTTGGTATTGAATTTATAGATGATGTGCCTAGATAGACCCATAATGCCCCCAGACTACCCTTGACACTTTGATGGGTGTTGCTTGATCCAGAGGCCAGATGATGATGGTTATCCTTGGGATGATAGGGGAGGGCTTGCACATCAGTATTTGACCCCAACACTTGAGTATATTGGTGCCACGTTATCGCTCTTTCCCTTTAGAGTGTGACATAGGACACCTTGGTGATGATGTGATGGTTTGGAGGCACTTTGGAGGTGGGCTTGTAACCTCACACATTGGACACTCAAGTAAACTTGTAACTAGGTCTTTTTCTTGTATTTTTGTAAAAGCAAGGGTGACAAGCCTCATATAAATAGAGGCTCCCCTTATTTCATTTCATCATCACACATTTTATCATTCTTGTCTACAAAAGAGTGGATTATTTCTTTTTTCGCTACTTGGGAAAGAGGTGATTTTCGTATGGTGCGAATTTCTTGTGGAGTTGGTATTTTGCATGGAGACGCATTTTTGGGATTGAAAGGAGTGTTTTTTTGGAGAATTTGTAAGTTTCATGCTTTATGTTCTATATTTTGCATATTGTATGTGTGAAGTAGGGTTTCTATTTATGCCATGACTATATACTAAATGTATGTTGAAATCGTGCTCCATTAGTGCAAGCAAAATTGTTCTCTTTGAATCCTGTAAGGAAATTCTGATTGTGCATTCCTTATATTTAATTTCTCCCCTCATAGGGAATATAGTTAGGGTATCAAAAGTGGATGCACTAGTCATCCCCCCTTGTTCAATCAAAGCCTTTTCGTGGAATCTTAGCCCCAAAATATTCAATTAAGCCCATTTAGGATAAGACACTAATCATTATTGTGTTTATCATCCTCAAAATTGATTACATTTCCTCTTCTTTTCCTCGTTCCTATATGTTTAGGGTTAGCTGCTAGGGTTTTAGGGAAATTTTTTGTATAAAGATGAATTTGTGGCTAATAAGCTATGAATTGCATCCGTAAATCACATAGAAGTAAAATCTAGCATTGTGCATGGTTAAATTCTCTCTTTTGGGTTGACATCATCATAATTTGCTGGTTATGCATACTTTTCAGCCCTAATACTCCTTTAGTAGCCCTAACCTTATGTCTTTATTGAAAGACCTTTACTCCCTTTTGTTGATTATCCTTGATAGGATTTTTCTTTTGCGACGTTGTGCACCCTAACTTTGCAAATCAATAAAACCCTAACTTATAACAGCCATATATTTGGTCTAGGAATTGAGTACTTGAATTGTGGCATTGAATATCTAGGCCTTTTCGGTAATCTATCCTATATTATAGACCTCTTACATAGCACCTTGATCCATAGTAGTTGTTTATCGTTTAGATGATTTAGGGAAGTCTCCTTTGTGGTCAAATACCACTAAAGAGCAGGAAAAATATTGTTGAGGTGATAGTGGCAACCTTTTCTCTTGTTGCCATAATTTCTAGTTCGGCCTAGAGGGGCTTTGCACTAGGCCTGCTAGATTTTGTGGCAACATGGATCCCAAACAATTGATTTATATTTATGGAACTTTGCATTGTGTTTGGGTATTAGCAATTTTCTCAATCTGGAAAATGAGATGTAAGTATATCTTTGAAAATTGTGGAAGCTTTGTGCCCTCTCCCCTTCAGACTTGTTGGGAAAAAGTACACTTCCAGCGTTGATCTGATCTGAATGCTTGTATAGTTGAGAAAGAGGTTACATTGATTATACATACTTTCTTTGTTTTTGTTTTTCACATGTTTGCTAGGTTAATATAAGAGATATTTCCTCAAATTTGCCTTTTCTGAAGCTGCCATTTGAGTGCCTCTTTCGCACCACCTACCATGAAGATTATTTCCTCTATGCTGATTTTTGGTGGTCTTTTAAATTTTTCTCTCAGCAAGACTTTCATATAATCTTTTGGTGTGAATTAGCCTTTGTTTCCATGTGACATCACTTTATTGCACACATTTCTTCCCTTGTAGTTGTTGATTTTCAAGAAGCAGACAAGACTAGAACAATTTTCAAAGTGATAACTACTTCCGATGATACAATCTTAACTTCTCTAGAGCATGCCAATCATTAAGCAGTTATGCTCGAAAATTTCAACCATTAACTTCATTAGAGCAATAGAGATCACCTACGTTGCATGGGTTCTCGCACTCTGGGGTGGGGTTCTCGAACCTGCATCGGGTTCCCGCACCCAAGTACCTGATTCGGGTACGGGTTCTTCTCAGAAGAACCCAAACGCACCGGGTTCTTCGAAAAAAAAATTGGGTTCTTTGGGTTCTTTTGGTTTGGAGAACCCATGGTTTGGGTACTTAGAACCCGAATTTCGGGTTCTTCGGGTTCTTCATGAATAATTTCCTCAAATATATATTTTTTTAAATGATTAAAATTTAAAAATTTTAATTAAATTTTAATAAATATTAAAATTAAATTAAAAATAATTTAATAAATTAAACTTTTTTACTTTCCTCGAGGAGAATAGTTAAAGTATGAAACCAATATAATTACACACTTTGAAAAAATAAAGCACAAAATCAGCACTCTGACATGCCATGCTTCAGCAAAGATAGTCAAGTTGATCAACAGAATGTCCAAGAATTCTATGCAGAAATATGTAACATGATACAAAGCTATAGCAGCTTATGTTGGAGACTAGTTGTGTTCATACTGTTATATGATTCATTGGGTATGCAACACACCAAAGCTGAAGGAGCATGTGTATATCGTCTAAGCAAAATGCAACTTAACTTATATCATATGGTATTCGCACTGCAAGTTGGCTTTCCATATTGATGAAAAACATCCTTCCAGATACATTCCAGAAAACATATTCTGTTTTCTTACATTTTCTTTTGTTTATTAGAAACAATTTGATAGCATCCAGAAATATGTCACACAATACAAACTCCTAGCTTGTGTTCATACTGTTAGAGAATTCATTAGTCTGTAAAACATCAAAGTTTAAGGCAAATAGGTACGTACGGACAGCAAACAATCCCAACTTATATGGTATTTACATGGCAAGTTGTTTTCTAACATTAATGGAAAGCATACCTTCTGACACATGCCAAACAACGTATGCTCGTCTTAAATATTATGTTGTTTGTGAGCAACAATAATTTGCAGATTTTGTGATTTGGGAGAGAATATTTAGAGATTTAATAGATTCCAACCCTCATCATATACAGAGATAGCAGATGAAGTTTTCCCCACCTTACAAAAAACTTTACCACTGCACATCAGAAAATTATGAACATAGTCACAGAGTTATGTCTACCAGCATCGATAAGGCAAACTATTTAAACTTACAAATTGAACACCATATGAACTACTCCAATCATGTGAGCAACTTGTTCTTGCAGTTTAACAATGACTGAGCCTCAAGTCTGTCTTCACTCAAATAATTGAGTGATTGTAACATATTTAGGGCCATTGCTAGAAACAAAGGTAATAATCAACAAAACAAAGAAAACAGATCTTGAACAAAAGTTAAATGACTATCAGATAAACAGCTGGATTGCTTTTTATGCCTATCAAATCAGGATTCTGTGTGTTATGTTAATGTTCTTTCAGTTCCCAGTATTCTTAATCCTTGCAACGAATTCCTTCCCTAAGGAATTGCACATAAATATAAACGATTTTTCACTTCCTTTCTTATCTGTAAAATGCCATGGATATTCCACTAGAACAGTTCGTCACAATAGATTTTATATCATATATAAATCATGATATTATCAAACTAGAATTTTTGAAATTTCAATGGCAAATGTCACATGTGAATGTTGAAACTTGAATGTTGAATGATGTGCATGTTTAAATATTTAAAGTTTAAAGTTCATAAATTATTAGTAATTTTAAATTTACTAATTACTATCTTAGTGTCATGACTCATGACTCATTATGATTAAATTTATAATTTATAAAATATAGTATTATATATGATATATAAATTATAATATTTATTAATATAAAAATACCTAGACGAACCCACGCACCCTGTTTCAAAAAATGCCGTCCCCGAACCCACGTTTCCTGGCAACATAGGAGATCACAGTAAAAACAATGAAACAAGAGACACCAAAATTTCTTGGGACAAAACCCCAGGGGAGAAAACTCGTTAATCTTTCCTTATGAGAAAGAGAGCAATTCAGCCAAATTGTACGTCAGAATATTTCAATCAAATGTCAACCATTGAACACATTAAATGGCAAGTCAAATTGAGTCAATAGAGAAATTCCATTATCTTCTCACAAGTTTGTGTGGTCAAAGGGGTTGAATTTTGGCATGCAGCAGCTGGTCAAAGGGTCGAAATTCAACCTACAACTCCACAGTCAAACTTCGGTCAAACTGTAGTAGTTGACCTGCAATCAATGCCCCAAAATAGGTTTGAATCTGATCAACAGAAAGGTCAACAACCCAATCAAAGATTCGGTGTCCAATCCACAGTTGAAGATTTGGTCAACGACAAAGATTCAAGACAAGTCATTGCAAGTTAATAGAAGTCAAAGTGAGCTGGTCAATGCAGAAAATAAATGTCTTCCTTCCTCCTCGCACGTGTGAGTATATTGCTTGCTATGACAGGTCGAATGAGTGATTGATGTGATGTCCAAATGATCTCAACCAATATATAGAAGTCATAACAATTGTATTTTGACCTTGGGTTAAACCTCTTCAAATGATGGGGCCGACCTGTCAAAATTAGGCTGACTTGGACGACTAGCAAACAATATATTTTTCCTTTGACTTTGACAATGAAAATACTGACCGGAACTACAATTTTCAACACTCCCTCTTAGTGAGGGAGGTACTTTTCATTCTCTCACAGATGTATAATACTCTGCATAAGGAAAGGTTAATAGCATCAAATTCATCCCATAAGACAAAACTAATGGCATCAAGGTCAGAACCCAACTGACCATGGGATCAATCAATATCATTCATGAGGCCAAACTCTCCGACCATATAAAATGGTTTCTCAGTCAAGAAGAATGACCCAAGGGAGAATTCAAAATCAATCTTCTCGACCAAGTCCACTTGGTCTCTCAGTCAAACACAATGTCCCAAAGGAGTAATCAATATCAAACTCTCTGACCATATTAGTGATCTCCCAATTAGGCCCAATGACCTAAGAGAGTACACAGGGTCCATCTCCTTGACCATAAACAAGGTCTCTCGATCAAGCCCAATGACCTAAGGGAGGAATCCCTATCTCAATATCAAACTGCTTGACTATATAGTCTCTTGGTCAAACTCCGTGATCTAAAGGAGGAATCTTGATCTTGATGTCAAAACAACGAATCTTGTTGACCACATGGTTTAAGGGAGCACGCCAAGCCTTAGAACCAACCTCCCTTGCCATAAGGTGTCTCGGTGAAAATCAATGACCTAAGGGAGTATTTAGGACAATCTTCCCAACCATAAACCATGGTTTTTCAGTTAAGCCCAACAAAGATTCATGATGCTATATAATCAATGCTCTCTCTCTCCAAGAGGAATTCTCAACCACTTCAAGCTTCTCTCAGAAGCAAACAAACTTCGTTTGGAATAGTGGCTTTGTAAAAACATCAACAACCTGCTTATCAATAGAAATGATTTGAGCCTCACAACTCTTCTTTGGAAAAAATCTCGGATATAGTGACACTTGATCTCAATGTGCTTCTACCTGTCATGAAAAAGAAGATTCTCATAAAGCTTCACACAACTTCGATAGTCACAATATATCACGGTCGATTCCAACACCTGATCAAACAAAACCAACAAATAGCTTTCGAAGGAAAATTGCTTCACAACAGGTTGAACAATCAACTATATACTCAGCTTCAACCGTGCTAAGTGCAATTGAGGTCTACATCATACTTATCCCTGATATCCAGGCTAAAACAACATCGAAAAGTGCTCTTCAGTGCATTCAACCCAACCAAAATCCATGCAACTGCATTTCACCATTCAATCCATAATCAATGGTGCCAAGTAAATATCTCAATGTTTGTTTTGCTGCAATCCAATGCTCATGCCAGAGCATAGCAAATATCAGGTTTCAAATAGTTCAAGAGCTAATCAGTTGACGAGACATAAGGATTAGAAATAGAGTCTCACAATTTCTTCAAATTTTTCATCATGGAGGTGTCCATTGACTCACAGTCCATCCTGCCAAATTTTGAAGGATCTCAACAAAGATTTCAACAAGCTTATGCCATGCTTTCAATCCCAGGTAGTAATGCATAAGACCAAGATCCTTCAATCAACTCCCTCTTACACTGGACAAAGAGGTCCTTAGCCCTAGTCATAAATAGATCCTCAAAATATAGGCTCATCTTCAACAGATCAACATTGCTCTTTGTAGAGCCATCAATTCGAGAGTACCATGCATGAGGTGCCTAACTTCATAGTCTTCTCCTTCTTACCGAGGTACTCCTTCCCTTTGTACTTCTAGCAATCTTCATCTTGGAAGTCATAACTGACTTCTTTTCGACATAGATCAAAAACAAGCGTCCGACTGATCTGTCTACTCCCTTCGAGTCTAGGGCTCATCCAATACAATATCTCTCAACATGAGTCTTCTTGTCACAAGCTTTGTTCTTCCAATCTTTTCATCTATTGCCACAACCTTAGCAACCTTGATTATGTACTTGCAATCCTCACTAGGAGGCCAAGGAAGAACAAATACAACCAAGCAAGATATACAAGGACAAGTGACTAATAGATAAGAATAACAACAATAGTAATAATCACAAAAGAGAGATATAAAACGCTTATCTTTTGAGAACGTGTTGGCTCCCTGTTGATTTTAGCCTTCTTGCATCCAACTTGCAAGTCAACCTCGTCCACATCATCATCAAGATGTCATTCCTTCCTTGCAGGAGCTAGGGTTTCTTCTTTTAGTAGAGATGGTAACCCTAGGGTTTTTGCTTATCCAAGCCTTGTTGCTTACAAGGGTCTTCAAATCTTTGATTTTCAATTTTGTATTCAATGTCAAAATGGAACAATTATTTTTGTTCACTGAGTTGGACAATCGAAGACACATCGTTGCACATGACAATTTGTATATATATAATTCAATAATGGATTATTTACAAACCCTTGGGCGATTCTCCTTTATAGGAGTTGACTGGCCACAAGGTTAATACACAAATTTTGACATAAGTGCCCTTTCATAATTGATTGGGCAACTTAATTTAATTTAATTCATTTAGTAATTATTAATTAATAGCTATTTATTATTTTATTATTTATTTTAATATACTATATAGTTATGAATATTTTATTCATAACATTGCCCCTCTCCCTTAAAAATGCTTTTTCCTCAAATCATAGGCAATGTTGGGTGTTGTTGGTTAAAACATTCTGTCTCGCATGTTGAGTCTTTTTCTGGTAGTTTTTTCCATTTGATAAGATATTCTTTAATAGTCTTGGATCGTAGTACCTTCTATCTGGTAGCGAGTATGCCTTCAGGTTCTAATATGATCCTTCCTGCTTCATCAGTCTCAGGTATCTCTGTTTGTGCTGTTTGATTTTGTACGAGTACCTTTTTGAGGCTTGATACATGAAATGTGTTGTGAATTCGACAATGGTCTGGTAACTTTAATCCATAAGCCACACTACTTATTTTTTGATTATTTGGTATGGTCCGTAATACTTAGGAGATAACTTATTTTTCCCTTGTTTTAATGATAATTGCTTATAGGGTTGAAGTCCGACGAAAACCCAATCTCCTTCTTCGAATTCTCTTTCTGTGCGGTGCTGGTCGGTTTGTTGCTTCATTTTATTGCGTGCCATTGTTAAATTTTCTTTTAACAAGTAAATAATTCTTTGGTTTTCTTCTAAGCAGTTTTTTACTACTTGAACCTTAGAATTGTGCATCGCAAAATCCTTCCACCTGGGTGGTTCATAGCCATATAGGGCTTGGAAGGGAGTCATTTTTGTTGAAGTGTGATAGGTGGTATTGTCCACCATTCTGCCAAGTGCAGCAACTAAAACCGTTTGTTTTGTTTGTCGATGACGAAACCACTGAGATATGTTTCCAAACATTTATTTACTACTTTAGTTTGACCATCTATCTGGGGGTGATAAGTTGAACTCATGTTGAGAGATATTCCTACTTGGTGGCATAAATCTTTCCAAAAATCGCCTTTAAATTTTGCGTCTCTATCACTGACAATAACCTTGGGAAAACCATGTAGTTTGTAAATGTTTTTACAAAACACTTCCGCAATTTGCTTGGTTGTGTCTGTTTTTCCGATTGCCATGAAGTGGACATATTTGGTGAGTCTATCCACTACGACAAATATCTTGTCCTTATCGTCAGACATAGGAAGTCCTTCAATGAAATCCATTGAGATTTCCTCTTATTTTTAATTTGGATTGTGTAACAGGTGTAGTAAACCAAGAGTTGGAATATTTTCACCCTTACTTATGTGACGAATATCACACTCAACAACATACTTTTGGATTTCCTTACTCATACCTTTCCAGTAAAACAATTGCTGAATGTTGTAGCAAGTCTTGAAGAATCCAACATGCCCAACTACAGGAATACTGTGAGTTTCCTTTAGAATTTTCATTCCAAATTTGGATGATGGGGTCATTTTTCCATTCAAAATTGGTGTATTGACTGATATTTTCAATCATAGAACCACAATCAAAATCCTTGGCATACTCATCTCGTATTTTATCCAGTTAGGAACAACTACCAAGGCGGCATATGTTGTGTTGTCATCCTCTTTCTGTGCAAGTGCATCAACTATGACATTTTCTTTTCCCTTTTTGTGCAGTATTTTTAGGTCGAATGCCGAAAGTTTCTCCATCCACTTCTGATGTTTTGTTGATTGTGTTTTTTGTCAAAGTATAAATTGAAGACTATTGTGGTTGGTTCAGATTGAGAACATACATCCGACCAGGCACTGTCGCCATTTAGTTAATGCATGTATGATGGCAAGCATCTCTTTTTGGTAAGTTGACTTCAAGCTTTCCCGTTTGTTGAGCTTCCTGCTTTCGTAAGCTATATGATGGTTGTCTTGCATTAATAATGCTCCAATCCCAAATCCTGAAGCGTCACATTCGACTATGAATGGTTTGGAGAAATCTGGGGTTGTCAGTACCGGTGTGGTTGACATCACTTCCTTTAGATTTTCGAAGCATTCATTAGCCTGGTTATTCCATTGGAAAGCATTATTTTTTAACAAATTTGTCAGTGATGTAGTCAAGTGTGCATAGTTCTTTATGAACCTTCTGTAATACCCAGTTAAACTTAGAAATCGTCTTAGTTTTGATATGTTCTTGGGCTTGGGCCATTCTTTAATTGCTTTAATTTTGTTGGGGTCCACTTTGACTCCTTTCTTGGATATGACGTGGCCCAGGTATTCAATTTCCTTTTGCCCAAAGGTACATTTTAGCGGAACATGAATCTCTGTTCACTTGCGATTAATCGCGAGTCAAACTCTACTCTTCCCTCAAACGATCCAATTCAACTCTGGGCGAGTCAAACTCACGTTGACCGGTCAACATGAGTTTGACTTGTGACTCACCAATTAATTGCGATTTAGGCGATTGAGGCGATTTTCTGCCCTCAACTCGGCGAGTACGAGTTTTAACTTTTAGGGTTCCTGCATTTTTGCTGTGTGATTTAGGTAGGTTAAAAATTAAACGTCGGTCCGTAATTGACTTCTCACTGCTCAGGCCCACAACTCATATGCCGAGAAGGTAATAGATGGATGGTTTCAGTTTCAGTTTACTCTGCATAATAGAGTCGTAGTTTAATAGAGGTGTATTGTGCAGTGTGCTCCAATGTAGATTGAGTGTATGCTCTGTCAGAGATTTCAGTAGCAAACCATTATCGTATCATTTCAACAGCAATCAAGAGATTTTAGTTAGTATTTTTTACTGATTAGTATGCAGTGTTTTATAAACTTTTAGAAGCAGATGCTTCTGGTTCTATATAGTCATTGGTTAGGAGTCAGGACTCAGTACTTTGGATCATGTTTGGACTCATAACATATATGAGATACTTATTCATTCATGATATTTTGGACATCTAATGATATTATGCATATTTTGGATGGATCTATTGAATAGCAATGAAAAATGTTTTTTTTTTGTTTAATTCAAGATATATGTATATCTTTATTTATTGAATTCACCTATTTTTTCCCTATTTTTCTCTGATATGATTAAAACTTTTCGCTCTTTTGCGATTTATTGCCAATTCTGAGTCTGGTAACATTGGTACATTTTGATAACTTGGCGTAAAATTGTTTCTTCTCTAATACGGAAGGTACTTCTTCTAGATGCTTGAGATGCTCCTTCCACGTTTTGCTATAGACAAGGATATCGTTGAAGAAGACTAGTACAAACGTTTGCAAGTATGGATGGAAGTGTTCGTTCATGGTTGCTTGGAAGGTGGTTGGTGCATTTGTTAAACCAAATGACATTACCTTAAACTCATAGTGCCCTTCACGAGTTTTGAACGTTGTCTTTTTGACATCTTCTAATCTCACTCGAATTTGATAGTAGCCTGATCTCAAATCTAGTTTTGAGAAATATTTTGCACCACGGAGTTCGTCTAGCATCTCATCAATGAATGGAATAGGAAATTTGTGTTTAATAGTAATTTTGTTTAATCCTCTGTAATCTATGCACAACCAGAAGGATCCATCTTCCTTCCTGACTAATACTACTGGTGCACCGTATGGACTTCTACCTTTCGTAATGACTCCATGTTTTAACAAATCTTGTATCAGTCTTTCTATTTCTGTTTTATGATGATAGGGGTAGCGATATGGATTTACATTTACTTGTGTTGAATCTGGTTCGACTTCAATGATATGGTCAATTTTCCTTTCGGGGGGTAATTTCATCGGCAAATCTTGAAATACCTTGTCATATTTCTAGATTAGGGATGTAACTTCAGACTGTTGGTGAACCCCTTCAATCGATAATAACTCTAATTGTTGATATTGTGCAACCAATATTGGGGCTCCCTTGCGAATAAGCTTCTTCATTTGCTGAGCAGAAATGACTTGGTTAGGTGGGGCTTGGAATCCGAACAACTTATACTTCCTTCCATCCATTTTGAACTTAATGAACTATTTTTGGTGATTTGCAGAATATGTCCCTAGTGTTTGTAACCATTGTATTCCTAAGACAACGTCTACACCTCCTATAGGGACTGTATAAAAACATGACTCCATTTCGTATTCGTTTAGTTTCATTTTAACTTTAGGACTCTTCCCTACTGCATCTATTTGTTTTCCATCTGCCACCATAACTTTCAAATCTGCCACAGGATAGGCAAAAATGTTCAGTCTTTTTGCGACATTGACATCTATAAAGTTGTGTGTACTTCCTGATTCTCTTAAAACAATAACTTTCTGCTTCTTAATATGTCCTTTAAGTTTTAATGTTTGTGGTTGAGCTATCCCTGTGATAGCTGCCAGAGAAATTCTTGGCATATTTTCTTCTTCTAGATCTGGATTAGGGGTATCGTTTTCTTCATTATTTTCTTCGTTGGAGTTGCTATTCTCTGAAGATTCTTTTTCTTGTTTTTCTTCACTATTGTAAAGTTTTTGCGTAGTGCACTTGTGTTGTGGAGAATATTTATCTCCGCATGTCCAACATTTGCCATCCCTTGTTCTTTCGAAATTTGACTATTGCTTTCCTCCATTGTTCATTGGTGGTGGAATGTACTTACTGTTGATTTTTGAGTAGCATCGGATGTGCTATAACTCCGAAAATTTGTGGAGGGGCTAGAAAACATGAGATCTCCAAGACCTAGAAATCATTTGGAGAAATTCCACCTAGAACATAAGTTATTAAAATAATTAATTATTTTAATGGAGACCCTAAGTCTAACTTAGGAAAATTAAATAGTTAAAGTGAATTAATTTAGACATGTGGGTGAGAATGTTCTAAGTGACAAGGATTAAGTCTTTTCTAATCTTAGCCATTGATTAGAGATTAGATCACGACTGTTGATTCATCAACTGGAAAAGTATTAAAGGAAGGCTTGGGGTCAATTCGAAAACACACAGAGAGTGGCAACACTTGAGCTAAGTCGAAATTCTAGGGTGCAGTTTGCTAAAAATTTTCGAGTGAGCTTGTAGTGCAGCAAGGGGCAGTTCGACAGTGAGATTTTTGAGTCCAAGGCTGAGAATACAATAGCAGAGAGGCATATCCGTAGCACAAGAGCAACGCAGGCCCAAGAGGGGTGACGAAGAGGCAACGTAAGCCTAGGAGGGGTGACGTAGAGGCAACGTAAGCCCAAGAGGGGTGACGCAGAGCCAGAAGGGCTCATGCAGAGGGACGCAGGCCCAGCCAGGGTGACGCAATCACTAAGTGACCAACACTGGGGTTTTAGTGGGCCAAATCGGGTTCGTATTCAACAGATCTGAAAGGGTGACGCAGGGACTGCATAGGCACCTATGGGGTACTTCATTCTGAGCTGAATCATCCATAATATCTGTCTCCAGAAATAGAGGTACATCTGCCAAGGAAATTCTTAGTTGGTTAAACCACTATTGGTACCCTAGTTTGTATTCAGAAATATGCATAATAATAAAAACCCTCAAGAGCTGTTGCACTGGTTTTCCTGCTTTGGGTTTTTCCGGGGACATTTGTCCGAAAATTTTTGTGTGTTCTTTGCTGAATGTGCTTAATTCTTCAGTACTTATCTGTATATTTGTGTAGGCAACAGTGTATTTACTTCAATTTTTTTCTTGTATTATTCAGAAAAATAACTTGTTAAGTTAATAAAACAAGTATAAGTAAATCATATTACTACTGTAGGATTTCTGTTTAGTGAATTCAGAAATATTCATACTTACAAGTGTTTTCTGAAGACGACTTACTTGACTTCCCTTTTGAGTAGTTTTTTGATTTTTCATCACTGGCATATGGTGTTTTATGGAGCTTATATTTTCGCTCAATAGTTATTGTTGCATGTCTAACTT
This sequence comes from Pinus albicaulis, assembly GCA_034641835.2. Lineage (NCBI taxonomy): Eukaryota > Viridiplantae > Streptophyta > Pinopsida > Pinales > Pinaceae > Pinus > Pinus albicaulis. Next base: position 809,416,429 of record CM076575.1, on the reverse strand, counting down.
CTTCAATGGTTTTGGGTTTACATAGTTTTAATTCTTCTCGAATATATTCTGTAAGGCCACATCGATACATTTTTAGCAGTTCTTCATATGAGAATCCTTTTTCCTTATAGCTAATACTTCCCACTCGTGGGTGTATTCTATTATCGATCCTTTTTGTGTGAGGTGAACGATTTTTTCGTAAACATCTTCTTCTTCGTCATGGAACCTTTTGAGCAACACTTTTTTAAATTTTTTCCAATTAAACGAATGAGCCACACATCTATTGGACCACCATAGGAACCAATCATATGCTTCAACTTCCAGGTTGTTGGATGCGTTCATGACCTTCTCTTGTTCACCTATTGGCGGGTTTGCTCCGAAAATGGCGTCCATTTTATTTATGTTGATTTTTATAGCATCCGGAAGTGTTCCAAGTCTCAAACTTTGCAGGGAGGCTTGGACAACAACATTCCAAAGAACCCATAAACAGTTTGTGGAAATTCCACTCGGTTCATGACTTATTAAAATAATTAATTATTTTAATGAAGACCCCAAGTCTAAACTTAGGGAAATGAGATAATTAAAGGGTATTAATAAGTCAAAGTGTGAATCTTTTTGAAAACATGGATCGAGTCAAGTTTTAATCCTAGCCATTGATTAATCTTTTAATCTGGGTCGTTGGTTCTCCAACAAGAAGATTAGAAAAGAAGGCTTGAGGGTCATTTGGAAAAGAAGCCGGGCATACACTTAGTACCCAAAGGAAATCCATTTTGAAGTAAAATTCGATTTCAGTGGGAGAGTTGCAGGGCGAGAAGTTTGCAGAAGCAGAAGGAGGAGAGAGGCAATAGTGATCGAGATCAGGGACAAAGGGTAGTAGTGGGTCACTGGAGGCAGCTTGAGGCTGCAACGCAGAGAACCCACGCAGTCTCCACGGAGACTCGCAGTTCAGCGCTGGGATTGCACAGTGAATGACGCAGACAGACATAGGAGCATGCAGGGGCAGATCAAGGTGTTAGAGAATTTTTCGAGTAAGCCGAAAATTCAATCTCAGGTGTTTCAGAATTTATTTGTCGTTATATTTCCCTGTAAAGATATCATTCGCTGAAGAATTAATAAAACCCTCATCTGCTGCACTGGTTTTCCCGCATTGGGTTTTTCCGGGGACAATTGTCCAAAAAATAACTGTGTACATGTGATTGATTCTTGTGCTTATGTTCTCTACTGTTTATTTCTCTGCATATATAGTTGTGAATGTTGCAGTAATATTTATTTCGATATTTGCCAGAAGATTTCTGAATAATAACTTATTGAAATAATAAGTAGGAGAAATAAATCTATCATTGCAACTGTTTAGTTTTCAGTTTGAAAATTTCACAATTTACTCATACAATGGCATTCTTATGGTTCTTACCATCTTACTTAGGTAATTCTCTTTTAACTTTAATGTAGTCTCTTTCAAGAAACTTTGTATAGCACTGACTTCCTTCGAATTGTATATGCGGTATTCGTGGATTTTCGTGCATCGACGAAAATTCATGACTTGGAAGCCTTCCGGAGTCTTGGGACTTTGTGTGGCTGAGGGATTAAAAGGTGGATTGGCTCTTCCCATAAACTGGCTCATCATGCTCTCAATTCTTTTGATATTATCTGCCATTTGGTCTTGATTACTAGTTATCTTTTCTTGGCCTTTTCCGAATTCATCTTGCTTTCTTTCGACACTATCAAGGCGCTTGCGCATTCTATTGAGTTCTTCTTGAAACTTCTTTGAATTCACATTGTCACTGCTACTCCCCATTTTGTTCTTCTTTTTCTTTGTAGACCCATTTTTTGATTTATTTAAATAATAATAATATTATTATTATTATATTTTTTAATAATTAAATTAATTAAATTATATTAGTTTAATTATACAATTGTTTTATTGTAACTATATTGTATGTTGAATATAGTGTTATAATTTATATCCTATGTCAAATATTTTACGCCGAAACTGAGCCCACGACTGTTGACCGAATGTCACGATTTTTCGACGGCAGAGTGAGACTTGTGTTGCAGGAGAGGATAAGTTGGCTAATGCGGCTGGACCAGACAGACATCAAGGTATGCAACGGACAATAGTTTGGATTGACGACATGATAGGAGGCATAACGACCCGATGATATGTCATCGTGTATGTTGGGTTGCAAAATTGATGGGAGCAGGGACGGTAGACAGACATGTGTGAATGAGACAATGGACGATGGGGTGGGGAGCCAAGACACAGTTAAGGAGAAGGTGTCAGAACCGGATGACATGGTTATAGTAGGCGGACTTAAGACAGGACTGAGAGTAGCGCGGAGCCAGAGTGGCAAAGTTTCATGGACAGCAGGTTGAGTGTCGGACAAGGCGACTAATGGGGACATGAGCGACAGTGGACAGGAGGTCGGCAGAGAATGGAGCTCACGGTGAATGAACCCAACACAGGAAAAAGGATTTGTTGGCTCTTATACCAACATAACAATTATTTTTGTTAACTGAGTTGGACAATCGAAGACACATCGATGCACATGAAAATTTGTATATATATATTATTCAATAATGGATGATTTACAAGCCCTTGGGCAGTTCTCTTTTATAGGAGTTGACTGACCACAAGGTTAAGATACAACTTTTGACATAAGTGCCCTTTCATAATTAATTGGACAACTTAATTTAATTTAATTCATTGATTAATTATTAATTAATAGCTACTGGTGACAGAAAAGATGACTACTGTGGTTATTCCAAGTCCTACATCTAAAAAACTACACCACAGAAACCTCCAATCCAGCATAATTAATAGCTATTTATTATTCTATTATTTATTTTAATATACTATATAGTTATGAATATTTTATTCATAACACAAAACCCTAGAATCTTCATGCACTATGAAACTCATCCTTGGTCTAAGTAATTCTGCTTTCTCGTTGTAGCAACAAAAACTAGGTCTTCATTTCAATGTGCAAGGAGTAGATTCAGGTACCCAAGTCATCAGTAAATGCAAGGTCTTTCACAGCAGCACATATGTCATCAACTAAGAATCTTTGTCACCAACATGTGCATCCAGTATCCTTGGTCACATCAAACCAGGTAGGTTGGTTTCTACAAATTATTGTAGTAATAGATTTCATCAAGGAAGGTCTCAGTATTCAAATACTTAAATCATACATGGCATCAATATTCTTAATGATAGGCACTATCAGATTTGCAAGATCTTTTATCTTCATCCTTAAAGAGGAGCTTGGCTCCTTTTCTACTGTATCAAGATTTCTTTATGAAATTGTGTTACGACGGTGATTTCCTTCTTTCAATGAACTGATCATCCATTAATCATAAAATAGATCTCATTTTTCAAATATCCTTCCTTGTAGCTCAAATTGTAGTATACTTTTTTCTTCTTGTTGTATCAAGACAACTCTCATGTCACAACATTTCCTTAAAGACTTATTCAAGAAGGGACTTCTTCATACCTGTCCCCTTCAAATGTTTCTACAAGAATGCCTTATAGTCCCATTTCAACCTTAAGGATATAATGAATTCAATAGAGTCTACAGACCTATACTTCGTCTTCACAGACAGAGTTCCTTAACAAAAGGATATTGGGATCCAGGAATACTTTAAAGAAATATCAATGATACATACCTCTTAAGCATTGGCTTCCCTGGTCCTTTTGTAGGTCTGAATTCCCAAGACTAATTCATCACTGTAAGTCACTTTAATTGTAGCATCAGTTCTTCCTTAATGTCAGCTTCTGTAGCCATAACAGAACTCCAAAATCTTCAAAAGAACTGAGATATCAGTCTAATCCGGAAAATCCTTCTTCTCTGTACAACGCTTTCCATACAAAGATTAGAAGCATAAAATGTGGCCTGCTCGCATGTCTTAAGAGTTCCTTTTCAAACATCATTGTAACAGCAGCAACATTGAGTCCTCAAAGGCTTGGACTTCCCTTCAGAGAGCAGTAAACTTCATCAAAGCCTGGTCTCTTTATAACTTCATCCTTCATTCAGGAAGACTTCTTCAAACTGACTGAGGCTACTCGACCTTCAGACTTCAGACTTCTGTGGATGTATTTTCCATCCTTGACACTCTTCTTCTTAAGCTTGTAATGTTCTTCTTCTGAGCATAAACTTTAAACACAGATTTGTTAAGACTAATAACTTTGATGTTGTAGCTTTTCTTTTGACAGATCGAAACCTGGGGTTGTAGATAATATATGACATGTTCAATAGACATCAGTCCTTGATTCTTTCTTCAAGGATTCTTGTAATCTGATTGAGCAGATCAAGTTTTTCATGTCATGCATCTTCGCTTTATGATCAAGCCTTTGCCTTCATCAAACAAATTGTATTGTCTGCATCATTGATTCGGCCTTCTATCATTATTCCTGAGGATTTCAGCCTCTCTGAGATCTGTCTTGAAGTATTGCTGCCTTTACTAATACTTGGTCCTGAGGAATTTCGTACTCTTTAATGTTGATTTTTGGGTAGCATTGCATGTGCTCTAGCTACGAAATTTTGTGAAGGGGTTAGAACACATAAGATCTCCAAGACTCAGAAATCATTTAGAGAAATTCCACCCAGAGTGAAAGTTATTCAAATAATTAATTATTTTTAATGGAGCCTAAGTTAAAACTTAGGAGATTAAAATAATTAAAGTGAATTAACTTAAATGTGGGTGAGAAGCTTCTAAGTGATGATGATCAAGTCTGTTTTAGTCTTAGCCATTGATTAAGGATTAGATCACGACCGTTGATTTATCAATAGGAAAAGTATAAATGAAGACTTGTGGGTTAGTTGAAGACAAGTCGGGCAAATACTCAGTAACCCGAGGGAAGTCAATTATTCAGAATTTAGAATTCGATTTCAAAGAGAGAGTCGCAGGGCGAAGGAAGAGGAGGGTATCAGCATCAGTTAGAAACAGAGGAAGAGCGACGCAGAGCAGTAGAGGGACAACGCAGAGAGGCAACACAACTGAGGACGCAGTCCTCACGCAGTCCCTACGCAGAAGATCATGCAGAGCTGACACAATGGAGGCCAGAGGGTCTCTTGGGTGTCAGAATTTCTCCAGAGGTTGGAAGAAAACTATCTTAGGTGTTTTCATGAAAGTTTCTCCATAATTTTGCAAGTCATTCCTTGTAAAGAGATTGTTGCTGAAGAATAATAAATAAACCCTCATCTGCTGCACCGATTTTCCTGCATTGGGTTTTTCCGGGGACAATTGTCCAAAAACAACTGTGTTGATGTGATTGATTTTTGTGCTTATATCTCACTGTTCTTTTCTTTTTGAAATTATGTGATAACTACAATAGAATTTATTTTGATGTTCACTGAAGGGTTTCTATAAATAACTTATTGTGGAAAATAAGTAGGAGAAATAAATCAGTTGTTGTAGTAGAATTTCAGATTACAAATTTTCACATGGTATCAAAGCAAAGACCGGGCAACAGAGTTGGAGATTCTGCATGGAACGTGGTCTTGATGTTGCTGGAACAACAACTCGAAAGAGTTCACGTAATTCTCCTGAGAAATAGGAAAGCACGAAAGATACGATGGATCACAACATCTCTGTGTTGACTTCCAAATTGGAAGAAGAAGTTGCTTGCTTGTCAAGCTCTGCTTCCTCAGAGGTTTGGTATATTGATAGAGGGGCTTCTATGCATATGATGGGAATATGAGAATGTTTCTCGAGCTACCAAGAACAACAAATGAACTTCAAAATCACCATGGGAAATAGGGCTAAATGTACCCCTGTTGGAAAAGGTAATATAGTTTTTCAAACTGAAGTTGGAGATCGGCTTTGGGCCACAAATGTGCTGCATGTGCCTGGTTTGGGGATGAACTCGCTCTCTCATTAGGGGAACTTTGAGGTCTAAAATGGGCCTCCTAAGAAAAATATACAACAAAAATAAACTTTATAAGAACCAATAGGATTCAAAATGACGATGACAACCATGTGGGATGATTCACCATTTTTGGAGTAAAAAAGTAAAAATATTAAAAAATAATAAAACAATAAAACTACTTTCTCAACTTTTATTTTTTAACTATTCTCCTTAAGGTTTTACTCAAATTTCGAGTAGGAGTACTCGTTGGATGCAAAATTTAATTTCTCATCCAAGGAGTATCCATGTTGCATACTTTCAATGGACCTTGCTACTCGAAAAATGAGAAATACATGAAAAACGTGTTTGCAATCACGTTTTTCATGTATTTCTCATTTTTCCTGTAGCTAGGTCCATTGAAAGTATGCAACATGGGTACTCCTTGGATGAGAAATGAAATTGTGCATCAAACGAGTTTTTCCGCTCGAAATTTGAGTAAATCGATAGGGAGATAAGTTGAAAATACGAGTTAAAAAAATAGTTTTTCCTTTTTTCCCTCTAAAATTTGATGATGTAATCAAATCTTATTTTATTATTTCCACTATTATTTTATAATTTCCTTAGGAGGCCCATTTTAGACCTCAAAATTCCCCTAATGGTATCTCAGTTACAGAACAAGGGCTATGATGTATATTTCATTGGAAAGAAAGTATATGTCAAACACCTGAGTTGGAAGAAGAAGGCCCAATTGGAGTCAGGAGCAACAAGCTGTATAAGTTACAGTTAGAATCTCCAATGGCACTGATAGGCAACAGTGGTGAAAAAGATTTGAATGAACTATGGCATAAAAGGATGGGGCACTTACATAATGGGGCTCTAAGAGTTCTCAGAGAAACTGTCACAGGAGTTCCAGAGTTAAGCACCAAACGAGATGATGTTTGCAGAGGGTGCATTCTAGGAAAGTACGCCAAAGCAGGTTACTCCAGAAGTAACAATAGGGCAAAGAGTGTTTTGGGATTAATACACTCAGATATTTGCGGACCAATGTCCACAAGAGCTCTTAGGGGTGTCGAATACTTCGTCACCTTCATTGATGACCATTCCAAGAAAACTTGGATCTACTTTCTAAAGACCAAGGATGAGGTCTTTGATCGATTCAAAGAGTTTAAGGCTATGGTTGAGAATTTGACAGGGAAGAGGATAAAGGTATTGCGTTCAGACAATGGTGGAGAATATATCGATAAAAACTTCACTGAGTTTGGTGCAAGGGAAGGCATCAAAAGGGAATGGACCGCTCCATATAATCCGGAGCAGAATGGGGTTGCAGAGAGGAAGAACAAAACTATTGTTGAAGCTGCGAGGGCAATGTTGTATGAACAGGATATGCCCAAATTTCTATGGGCAGAAGCATGCAACACAACTATGTATGTTTCGAACAAGGTTTTGTGAAAAATTCTGAATGTTACTAATGCAGAAATCTACTATTAGATCTGGTTATACTTCTCCTACTTAAACAAGTTATTAATGCTGAAATCTTTGGATTAACATCGAAGTAAACGCATAACAAACTTTCATAGATTCAGATCTAAAACAGAAAAAGTACATGCACACATAGAATAGACAAAGTGACACAAGATTTTATGGAGAATAGTCCCCGGAAAAACCCAATGCGGGAAAACTGGTCTTCTGGCTGTTGGAGGGTTTGTATTATTAAGAGTTTTCTGAATACATCAAATCTGGGTACCACACTGATAAACCCGACAGAGAAAAATATAGATCTGCAGCTAACCTGCTGTTCTGAAGCCAAAATGTTTACTGATCCACTACCTCAAACGGGATTTACAAGACTCAGCCAGATCTTGGCCCTAGAATAACCAGCGCTGCCCCTGAAGCCCCTGCGTCAGCCTCTGCGGGCCTCTACGTTGGCCTGGAGAGAGCTGTGTAACCCCATAATGAGTGACGCAGACCCTACGCTGCCCTTGAGGGTCTCTGCGTAACCCAGCTAGGTCCTCGATTGACTAGCGCTGCCCCAGAAGGGACTGTGTAGCACCTGCATAGCTGAAGCTGACCCTGCGTTGTGCAACTGTTGCTCTCTTTGCTATTGCTACCTCTGCTTCTCTGCACTGCCTCTGGAAGTTGCTCTCTGCCTCTTGCTGATTCTAGGCACTGGGATCAGACCATCCCCTTTGCCTAAACTCCTCTCTCTACAACTGAAACACTTCTTGAAATTCTTAACAAACCACGCCCTAGAATTCTAGCTTAGCTTCAGTGCTTTGCCTCCGTGTGTCTTCTCCAAATGACCCCAAGCCTTTCCTTTATACTTTTCTCGTTGGGAAACCAATGACCATTATCAGATCTTGAATCAATGGGTTTTTCCGGGGACTTATGCCCAAAAATCCATGTGTCACATTGTTGCATGAGTGTATTATTTAGTAAATGATCTGCATGTGTAGGCTGTAGTTGTGTTTATTTTCGGTATTTTATGAATTTATGGCAATAACTTGTATTAATTAAATCAAGTAGGAGGAAATAAACCAATACACTGCAGTAGAATTTTCACATGGTATCATAGCGATTGCAGATCAAGCTGAATCTCCAGCAATCAGCTGAAGAAATATTTTTTCCTGCAGGGTGGCAGAAGAAGCAGCAGATCCGGAAAGGGCATCTTGACAGCAAGGGAAAGCAAATCCAGGAGACAGTGCTGAAGCTGCAGAAGGCCTCTAGGCTTACGCAGACCCTTCCCAGGGCAGCGTAAGGACTACGTCACCCAGTCTGGGGTTACACAGTCCACTTCTGAGCAGCACTAGAACTGCGCTGGGCCAGCCAGGAGGACGTTGTCCAGTCACTTCTCTTGTTGCAGAATAATTCAGTCAAGTTCTGGAAGCATCGCTTCAGATCTTCAATAGTGCTGGTGGGGTAGAGATTTTGCAGGTGCAGAATTGTGCCTAGCTAAGGCAAAAAAGGCGGGAGGAAGACAGTCATTCAGCAGATCTAAGCCAAACAAATCTAAGATTCAATCAGGAGGATTGGAGAATATTGTCCGTTTGAGCTTTGGTGGAAGATTTTCAGGAGGGAAGTCAGTTTTCAGCGAGAAACAGTTACTAGAGGGTTTCTAGTCACCAAAAAACCTAGATCCAGAGGGAGAAGTACTGTTGTCTTCAGATCTGAGCAAAGATGGCTTGATATGGACTGAGGGATCAAGACAGATTGGACGGCATGTCCACCGCTGTTATCTGGAAGTCCAAAATCCTCTTAGTTATGGATGAGTATGGTCTTAAAGATCATGCAGAGAAAACACTTGTTGTACCTACCGATGAAGATCCACTCAAGAAGTATGAAGAAAATCAAGTGTGGACAAAGCATTTGATCATAGACGGAGTCAAGGACCAGGTGATTCCTCATATTGCTGGTAAGAATACAGTACATGACATGTGGTCAGCCTTGGAGGTGATGTACCAAGGAGGCTCAGTGCAAAGAAGAATGCTTCTTGACAATCAGATGCGTATGTTCCAAATGATGAAGGGTGAAGAGATATATCCATTCCTCTTCAAACTTCAAGCTATCTGGGACCAGCTGATTGGCATGGGTGCTAATCCAGATGAAGGGCTCCTAGTGAGGACGACCCTAAATGCTGTCTCTGAAGATTGGGAAACGTTTGTCCAGAGCATTCTGGGAAAGGCAGCGTTACCTTCACGGGAAGATATGTGGGCTATTCTCCGCCAAGAGGAGATCAGGAGGATCACCAAGAAATAGTCTATCAATGGAGGAAGCAGATCAGCCAGAGTGAAGAAGGAAGAGGAGGAGGATGCAGCCCTTGCATCAAGGAAAAGAAGCAAGGGAAGAAGAAGAAGGACCTCTCCAAGGTCCGATGCTTTAACTGTGGTGATCTTGGTCATTTCGCCAGCAATTGTCCTAAGAAGAAGGACAAGGGAGCTTCTAATTCCAAGGCAGCAACAACAAATGAAGATGGCTCTGATGACGATGCAACCATGAGTGCTCATGCACCTCGAGAGAAGAGGTGGGGTGACATGGATATATAGAGTATCCATAGACAAAGTGGTGGGATCCTTGAGTCAGCCCTACTCTTGGATCACATACAAGCTATGGGAGCCTTAAGACGGTAGCGGGATAAGTCGGGAGATGGTTGCATATAACCACATTGAAGAGAAAGAGGGAGCTGTAGAGCTGAAGAGGGAGCAGCGTGATGTAGAGGCAGCAGCAGCGCAGAGAGGCTGATGGGACTTCAACAACGCAGAGAAGCTGGGCTGATGGGACTTCAACACCCAGGGAGCTTCAGTGGTGGAGGGCAACTTGACTTGTCTGTCAAACAGTTGGCCAGAGTTCTTCAGTTGCTTTCTTCTCAGCAACTGAGTTGCAGTGTAGCGGTTAGCAGTGGCAGTGCTATGGGCAGTATGATGCAGCCATTTGAGAGGGAGCTGCAGTACAAATGTGCCAATGCTAGTGACAGTGGCATGGGTAGTAATACAGAGAGCAGCAATGCAGTGGATGGAGGGCAGCAGGTGAAGCATCAACAACACAGATTCAGTACTCAAGATCTTGTAATGCATGGTGTGATGTATTGCTAGAGCACACTCTTGATGCTAAGAGGGAGTGTTGAGATTTTGTGTATTTGGGTTACCATCAGTTGTGCTTTAGCTCCCAAACTTTGTGGAGAGACTAGAGTACACTTGATCTACAAGACCCATAAATGGATTTGAAAAATTTTAGTTGGTGTTCAAGTTATTCAAATAATTAATTATTTTTAATGGATTTCCTAAGTCTAACTTAGGAAAATAAAATGATTAAAGTGAATTAATTAACACGTGTGCTGAAATTGTCTTAAGTCACATGGATCAAACAATCTTTTAATCTCAGCCGTTGATGGATGATTTAATCTCAGCCGTTGAAGGGTTCAATGAAAAAGCATAAGAGAAAGGCTTGAGGGTCAGTTGAAGACACACAATTTTTGTAGAACTGAGGAATATATCTGGAATTCTAGGGCGGGTTTGCTAAGAATTTCTGGATGGATTTCATGTAGTGAGGGTTAGTATTGGCCAAGGAAATGTTCTGATTCCAGGGCCAAGAGATGGCAAGAGGCAAGAGGAGCAGCAAGAAGGACAACGCAGAGGGGCTTCAGAGACACGCAGTCCAACAGGGGCAGCGTAAAGGCAGCGCAGAGGCAACTAGGGTCACGCAGGGCTGACACTGGCTTAGCAGAGGCAGCGTAGACCCTCCAAGGGTGATGCAGGCCCTCCTAGAGCCACGCAGAGGCTGACGCAGGCCCTCTAGGGAAACACTGGTGTTTCTGAAGCAGCGCTAAGGGTTTCTAGGGTCAGATCTGGGCTGAGTCCTGTAAATCCCGTTTGAGGGTGTGGATCAGTCAGATATTTGGCACTAGATCTTCAGGTTAGTTGCATATCTAATATCTTTTATTCTCTGTCGGGTTTTCGAAGGTTGGAACCCATATTTGCTGTACTCAGAACTACTTAATAATAAACCCTCATATCTACTAAACTGGTTTTCCCGCTTTGGGTTTTTCTGGGGACTTATTTCCAAAAATCCATGTGTCACTTTGTTGCATGAGCGTATTATTCAGTAAATGATCTGCATGTGTAGGCTGTAGTTGTGTTTATTTTCGGTATTTTCTGAATCTAATTTCTGGAAATAACTTGTATTAATTTAATCAAGTAGGAGAAAATAAACCAATACACTGCAGTAGAATTTTCACACATCTTCGGTTGATGAGAGAAACAATTGAATCTCCTGCCCAATCTTTGACAGACAAGTTAGTTGGGCTGCATCCTCATCACTGAAGCTCCATCGACTACTGATCTGTGTTGTCATCTAGAGGATGATGCACAACTACAGCTCTGCACTACGTAAGCAGACTCCCTCTGCACTGCCGAAGTCACATAAGACCCTTGTGCTGAAATCTCTCATGCTGCTGCTGCACTGCGCTGTCCTCCGGAAGCCTTCTATGCTGCTGCAACACTGCCTTTCGTGAGTAGCTCTGCTATGCACTACTGAAGTCACATCAGCCCCTACGATGTTGCTGCTGGATCTGCACTGCGCTGCTCCCTTCAGTCTTCAGATCTGCCTCTGCTTCATCTGTGATTCTCTGCACCAATTGCTCCACTTGTCCGATACTGTCTTAAGGCTCTCGTAGCTCGGATGTGATCCAAGAGATGAGCTGCTCAAGGATCTCGCCCACATTCTGTAGTTGCTCCACAGATCCATGTTGCCCAACTTTCGTGGTTCATGAGTGCTCATGGCTGCATCGTCTTCTGATCCATCGTCCGCCACAACAGCCTTGGAGGTAAAACTTCCTTGTCCTTCTTCTTCCGAGGACAATTGTTGGCGAAATGTCCTAGTTTGCCGCACTGGAAACATTTGATCCTGGAAAGATCACGATTCTTCTTACTTTGCTGCCTCTTTGATGCCAAGGTTGTATCATCTTCATCTTCCTTCTTCACCTTACTGGATTCCGTTTTGCACTGCTTCTTGGTCATTTTACAAAGTTTTTCTTGACGTAAGATTGCCCATAGCTTGTCCCAGTTGGGAAGGTCCGCTCTACCCAAGACACTTTGGACAAAGGTTTCCCACTCTTCTGAGACTGCATTGAGTGCAATCCTTACCATCACATCATCCTCCACCTTTGCTCTCGTGGTAGTCAACTGATCTTTGATCGAATGTAATCTGAAGATAAAGTGCTCCATCTCCTCCCCCTTGGTCATCATGAATGACCGTAGCTGAGTCTCCAGAAACATCTTCCTCTGGACGAACTTCCCCTCATATAGGGTTGTTAAGGCCTTCCACATCACGTTCGCTGTTTTATTCTCAGCTATGTGTGGAACAATATGGTCCTTAACTCCATCCATTATGAGCCGCTTGGCATGTGCCGCAGCTTTCTCATGCTTCTTCAGGAGATCTGCATCAGTAGGCGTGGCTGGGACTCGTTCTACATGATCTTTGAGACGATATGCCTCCGAGACTACCAGGATTTTGGCCTTCCAGACTGCAAAGGTGGACAGGCCATCCAACCTATCTTGATCACGTAGTCCGTGAGGTGCTAGCTGCTCAGAAAATCTGTTGGAGCTCCTCCTTTCTACGCTAGAGATCTGGTTCTAGGGTCCTTGGCGAAACAGGCACCTGCTGCTCCCTCTGACAACTGATTTCCTCTCTTGGAAATCTTCCAAATCAATCAGTGAAACAACCCTCTTCGATCCACTGATTGATCTGCAGGTTTCTTTGGCTAGAAACCCTCTGAGAAGTTGATCTCCTCCTGCTCTTTGTCTTTAGTGCTTAGGCCAAATTATGAAAACTTCATAGATTTAACCCCACCGGCACCTTCTGAAGTTCTACAGCCTTGCTTCCGACACTTCTGAATCAGACAACTTCAGATCTGCATCACCCTGGCCTCTGCGTGACTCTGCTCCCTCCGAAATAGTGCTGTCCCTTCAGATCTGGCTTTCTGCTGCAACTGCTGCTCCCTCTGCTGCAAGATTCTTCAGTCTTCTGCTGGTGACTCTACTAGATCTGCAATCGCTCTGATACCATGTGAAAATTTCTGAATGTTACTAATGCAAAAATCTACTGTTAGATTTGGTTATACTTCTCCTACTTAAACAAGTTATTAATGCTGAAATCTTCAGATTAACATCGAAGTAAACACATAACAGACTTTCACTGATTCAGATCTAAATCAGAAAAAGTACATGCACACATAGACAAAGTGAGACAAGATTTTCTGGACAATAGTCCCCGAAAAAATCCAATGCGGGAAAACCAGTCTTCTGGCTAATGGAGGGTTTGTATTATTAAGAGTTTTTTGAATACAACAAATCTGGGTACCACATTGGTAAACCCGACAGAGAAAAATGTAGATCTGCAGCTAACCTGTTGTTATGAAGCCAAAACGTTGATTGATCCACACCCTCAAACGAGATTACAAGACTCAGCCAAATCTTGGTCCTAGAAACCCCAACGTTGCCCCTGAAGCCTCTACGTCAGCCTCTGGAGTCTGCATGCCTCTGCGCTGGCTTGGAGAGGGCTGTGTAACCCCATAATGGGTGATGCAGACCCTACGCTGCCCCTGAGGGTCTCTACGTAACCCAACTGGGTCCCCCGCTCAGCGTTGCCCAGAAGGGACTGCGTCGCTGAAGCTGCCCCTGCGCTGCGCAGCTGTTGCATTCTCTGCTGCTGCTGCCTCTGCTTCTCTGCGCTGCCTCTGGAAGCTACTCTTTGCCTCTTGCTGATTCTAGGCACTAGGATCAGACAATCCCCTTTGCCTAAACTCCCCTCTCTGCAGCTGAAACACTTCTGGAAATTCTTAGCAAACCACGCCCTAGAATTCCAGCTTAGCTTCAATGCTCTGCCTCTGTGTGTCTTCTCCAAATGACCCCAAGCCTTTCCTTTATACTTTTCTCGTTGGGAAACCAACGGCCATGATCAGATCTTGAATCAATGGCTAAGATTAAGAGAAAGCTTGATCCGTGTGACTTTAGACAATTTCATCACATGTTTTAATTAATTACCTTTAATAATTTAATTTTCCTAAGTTAGACTTTGGGTCCTTAATGAAAATTATTAATTAATTAATTATCTCCCAAACTGGATGAAATTTCCCAAATCTCTTTATGGGTATTGGAGATCTCATGTACTCTAGTCCCTCCACAAATTTTGGGAGCTAGAGCACATCCGATGCTACCCCATCACTCAAGAAAACTCAACAGATTCCTGACAGGGCACTAGGTAAGATTACACCAGAGAGTGTATTCACTGGCAGGAAGCTAGAAGTGAGTCATTTAAGGATCTTTGGAAGTTTGGCATACTGCCATGTACTTGAAGAAAAGAGAAAGAAGTTGGATCAGACTATAGAAAAAAGATATTTGGTGGGATATAGTGAGAATGCTAAGGCATACAGAATCTACATTCCTGGTAGTAGGAAGATCGTAGTATGACAGGATGTAAAGTTCAAGGAGGACAGAGCTTTTAGCAAATCTTGGCAGATGCTTTCTAAAACGCAATCAGAGGATGATCCTTTGGTCAAGCCACTTCGAGCAGCCGAAACAAGCACCAGTGCTTCTCCAAGGCATAAGAATCCAGAAGTATTACCTTAGGAAGATTTGCAGGAGGAGGAGTAGGAAGATCCACCCACTACCAGTGAAAGAACGAGCTGGGAATTACGACAGATTTTGAGGGACGCAAAGGGGTTCGTCGAGGCTCATAGAAACGAGAAGAGATACAATAGACAACCTGATAGGTACCAAGCTTTGGTGGCTTAGGTTGGAGAACCCTCTAGTTTCCAGGAGGCAGCTCAGCATCAGGTATGGGTAGATGCAATGGTGGAAGAATACAGTTCCATTATGATCAATGATGCCTAGGAAGTGGTACCTAGGCCTCAGGACAGGTCAGTTGTAGGTTCGCGATGGATCTAAAAGATCAAGTATGCTACAGATGGCAGTGTGGAAAAGTACAAAGCCACATTCGTGGCTAAGTGGTATGCTCAAAAGGAAGGAATAGACTACGAAGAAACCTTTGCTCCAGTAGCCAGGTATACTTCTATAAGATCCGTGATATACTTCGCAACGCAGATGGAGTGGGAGATTCATCAGATGGATGTCAAGATTGCGTTCTTGAATGGGGTGATAGAAGAAGTGTACATTGAACAACTAGAGGGCTTTGAGACACATGAGAAGAAAACTCATGTATGTAGGCTAAAGAAAGCCTTGTATGGGCTTAAGCAAGCTCCTAGAGCTTGGTATGGTCAGATTGATGGTTACTTACAGAAGATGGGATTTGTCAAGAGTGATGCAGATCCCAATCCTCTACTATCTGACAGTAGTGAATGAGGCTCTAATACTGGTATTATATGTAGATGACTTGTTTCTGACAGGTTCATCTAGGTTCATCGAGGACTGTAAAGAGAACCTGGCAGCAAAATTTGACATGAAGGATTTGGGGCTGATGCATTATTTCCTGGAGTTAGAAGTTTGGCAGTAGAAGGGTGAAATCTTTCTTGGGCAAGGGAGATATGCTACAAAAATTCTGAAGAGATTCAGGATGTAGGATTGCAGACCCATGGCTACTTCAATGATTAGGAACTGGAAAATGTTTGATGCATTTGATGACAAAGAAGTAGACCCCTCCTTGTATAGACAACTCATAGGATCTCTTATATATCTGGTCAACACCAGGCCAAACATCTGCTATGTGGTAAACACCCTTGGTCAGTTCATGGTGGAACCAAAGAGGGCACACCGGGCATCAAGAAAGCATGTTCTCAGATATATAGGAGGAACAATCGAGCATGGATTAAAGTACATCAGAGGCAATGACATCAGACTAAGTGGATTCACTAGACTGGAAAAGTACCTCAGGGTATTGTTTCAGTATTGGATCAGGAATGACCTCCTGGTGCAACAGGAAACATAAATCCATAGCATTGAGCTCAACTGAAGCAGAATATATGGTAGCAAGCATGGCTTCATGTGAAGCCATATGGCTTAGAAAGCTTCTTGTGAATCTATTCAGGAGAAAGATTGATCCGGATTTATGCAGGAACGCAATAGAATACACATATAACCATAAATACAAAGATGCAGCGGAAATAATACTTCATTTCATTAATATCAAAGAACTGAAATTTGCTTACAGACATAATGGAATTAAACTAACTAGGGCGCTAGTAGCTTATCTCTGAGAAGAGATGTGGCGGCTATAGGCCTCTGAACTGTGTTACAATGAGGCTCGAGGGCCTATTTATTATTTAGAAACAATGGAAAACCCTAAACATCCAAAACCCTAACCCTAGGAGATGAAGCGCCAAAACTATGGGCCTCGTTTGGGTAAATTAGTGTTTCAACTTCCCGGGGATGTAACTTTGGCATACAATCTCCATTTGACGCGCACCATACCTTGTTAGAAAGATCTATCCAAGGACTACAACTTTTGATGTGAGCAACATTGATCAATGGACCCATGTTGCTCTCGATTTTCCCAAAAAACGTTGTTTAGGGACTCAAAACGGCTTCGGAAGTTCAGGACCCGAAAAACTGCTAAAAATAGTAAGTTGTACCGAAACTGAAAAACTGAAACAGACAATGGTGGGGCCCCAAGTGGAATAGGCGGGTGGCCACCAATATCCACCTGAATCATTCCTCCCCCCTTAGGAAGCAATGGTCCACACTGCGTTGAGTTCCTCCATGAGATGAGGAAACTTCTGCTGAACTTGGTCCTTGGTGAACCACTTGCCTTGGTGCAGGAGTTGGCCAGCTTTGACAATCCGATATTGTTGGATCTTTTGTTGGCGAGTGTTCTTGATTTGCATGTCCATTATACAATCTGTGGTGGCCTGTTCCATCCAGTCTGGGTTTAACTCTGTTGGTGTGAGTTGTTCTGCAATGTCAGAGGTGTCCAGTAGAGGTGGGAAGTAGGGATGAAGGCGGTCCACATTGAATTCTGGGTGCAGGCCAAGGAATGGTGGAATACTGAGCTCGAAGGCATTGTTCCCTTCAGCCTTGGTGTACGACCCATATCGAAGCTGGCGAAGCTTGCGGTGGGGTCTAGTGAGGCACTCCTTCTGCAAATGTAGGCACATTTTGTCGCCCACCTGGAATTTGTGTGGCACCCGATGTTGATCATGTCGTTGCCTGTACTTAGCATTGGCTCTGTTCAATATGTCATGAACCTGTTGGCGGATGTGCTGAATACGCTCGATGAAGCTGTTTGCTTTGTCAGCTTCAGACTGGACATGAGCCGAATCGGCCTGAGTAGCCACAAATGGCATGGCTACGTCAATGGGACATAGTGGCTGGAATCCCAAGCCCACTTGAAAGGGGCTGTGGCCGGTTGAGCTGTGGAGAGCCCAGTTATAACTGTGTTGTACATAGGGGAGGCTCTCATCCCATATGTGTGGATGCTTTGAATTGTACATGCGTATAATGTGTACAATCATCCTGTTGACGACCTCTGTCTAGCCATCAGTTTGGGGATGGAAAGCAGTGGACTTGGTGAGCTTGGTGTCCAGCATTGACCAAAGGCCAGACCAAAATGCGCTGAGAAACTTGCTGTCCCGATCTGAGATGATAGACTTTTGGATCCCAAAGTGCACCCACACTTGTTCAAAGAAGAGTTTAGCAGTGGTTTCTGCTGTGATATTCTTCTTGCAAGCCGCCATAATGGCCATCTTCGAGAATCTGTCAATGGCCACGAAAACACAGTCGTTTCCATGCTTAGTATAGGGAAAGCCCGACATGTAATCCATGGAGATGGATTCCCAAGGTCGACTAGGGGTAGGTAGCGGAGTATAGAGGCCTTGCTTCTTGATGGTCGGTTTGGCAATGCCGCAAGCAGTGCGGGATCTGATGTACTTCCCGACATTCTGTCGAAGGTTCGGCCAATAGAAATACTTCTGCAATACTGCCACTGTTTTCTCGACCTCAAAATGCCCAACGACTCGACTGTAGTGTGCTTCCCATATCATCTTGGCACACTTGCTTGAAGGAACACAAAGGTGTCCCAAGTGACATAACAGTGCATCTTGGAGGTGAAAATTTGGAACTTGCGTACCCCCTAAGAGTGCCTTGTATGTGTGGCCAAATTTTGGATTGCTCTTGTAGAGAAGCGGCCAATCAGAAGTCTTGTGCCCACAAGACTTGAGAACGGTGGTTGGTGCCACGATCGGTGGTCGGCTGAGGTAGTCTGCAACATTATTTGTGCTACCCTTCTTGTACTTGATGTTCAAGTGAAACTATTGCAGATATCTGGACCACTTCTGATGGTGATCGTTCTGCAACTTCCCTTGTGTTTGTATGAACTGCAGGGGTCAATGGTCTGTGTGGATGATTGTTTCCTTCCCCAAAATGTAATGCTTCCATTGTTGACAAGCTTGCACAATGGAATACATTTCTTTGTCATAAGTGGGATACTTACAGACTGTGTCGGACAATGTCTCACTGTGATATGCCACTGGATGCCCTTGTTGAGTAAGAACTGCCCCTGTTGTCGCATCGAATGTCTAGGCACCGCGACAACGGCTCAGATCGGGGGTTGTCACCTTGATCCCCAATCTCTCTATTTAAGCTGTCTCCTTGTAGACTAAGGGGGGTAGAACCTAACGAAAAAGAAGAAGGAGCACTGATTGGAAACCAACCAATTCAGGAGACACAATCAAACAACGAAGTACTTGTTAAGATCTAACGAGATTTTACAAATTCAATTAGATTTGAAGTTCAAGACCAGTGCTTTGTGGAGTCAAAATATCTCGTTACGAAATTAAGATCAAGTAGTTGATAGGTAACTGCTGCTAAAAAATGACAACTATCCTGCTATGAAAATATATCACTCCACCACGACAATATTCAATTCTTCAATAAAATGCTAAATTGATAAAACTGGAAGATAAACCCTTTTCAATAATGTGATTTAACATTCGATAAAACACTTTCATAATCATGCATCAACAATGTTCGATAAAGACATGCAATTTATCATCACTTGAAATATTCTCAAAGTTGACTAAGCAATTAATCACCAATTTCAAGCAATTTAAAACCACAATTAAAGCTCATTAAACAACCATCAATCCCAATGAATGCTAAGCATGAAAATATTTCGAAGCAGATGCGAGATTTAAACAATTTAAATTCCGAAAAGATATTATCATGATAGGACCATCGAATTCAAATGCTAAAAATTTCCAACAATTTTGAATTAAAATGATATTATTAGTAATTCCAATCCAGAATTTTAAATTTAGTCTATAGTCAAACTTTAGATATTAAAATTAAAGTTTCGCCCTTAAATATGCAATAATTTAGACGTAACATCCAAGACCACTTTTATTTTATGAAAATTTTTGAAAACGTAAAAAAAAAACAAAAGTTAAAATTTTGAGGCTTTTTCCTTTTTATAATAAAAAAAACTTCAGAAGTTAAAAAAAATGAATCTAAGTGAAACTAAAGTTAAATTTTATACAAAAATTTAAAAAATGAATCTAAATGAAATGTCCTTTATTAAAACTCTAACTGCTAAATCTAAAAGACTAAAACTAAAATTTAATTTTGATCATAACATGATGCAACTTAAACTAATCTCAAAAAAATAAAAATCAAATGATCATAAGTCTAAAGTTAAAATAAAAATTAAAATGTGTTAGTGCTATACCTAACCTAAATGAACTAAAAAAAAAATCAAAATCGAAAAAAAAAAACAAAAACTAAAGAGCAATGTTTGTTTGTTATATATGTTAATGTTTTGCAGGTCAACAACAGCGTGAGCAAGGTGCTGGAAATCGAAGTGGAGCAAGCAAGGATAGAGGCAATGAATGGAATGCGCTGAGAGGTTGTGTACGGATAGCGTGCTGGAGGGCTGAGCAAGGAGAGCAGCGGATGAGGCTGCGGAGAGGAGAGCCGGACTGCGGATTTGCCGAAGTGAGGACGCGCAGAGATGGCCGTGAGGAAATAGAGGGCTGAGGGAAGAGCTGGATAATGGGCAGTGGAGGGAGTAGTGTGAGGATGGCAGCGTAAGTGGTCCAATGGAGAACGTAGAGGGAATAAGGCAGCGTAAAGGCAACAATGGTAATTAGGAGGGGTGCGCATATGAAAGAAGATGACAACGATGTGAGAAACGAACAGGAAATGGGCAGCAGGAAAGCATTGGAAAAGCTTGCGTGAAAAATGAAGGGAAGCTGTAGACAACGAGAGGAGTGTGGATCGATGGCAACGAGGATGGAGGGAAGGAGGATGCAGAGAATGAGTGAGATCTGAGACAGTGTGAAGACAATAGCGCAAGGATGGCAGCCGCAGAGAAGGATGACTCGGGCACAACTGGTGCAAAAATAATCCAAATTTTTTCTTTTCACCCAGTAGAACTGAATTTGATTTAAAACAGATACACCTGCAATCATTTAAGCTTTGAAGCAAGATCAAGCCCAGATCTGCAACCAGATTCGATCTTGAGACCAGATCTTACCCTCCAGGGCCTAGATCTGGCTCAGATCTAAAAATTTTCTTTGTAAATCTCTCGGTACAACCTGCACAAAACCAGAAACAAGAGACCAAAAAACCCAGTATATACACAAAAAATAAAAACCCCAAAACCCCGCTGAGTAAAATAAAAAAGCAAACGGGATTTACAATGTTATTTTTACAGATCAAAGCCCTGATGGCCAGATTTAAATCATTTAGAACAATTAAAAAAGATAAATTAAGAGAGAGGCACAAGCCCTAAAAGGAACCCTGCAAAAAAAAATTGAATTTAAGATAAGCCTGGGGAATTAGATCTGGAGGGCTCTTCAGATCTTATCTCCTTGAGAGTTAGCTGGTCCAGTCGAGGACTTCGCTAAATGCCCAAATCTAAATCCGTAAGATTTCTACACACTTAAAGTTAAATTGTCAAATTAATAGATAAATAAGATGAAAGATAAAATTTTCAAGAGTTAGAGATCGCTGCTAAATCAATCCAATTATTATTCTTACCCTAAATCCAATAACCTAAGCAAGATACCTGTGGAATAGATTACTCTACAAGAGCCATTAATTAACAATTCGTTAAAATAATCTCTAGCAGAATATAAATGACAAGTTTACCATAAAATGCTGAAGAGGAACACCACCATCAAATTAAAACCCCAAAGACTTCGTTTGCATTATTTCGAAAATATTACAGGAGAGCTTCAAGAGCAAGTACACGATTAAGAGATCGGATGACTGAATGACTAACAAAGATCTTTATTTTATAAGATAAAAATCTCCAACGACTAGTTCGGTGGATCCATGTTAAAGTAATCTTGACTGTCGAAAAAGATTTAATCATCTTTTAATCTCGTCTGTCGAAATTATAAATTTTTGAGGAAATTCGAATTTATCATTTAATTCTTTTTTAATTAACTCAAGAATAATATTTTTGAGTTAATTATCTCAAAAATTTGACTTTGACTTAACCACCAAGGCCCAAGGGTCCAAAATTTCTCGAAATTCTCAATATTCTCTTGGCCTGGGACCTTTAAAAAATTATTTTTTAGGGACCCACGAATTTTGCATTTGAAGAATTTTAAATCACCTAAAACTTAAAATTAATTAAATTTCTGGCTTAGGATTTTTAATTTAATTTGGCCAGAAAATCCAATTAATTGACTGAGGGGATTTAATTAATTTTCCAACTCTCTTTACATAAGAGAAATACATTTTGACACATGAAGGGGAAAAACCCATTCTGATAGATCGTCAAATAGCTACCCAATTTTACGACTCAAACCATGATCTAGTAGACCAAGTAGGTTGCAATAAAATAATCTAGCTAATTAGCTAGGATTATTCCCAAACTACTTTTACAAAGACTCGATAGAAAACACTAGGACTCACTTAGTATCTTGACGACAAAATCCACCCTAGCTTTGGGGTGAGGCTGGAGGGAAAAACTCTGCCGATCACTTGTGTCGAGAAACACAAATGAATCAATGAGACAAAAAACCTCCTAGGATGGAAGTCGTCACCAAAATACTAGGCTTACCCAGGTTGTTACATACATGATGGTCTTACTTAGATCATTTACATCATACATGCAAAAAGGGTTTACATCGTTTATAAAACTGTCGACTGATGATGGAATCTGAATGGCGTGAACACATCGAACATGATAAATCCCATTTGAAAAATGGGGGTCTACTGTTATGGGGTCGTTAACATAGAGTGGTCAACATCTGGCTCTACTTGGGGACATGTTGCTTCATCGGAGGAATGTAAAAATCCAGAATCTGTATCCAAGCAACACACAAAATTACATAAGTAGCGTCCATCCAAATATCATCATATAACATTAAGCAGATGAAAAATAGAAGCTCTTCATTTATTGACTATTCTACTAACATGAAATATAAATATAATCTAACTACAAAACGAAATGCTGAAAGGACAAAGTGTAAGGTTAGGGATACAATACAAAGGATGCTCTGTGGCATCAGATGTGTTTAGTATAGTGCATACTGAGTATTTGCATGCTTTCAGGCAAGTCTATAGGTTGCTTTTCAGATGTGCCATGGCCGATCTTGCATATTGTAGGACTCTGTCTTATCCGAATATCGAGCTGCTCGCGGCCATCAGATGTATCGAAACATTTCCTTATTCTTTTTCTTTTTCTCTTCAGGTTTTCTTCGTGGCATACTGTATTGTTGATGATGTGGAACAATGTGCTTGAGAACTTTCAGACGAAGTAAACAAGATATGTGTGACATACCTTTCTTCATTTTGCATCTTCTTTGTCAAGGGTGATGTATTAACCTGGTTTCCTTTTGTTTTCCTTTTATCCGGGTCGCCTTCAATAAACCACTTTTCAATGGAAGAAATGGTCTCCTCATAATAGGATGGAGCTTGCTTCAGCAAATTGGGAGGCCTATGATCTGTTGACAATTCTGACTTGGGTTGGATATTCTATGTATGTGATCTTTCCATTTTTTCCAACTTATTTTGAATAACAGTCATTTCCTGGGTGTGTCTTGCTTCCATTTCAATCATATCGTTTTGAATAATGCACATCTAATTAGAATGATTAACTTCCATTATCTTTAACCTGTTTCCATGAAATTTATCCTATTTTGAAGACTGATCTAGTTGGCTTCCATGTTTTGAATCATTTGAATATGATTGGGTTGCATATCCTTAATCATCTGAGCTGATTCCTTAACATGACTTTCATGATCTTCTATATGCATGTGATAATCCTTACCAACAACATTAATTTGATGGCTCAAACCTACCATTCTACTAACTATGATTCTTTTGACAACATGACAAGTAACCTCTTCATGAAGAGCATTAAAGGCTCTACAATAAGGCGGAGCTTCACCCACAAGATTTGCAGACTCAAGTTGATTTGGCGGTCTCTGCTCATTAGATGGGCCTCTCTTCTGCAAAGCATTATTATTTCTAGGTTGGAAATTTTGTGCTTGAGATCCCCTTCCATTTGGACCAACCTAGCCTGTAAGACATTTATTTGTTCAGAATGATTATATATTAACTTTTCTTGATCAAGTTCCACACTTTCAAGTTTTTGCATCAATTTATGCATAAGGTCTTCATCAAATTCTTTAATTTATTTTCCCTTGGATTCTGTCGAAAACCTATCAAAATTTGGAGTTTTGGACATTCCAGATGCTTTCTTATTCTTTTCAATCTCCTCAGCTAAAACATGGGTAGCCTGATAATCATTAACTTTAGCTCGCCTCAACTCATAAGAAGTATCAACGTCAAAGGCTGAATATAACAATTGAAAAGGAACCTGGCAGGAGGTCTATAATCTTGAGGTAATTCTTTAATAAATCCAGTAAACCTCTTATTAAATTCCTCTACTGTTTCATTTTCTTTTTTCTCTATTACGCTGATATCTCTAACCGGATGTTTTTCTTCTCTCTTGTCTCCATACTTGTCCTTAAAAACATTAATAATCGATTGCAATGAATTAAACAAATTATCAGGTTTTCTGTAAACCAATCCAAAGCATCTTCCTTTAAAGAAAGAACAAAAAGGCTCATCTTCGCATGCTCATGATTATAGTCAACACCTCTAGCGTATTTAGCCAACCAAGAGCTAAATGCTCTTATATGAGCCATAGCACTAACCACATTATTTCCTTGGAAAGAAGGCAACAGGTCCATGCCATTGTTAGGAAGGCCATTTGGATAACCCTGGATGTTAGCAAAGTTACAAGGGGCAAACAAGTCCATGATGTCTTGCTCAAAGGGATAACCAAATGGATGTTAGAGAAATAGATCCTTGTTCAAAAAAATTCGAGATCCACAAGAAGCGAGTTTCTTAGCAGAAATTCTTGTAAGAAATGAAAGAGTTGGAGTCGCCATTTGAACATGAATCTATTTCTAAAACCGAAAAATTAGGCGATAGAAGAAGATGGATATCAGGGAAGGATTCTTGTCTGGGAGTAAAATAGATGAATAAGTGGAGTCGCCACCCAAACAAGAAGCTGACCGAAATGTCCAGGTGCTAAAGGTGCAAATGATGAAAGGATTAGTGATATGATGAAAGATACGACGATGAAATGTTGAAGGGATGAAATGATGCTAGGAAATGTTATGCCGTGTGACGGGCTAATGAATGGCAAAAAAAGATTAGAAGATTAGAAAATGTCGCTAAGACCAAGGACACAAAAAACTATATCCCCGACAACGGTGCCAAAAAATGTTGTCGCATAGAATGTCTAGGCACCGCGACAACGACTCAGGTCGGGGGTTGTCACCCTGATCCCCAATCTCTCTATTTAAGTTGTCTCCTTGCAGACTAAGGGGGGTAGACCCTAACGAAAAAGAAGAAGGAGAACTGATTGGAAACCAACCAATTCAGGAGACACAGTCAAACAACGAAGTATTTGTTAAGATCTGGTGAGATTTAACAGATTCAATTAGATTTGAAGTTTAAGACCAGTGCCATGTGGAGTCAAAATATCCCGTTACGAAATTAATATCAAGTAGTTGATAGGTAACTGTTGCTAAAAAAGGACAACTATCCTGCTATGAAAATATATCAATCCACCACGACAATATTCAATTCTTCAATTAAATGCTCAATTGATCAAACTGGAAGATAAGCCCTTTTCAATAATGCGATTTAACATTCGATAAAACACTTTCATAATCATGCATCAACAATGTTTGATAAAGACATGCAATTTATCATCACTTGAAATATTCTCAAAGTTGACTAAGCAATTAATCACCAATTGCAAGCAATTTAAAACCACAATTAAAGCTCATTAAACGACCATCAATCCCAATGAATGCTAAGCATGAAAATATTTCGAACCAGATGCGAGATTTAAACAATTTAAATTTCAAAAAGATATTATCATGATAGGACTATCGAATTCAAATGCTAAAAATTTTCAACAATTCTGAATTAAAATGATATTCTTAGTAATTCCAATCCAGAATTTTAAATTTAGTCTAGACTCTATAGTCAAACTTCATATATTAAAATTAAAGTTTTACCCTTGAGTATGTAATAATGTAGACCTAACATCCAATACCACTTCCAAACAAAAATTTAAAACAAAATTTCCCAAAGTTAAAAAGTTAAAAAATTATTATTATTTTTTTTATATATATATTTTTTATGAATTTTTTGAAAACTTCAAAAAAAACAAAAGTTAAAATTTTGAGGCTTTTTCCTTTTCATAATAATAAAAAAAAAATTCCAAAGTTAAAAAAAATGAATCTAAGTGAAACTAAAGTTAAATTTTATACAAAAATTTAAAAAATGAATCTAAATGCAATGTCCTTTATTAGAACTCTAAGTGCTAAATCTAAAAGGCTAAAACTAAAAATTAATTTTGAACGTAACTTGATGCAACTTAAACTAATCTCAAAAAATTAAAATCAAAAGATCATAAGTCTAAAGTTAAAATAAAAATTAAAATGGGTTAGTGCTATACGCAACATAAATGGAAAAAAAAAAAAAAAAAAACTAAAGAGCAATTTTTGTTTGTTTTATATGTTAATGTTTTACAGGTCGACGACAACGTGAGCAAGGTGCTGGAAATTGAAGGGGAGCAAGTAAGGATAGAGGCGACAGATGGAATGTGCTGAGAGGTTGTGTACAGACAACGTGCTGGAGGGCTGAGCGAGGAGGGCAACGGATGAGGCTGTGGAGAGGAGAGCCAGACTGCGGATTTGCAGAAGTGAGGACGCACAAAGATGGCCGTGAGGAAATAGAGGGCTGAGGGAAGAGCTGGATAATGGGCAGCGGAGGGAGCAGTGTGAGGGTGGCAGCGTAAGTGGTCCAATGGAGAACGCAGAGGGAATAGGGTAGCGTAAAGGTAGCAACAGTAATGAGGAGGGGTGCGCATATGAAAGAAGATGACAATGATGTGAGCAGTGAACAGGAAATGGACAGTGGGAAAGCGTTAGAAAAGCTTGCGTGAGAAATTAAGGGAAGCTGCGGACAGCGAGAGGAGCGTGGATCGATGGCAACGAGGATGGAGGGAAGGAGGATGCAGAGAATGAGTGAGAGCTGAGACAATGTGAAGACAACAACGCGGGGATGGCAGCTGCAGAGAAGGATGACTCAGGCACAATTGGTGCAAAAATAATCCAAAATTTTTCCTTTCACCCATCAGAACTAAATTTGATTTCAAATAGATACACCTGCAATCATTTAAACTTTGAAGCAAGATCAAGCCCAGATCTGCAACCAGATTCGATCCTGAGACCAGATCTTAACCCTCCATGGCCTAGATCTGGGTTAGATCTAAAAATTTTCTTTGTAAATCTCCCAGTACAACCTGCACAAGGCCAGAAACAAGAGACCCAAAAACCCAGTATATACACAAAAAATAAAAACCCCAAAACCCAGGTAAGTAAAATAAAAAAACAAGCGAGATTTACAATGTTATTTTTACAGATCAAAGCCTTGATGGCCAGATTTAAATCATTTAACAGAATTCAAAAAGATAAATTAAGAGAGAGGCACAAGCCCTAAAAGGAACCCTGCAAAAAAATTGGAATTTAAGATAAGCCTGGGGAATTAGATCTAGAGGGCTCTTCAGATCTTATCTCCTTGGGAGTCAGCTGGTCTAGCTGAGGACTTCCCTAAACGCCCAAATCTAAATCCGTAAGATTTCTGCACACTTAAAGTTAAACTGTCAAATTAATAGAGAAATAAGATAAAAGATAAATTTTTCAAGAGTTAGAGATAGCTGCTAACTCAATCCAATTAATATTCTTACCCTAAATCCAGTAACCTAAGCAAGATACCTGTGCAATAGATTACTCTACAAGAGCCATTAATCAACAATTCGTTAAAATAATCACCGACAGAATATAAAGAACAAGTTTACCATAAAATGCTGAAGAGGAACACCACCATCAAATTAAAACCCCAAAGACTTCATTTGCATTATTCCAGAAATTTTTACAGGAAAGTTTCAAGAGAAAGTACATGATCAAGAGATCGGATGACTGAAAGATTGACAAAGACCTCTAATTTATAAGTTAAAAATCTCCAACGGCTAGTTCGGTTGATCCATGTCAAAGTAATCTCGACCGTCGAAAAATATTTAATCATCTTTTAATCTCATTCGTTGAAATTATAAATTTTTGAGGAAATTCGAATTTATCATTTAATTCCTTTTTAATTAACTCAAAAATAATATTTTTGAGTTAATTACCTCAAAAATTTGACTTTGATTTAACCACGAAGTCCTAAGGGTCCAAAATTTCTCGAAATTCTCAATATTCCCTTGGCTTGGGACCTTTAAAAATTTATTTTTTAGGGACACAAATTTGGCCTTTGAAGAATTTTAAATCACCTAGGACTTATAATTAATTAAATTTTTGGCTTAGGATTTTTAATTTAATTTGGCTAGAAAATTTAATTAATTGACTGAGAGGGGATTTAATTATTTTTCCAACCCTCTTTACATAAGAGAAATACATTTTGACACATGAGGGGGAAAAACCCATTCTGATAGACCCTCAAATAGCTACCCAATTCTGCGACTCAAACCATGATCTAATAGACGAAGTAGTTTGTAATAAAACAATCTAGCTAATTAGCTAGGATTATTCCCAAACTACTTTTACAAAGACTCGATAGAAAACACTAGGACTCACTTAGTATCTTGACAATAAAATCCACCCTAGCTTTGGGGTGAGGCTGGAGGGAAAAACTCCGCCGATCACTTGTGTCGAGAAACACAAACGAATCAGTGAGACAAAAAACCTCTTAGGATGGAAATTGTCACCAAAATACTAGGCTTACCCAGGTTGTTACATACATGATGGTCTTACTTAGATCATTTACATTATAAACATGCATAAAGGGTTTACATCATTTATAAAATTGTCGACTGATGATGGAATCTGAATGGCGTGAACACCTCGAACATGATAAATCCCATTTGAAAAAAATGGGGGTGTACTGCTATGGGGTCGTTGACACAGAGCGGTCAACAATCCCAACAACATAGTCAGAGACATCTGTCTCGATCTCAAATGGTTGTTGCAAGTCTGGTAATGTGAGCATTAGGGTAGAATAGAGGCGATGTTTTAATTCTACGAATGCCTTCTGTTGACATTTTGACCAAAAGAATTTTGCTTTTGCTCCTTCCTTGGTGACTTGACTCAAGGGCCAAATGATATAAGAGAATCCCAACACGAACCTGCGGTAGAAATTAGCAAGACCTGCAAACGTAAGCTCTCATAGAGTACAATGCCAACTTAATGACTTGACCTGCTGGATCCACATGCACCCTCTCTTTCATCAATAAATGGTCCGTATATTGAACCTGGCCATGCTGGGGTTACTTTCCTTCAAATTGTTAACAATCCTGTGTTGCCGCAATGTTTGGAGGACTTGTCGGATGTGGTAGAGGTGCTCTTCCCAAGTCTGGCTGAATATCAGAATGTCATCCAAGTACACCACTACAAATGAGTTGGTGAATGGCCACAAGATGTCGTCCATCAATGTCATGAAGGTTGCGGGAGCATTCGTCAACCCAAAAGGCATGACCAACCATTCGAAAAGGCCCTCCTTGGCTTTAAAGGCAGTCTTCCACACATCAGAGGGTTCGATTGGTACCTGGTGATACCCAGACTTAAAGTCGATCTTGCTGAAAAATTTCACCCCTTTGAGTTGGTCCAGAAGGTCATCAATCTGTGGGATCGGGTACCTATTTCGGACAATGATCTTGTTCAGTGCCCGATAGTCAATATAGAGTCTCCAAGTCCCATCCTTCTTTTGTACCAACACGATCGGGCTCGTGGGTGGCCACTAATATCCACCTAGATCAAAGATGGAAGTGACCAGTATTATGTGTGATAATCAAAGTTGCATCAAGCTCTCTGAGAATCGGGTTTTTCATGATTGGTCGAAGCACATTGACATCAGGTGTCACTTTATCAGAGACTGTGTCCAACAGAGAGCAGTTCAGTTGCAATACACTCCTACAGGAGAATAGGTGGCAGACATTCTCACCAAGGCCCTTGGGAGAACAAAGTTTGTTTATTTCAGGGAGAAGATGGGGATGGTTGAGAATCCGTTGTGGCAGTAGCAACAGTGGCAGTGTTGTGGGCAGCAGTACAGATAGCATCAACGCAGTAGATGAGGGGCAGTAGACCAATCATCAACAACGCAAAGGACTGATGTCGTGGATTAGGGTGATACTTCTAGTGGGAAGTATTGCTAGAGCACATTCCTCTCTAAGAGGGAGTGTTGATTTTTAGGTAGCATCAAATGTGCTCTAGCTCCGAAATTTTGTGGAGGGGCTAGAACACATGAGATCTCCAAGACCCAGAAATCGTTTAGAGAAATTCCACCCGGAGTGAAAGTTATTGAAATAATTAATTATTTTTAATGCAGCCTAAGTTAAAACTTAGGGAATTAAAATAATTAAAGTGAATGAACTTAAATGTGGGTGAGAAGCTTCTAAGTGACGAGAATCAAGTCTGTTTTAATCTTAGCCGTTGATTAAGGATTAGATCATGGTCGTTGATTTATCAACAGGAAAAGTATAAATGAAAACTTGCGGGGCAGTTGAAGACAAGCCGCACAAATACTCAATAATTCGAGGGAAGTCGATTCTTCCGAATTTAGAATTCGATTTCAGAAGGAGAGTCGCAGGGTGAAGGAAGAGGAGGGTATAAGCATCAGTCAGAGACCAAGGAAGAGGGATGCAAAGCAGCTGGGGCAACGCAACGGGACAACACAGAGAGGCAACACAGCTGAGGACATAGTCCTCACATAGTCCTTGCACAAAAGATCATGTAGAGGTGATGCAGTGGAGGCCAGAGGGTCTCTTGGGTGTCAGAATTTCTCCAGATGCTGGAAGAAAATTATCTCATGTGTTT
The DNA here is from genome assembly GCA_034641835.2 of Pinus albicaulis. Lineage (NCBI taxonomy): Eukaryota > Viridiplantae > Streptophyta > Pinopsida > Pinales > Pinaceae > Pinus > Pinus albicaulis. The sequence goes on along the minus strand of CM076575.1, from coordinate 809,385,752 downwards.
TCATGAAAGTTTCTCCATAATTCTGCAAGTCATTCCTTGTAAAGAGATTGGTGCTGAAGAATAATAAATAATCCCTTATTTGCCACACCGATTTTCCCGCATTGGGTTTTTCCGGGGACAATTGTCCAAAAACAACTCTGTTGATGTGATTGATTCTTGTGCTTATATTTCACCGTTCTTTTCTTTATGAAATTATGTGATAACTACAATAGAATTTATTTTGATGTTTACTGAAGGGTTTTTGTAAATAACTTATTGTGGAAAATAAGTAGGAGAAATAAATCAGTTGCTGCAGTAGAATTTCAGATTAGAAATTTTCACATCTAAGACTTCTCCTTCAATGCTTTTCTACTTTCATCTTCATGTCTTTAGCCTTCAGTGGAACCTTTGAACTTGAATTTTTAATGGTCATGATTGTTATGATTTGCAATGGATGCAACTTCTTTCTGTCATTCAATAAACACCTCAACTTTACGATAAGGATCCCATTATATGAAGGGAATGATTGATCAATATTACTGTGAAATGATCTCATGCTTGAAGGTGTGTATCCAAATATCTTCATAGATTCGTTCATGATCAGTATGATGGCTTGATGTCTTTGAGACTTAGGTTTTCCGGCTTCTTAAACAGAGACAGATCCTGCTCTTCTTTTGCAAATTGTAATAGACTCTCAGCCGTCCTCCACAGAAGATATGCTATAGACCTTCGCTTGCTTCCATAGAAGGTATACCCACAAACCTTTGCTCCTCTAGCACAAAGATATGGTCACGGGAACTTGCTCCTCTTGTCTTGTCTTTTAGAGATATGAGTGTCTCCTAAGGAATCTGATTCTTAATCTAGCGCTTGTTGACAGATTAAGCCCTAAGCTTTGATCAAAAGAACATCTTCTTTGTGAGATGATCAATCCAGATGTGTGCTCTTTTCATCCACCATAGCTCTGATACCATGTTGATTTTCTAGTAGCAGACAAGACTAGAACAATTTTCAAACTGATAACTACTTTCAATGATACAATTTTGACTTCTTTAGAGCATTCCAATCATTAAGCAGTTATACTTGAAAATTTCAACCATTAACTTTAGTAGAGCAATAGAGATCACAGTAAAAACAATGAAACAAGAGACACCAAAATTTCTTGGGACAAAACTCCACAGGGGGGAAAACCCAGTAATCTTTCCTTACGTGAGAGAGAGCAATTCATCCAAATTGTATATCAGAATTTTCCAATCAAAGGTCAACCATTGACCACATTAAATGGCAAGTCAATTTGAGTCAACAGGGAGAGAAAGTCCATGATCTGCTCACAAGTTTATGTCTGGTCAAAGGGGCCGAATTTCAGCCTGCAGCAAATGGTCAAAGGGCCGAAATTCGTCCTGCAACTCCACAGTCAAACTTGGGTCAAACTGCAGTAGTTGACCTGTGGTCAACTCTCAGTCAACGTCCAGAAACAGGTCTGAATTTGATCAACAGAAAGGTCAACGATCCATTCAAATATTTGGCCTCCAATCCACAGTCAAAGACCAGTCAACAGCAGAGATTCAAAACAAGTCATTGCTGGTCAACAGAAGTCAAAGTGAGCTGGTCAACGCAGAAAATAAATATCTTGTTTCCTCCTCACACGTGTGAATATATTGCTTGCTAGAACAGGTCGAATGAGTAATTGATGTGATGTCCAAATGATCTCCAACGAATGCCAATATATAGGTGAGTCATAACAAGTGGGTTTTGACCTTGGGTCAACCCCTTCAAATGATGGGGCCGACCTGTCAAGTTGAGGCAGACTTGGACAGCTAGCAAACAATATATGTTTCCTTTGACTTTGATAATGAAAATACTGACTGCAGCTACAGCTCATTCTAGAATGAGTTTGGTTTCTTCCTTGTGAGCTGTTGTAGCTCCTGTTTGCTTTTCATGAATTTGCTTGTCTGAAGCTTTACTGCTTTCCCGGAGATCTCAGGGTTCTTGTTGCTATTATGCTTGCATTCAGTGTTGAACCATGTGTTCACAAAAGCTGTCTGAGGTTCTTCTTTCTCCTCTTGGTCCTTTAGGTTTGATCTAAAAGACAAAATTTGAATAGGCTTGATCAGCTCATTACATCTATAATTTATAATGATAGCTGCACTCATAAATCTCAACTGTTTGGTGTTTTTCTCTATCTCCTTAAATGTTTCTTCATTCCACAAGCTCATTTTTATCCTTATTCCAGATTCTTCTGTTTTTGTCTTTTTGCTCACTTTTGTAAGCTCCTTTTGTAACTCATTTCACAAACAGAGGGTTATGTTGCAAAGTCATTTCGTCATGGCATTTGCAGATTGAGAAGTTAAGAGTCGATAAATATTATTATTGTGGGCTGAATTGTAGCATACTCTGCCCATTGTGTGTGAAGCGGGCAGCTTCTCCTGAGTCCAGTGGTCGAGGTGTTCAGTTGCATGTGACTAAGTGATGAGCATTGCATACATGCAAAATCTCTTTCGAAATTTGTAATTTCATTCTGTATCTGCAGAGAGAGAGAGAGAGAGAGAGAGAGAGAGAGAGAGGGGACAAGTAATAGATAAAATTATTGTAATGCTATATATTAATCTTTAATGTATTATGTGTCATATGCATGATGAATTATGTTTATGTGAATATGTTTTATTTCATATTGTCCAAATTATGCATTTTATGCTAGGTGGTTTTCTTTACAGCTTTCACTGTGAGAAGAAAGGTGGAGCTCTAAAGTAAGATGCAGAATCACCACGCAGCGATTAGAACAAAGACATGCTAACCTCCATATAACTTCAAGAGAACGAAAAGGAAACAACAGTAATCAAAATTTGTGAACCTTCATACAACTTAAGGAGAATGAAAAGGAAATGTCGGTTGCCTAATGACTGCTTATGAGTCTTGTTAGGGAGGATTACATTTATCAGGAAAAATATAGACTCATTTGAATTGCTACAAAGAAAATATGTTCTCATCTAGAGTATTCTTGCCTTAGCATTTGTTTTTATATGTAGATTTTGGAAAGTGATGATGCTCTGACTGCACTCTTGCTTGAGGACTCGGAGAATCCCACAACATTATCTGGGTATGATAGTTGAACGTTTTGCACTATTTCAAATTCTTGATATGGATGTATTCTCAATATTACCAAGGGAATTGTTTACATGAAAACATGAGATGGGAAGTTATCGTGATAAGAGCTATAAATTTGAAGATTGTTTAATGTTATGATAATTCCATCAAATCCTTTTTTCAAAAGCATATATTTGGTATACGTAAATATTAAGTCTTCTGATATGAAAAATGCATTTGTGACCTTCAAGTGAGGGCAGGACTGGGTCACAACCAGAGCAAGATCATGGTCGGGATAAACTTCGTCGAGCAGCCGCAGACATCATACTGACATATCAACGCCAGGTGGATGGGCAATTCTAATTAGATAGTACAGAAAATGTTTCTTTGTTTCACAGTTTCACTTGTGATATAGCTAAACTGTTGAAGTCACACAAGCATGTGAGGAAATTTTACATGAGCACTTGGACTGTAGTACATGAATGATCTAAAGCTAGATTACTATATGGCATTTTGTTTAGAATCTAGATAGTTTGATTTTATTGTTTTATGGTAATGCAGGAACCAAAGTGTCAATCATTGTGCAGTGCCTATCAATACTTCATTTTGAAATGGGATGCTACTTTAGCTTGTGCTTAATTAGCAATGCCACAAGTCTCTTGCTTCCAGAATACTTTAATTGCAGATGTAGAAAAAGTAATAAGTGTATTAGAAAATATTATATATTAGAAAATTGCTAGTGGAATTGTAACAATGTTTATTTAATGTGTAAGATTCTGAATAAATGGTTTTATATTTTATTTATCCTCTTTTTCTGTTGGACTTTGTCTTAGCTTTTGCAGTTACTCCAAAAGTGTTTTCACCAAGCTAGGAGAGTGCAAGTTCTTCTAGTCCCCTGGATATTTAATGGACATATGGCTCACTTTGGTTTGGGTGATTGCTTGACCTTGGATAGAGTGCTAGCATGGCACACTTACCCAGGAGGTTGTTATCCTTATTGGAGTGATGACTAATCCATTGGGTGCACACAATGGTGGAATTAGTTGCTTGATTAAGAGAGATACCTACCTTGGAGGAGGAGCGCTAGGTGCTTGGAGGAGGACACTTATCATAGAGAACATGGGACTATGTGACACACACCTAGGAAGTTGGACACTTGACTTGAGGACACTTGCGTTGAGGAGCACACTTCATGGAGGTTGTTTGTGGACTGTTACTTCAAAATTTAGTAGGCCTAGTGCAAAGCCTCACTAGGTAGGTCTAGACCTCGTAGCAACAAGAGATTGGCTACCACAATTACCTCAACAGTCTTTTTCCAGCTATTTAGTGGTCTTTGAAACCACAAGGGAGGCTTCCCTATAACTGTCACTTAAAAGTTATTCAATAAGAAGTGTTCAAGGTGATGGATGAGATCTAATGATTGGGTTAGGGTATTGGTAGAGCCTAGAAGAATAAGATAATCTTTACCAAGGTACAAATACTCCATCCCTAGACCACTTAAGTAATTTATAGGGCTGTTATAAGTTAGGGTTTGAGAATTTTTCATTGATAGGGCATGAAATGGCCTATAAGATCTAGAGGAAATAGTATTACACTGATCAATAAACAAAAGCGTTGAGACTATCTATTAAATATGTAGATTTTAGGGTTTGTAATGGAGTTTTTATGTCTGAAACATGCATAAAACAACAATGTAATGATGACATCAACCTTAGAAATAGGGTTGTAACATGCAATAAATGCTATATTTTGCTTTTTTAATAATTATTTAATGCAATTTATACTTAGAGGGCAGCAACACATCAAATAAAATTACATCTAGCAATGTTTCACAGAAAAATTAACGCTAGATATCTAGAATATAAGAAAGAAGAGAGAAGAAATAGTAAAATTGGAGAGTTTGATCACCACCACCTAGACTAATCTCTTGATCTAAAAGGGCAATGAATTCATCTAGGACAAGTTCATTGAGGATGACCTTGTTGAAGGGGGTGAGAGGGCTAAAGCCTCTTTTTACAAACCCAAGTGGCTTCCATATTAGGAAGATTTTGAATTTAAGAGATGCACAACTCGAAGTTCTGTTAAAGGATTCAAGGAAAACACGTTTGCATAAGAGGGTCAAGATTTCTAGATAAACTTAGCAGTTTGAACCATGGCACAGGTAGAAACCCTAATTTGTACAATATAGCATGCAAAATATAGAATATATACAATAAAATTACAAAATTTCCACAGGAATATCTTCAGTCGATCCCAAGAAACCAACTTCAATCATAATATGAACCTCTAAGAGCAACTCGCAACATGGAAATCACATTGCAACCAAGTAGAAGAGACAAAGAGCTAGCACACACTTCCAAAAAGAGGGAAGTGTGATGAATGAATGATGAAGAAAAGAGAATAAAGCTTCCATCTACTTATATGAGGGTAACCAAGGCTTAATTAATTTTACAAGAAAAACCCCTAAAAGGCTCACTTTAGTGTTCAACAAGGTCAAAGTGTCATAAGATGACCTTTAAATAGCTCTAAACATAACAAAATGCCAAAAATAGCCCACACATGTGGCAAAAAATGGTCTCTATCATGATGTCATCCTGCAAAATAGAAAATTATGCCACAAAGAACATGAGACAAGGGTCCAAGACTGCTCCTCACTCCAAGTAAGTCCCAAAATGCATGCATATATCTCAAAATGGTGCCTCCTCTGTTAAATATTGTAGCTTAGAATTGCTGGTTAACTAGGGTATTTGCACCATTTTATGAGTTCAACTTTGGCTTGGAGATAGACCAAACCTTTTCTGGGTATTTTCGGGTTTGAGGAGAGGAGCTTGCGGCTGCAATTTCAGAGCATTCCGGGCATTATTTTGTGCAGGACGACCAATTCCATTTGGCAGCCAATAACAAATTTTCTGGGCAGTGTGCATTATCAGTTTGGAGCCATTTTAGTAGTTGGGTCAACAATATTTCACCTAGGGTTCGCATAGCTTGCATAGTAAGCCCAGGTTCGATAGTTCTTACTCATTATGTACTCAGATTCTGCTTGATTAATAAAATGGCTCTGTTATTTGCTTATTTTCTATGGTGTTATGATTTGGGTGCTTGGACTTTAATTTTAATTGTTATTCCTAGCTCATGTTTTTGGTATTTACTGTTATTTTGCAATTAGGAATATTACACCACTTCTTGGACAGAATCAAGCCATAGCTTATCAAATTTGGGCAAGTTTTCTTGTGCACAAATTCCATGAACAAATGGATCCCATGAAGAAGGAAATCCATTGAGGGTCACTGTAACAAGTTCTGCATCACCAATGGTATATCTAATTGCTCCAAGTTCATCTCTCAATTGAGAGACTCTCATAAGATAAGAGACAATAGAATTTGATTCAGTCATCATGACACTATGAAGTTGATGCCTCAAGGTTAGTTTTGTTGTCACTCTTGAACAATCTCACCGAAGCATCATACACTGCTTTGGCAGTCTTCAGCTCAGCAACATGTGGAATCAAGTGGTGTTTTATAGAGTCTATCAAGATTCTCTTAGCCTTGGCTTCATTCTTCTTATGCTTGGATTTCAACTGAGCTCCCTCTGGCTTTGGAATGAATTCCTCCACATGATCCTGAATCTCATTTTCTTCCAAGGCAAAGAGTTTCATGGTCTTCCAAGATCTGAAATTGGTGGCACCTTCCAACCCGTCACCTACTTTGAGACTTGGCACCATTTTTGAAAAGAGATTCAAAATCCAATCAAGCTGCTAAATATTGTCTCTTAGGCTGACTTCAGTGGATGCTCTTTCAACAAAGATTTGATACCGTGTTGAATTTTCTATGTAAGAATGCAGTAGATACAGTTTTCTGCCAGATAATTATTTCCTAATGATATTCAACCAATATTTTATGACACTACTATCATTCAATAATTACACTTTAGAAAATCTCAACAGTAAATGCATCAGAAACAGTAAAGATCATAGAAATACAATCATGCACATTAGAGACAATAATTTTACCATGGGGAACCCAACCTTGGGAGAAAACCCAACAAATTTTCTTTTTGAGAAATTATTATTCAACATAGTTTACGAATTATATATTTGTCTGGAAATTTATGCCAATATCAAGTCAAAATACCTGTCAAATGTGGTGAACCTGTTGCATATCATGGTAATCCCCTTCAGCTCTTCTTTAGCCCTGTTTCTTCTACAACCTGCAGTCTTCGTGTGGCTCCTGCGGCCTTCCCGCTGCTCCTGCGGCCTTCTTGTTGCTCTTGCGGCCTTCCTCCTCAACACATGCGATTTTCCAAGAGGAATAAGAGAAATGATGAAGAGAGAGAAGAAACTTGCTCTCACTTGATGGAGAAAATGAGACATCACACTCTCTATTTACACTTGTCGAATGAGGTGAAGTAGGCCAAGGCATGCATTGTGAAAATTCAAAAACCCGGAATCCTACTGCAGCAACTGATATAGTTTCTTCTATTTGTTAAATAAATTTAGCAATTTATTTACTGTGTGCTACCGTAAATATCGAAACTGATACATTGCAGCCTTCACAAAATAAACACTGCAGAGTAAAAATAACATTGGAAGAATAAATGCACACACACAAAAATACACAGTTATATTTGGACTAAGTCCCCAGAAAAACCCAACTCGGGAAAACCAATGCAGCAGTTGAGGGTTTGATTATTATGCAGTGGTAAATCTGAGTACAATGTTGAAAATTTGGTAGGGCAGTGATTAATCCAAATTCTCTTCTTGATAATTACTTGTGAGCTTGCTTATTTTACTTATGTCTTGTCTTCTTAGCTTATTAAGTCTTCCATCAAGTCAATTACCAAAAACACAAGAAACACAGATTTAGGCTTTTCAAGCCAAGGCCAAAACCTCTCCCTCTTGGAGAGGAAAACCCACAAGAAATTCTTCTTATAGACTTTTAGATGACAAGTGCCATGACCATGACACAGATCCTTGACCCTTGTATGCCTCCAAGACCTTGTCACCGCTTCTTCATTGACTCCCTGAGCTGATCCTTCTTTCCTGCACCGATCTACACCTTTCTGCACCAAGACTAGAGAGGGCGGTCTCTACTTGTATTCTTCCTTCTCCAGATGTATGTGATCCTTTACTTGTGATATTGGCAATGTGTCTTACCTTGAGCCTTTACCTTAACCTTGCTGACTTTGCACACTTGTCTTGATTCCAATGAAAAATCCACCCTATACTATACTGATAACATTTTGCTGAGCTAATATCTTAACATTGTCCTTTAACACAACCCTGTTCCAACACAGTCTTATTTCGTACTTCAATACAGTTCCTTTCACACTTGAACGCAGTCCAGACTTTGCACTTGTTGCAGGTAAGTGTGACTGCAGTGACCTCAGGCTTGATCGAAACTCTGTTTTCTAATGGAAACGCAGATATAATCTTTATTTCAGACTTGCAACTCACACTTTACTTTAGACTTGTAACTCGCACTTTTCTTCAGACCTGCAACTTGCACTTTTCTTCAAACCTGCAACTCGTCGGAATTTCTGTGTCAAACTAAAACTGCAGGTTCCTTTAAATAGTTAATCTTTTCTGTAAATAAGCCAACTTGTCATATTGTTATGAAGCCGACTTGATCACTGTTTTATAGGCCGACTTGAAGGTCACTTCAACACTGATCTTGAGTCACTTTCTGAGCCATGATTTCAAGGCTTACATGACAAGGTCTTTAGGCATACAAGTGTGACTTTGACTCTTCATAAACATGACTCTTTATTTAGTACATTTATGACCAGAAGAAAAATCCCTAGAAGACATCAATAAGAAGTCTTTTGACCTATAATAAAACTTTGCTCATGAAACCCAAGAAGCAAGCATACCAAAAGTATATATTTATTATCTTTGTCTTCTTCATCACATAAATACATAATTACATAGTCAATATGAAGACTGATCCTAGTTACACTTTCCAACACTCCCTCTTAACTAGGGAGGTATTCATAACGGTACATGGTCACCTTCAATCTGAAGAATCTCATAAGAAGAATCGGATTGGTAATTGCATCTGTATAACATCATATCAACCAGCATTGTCCTAGTGCAAGGCCTTGACTAACAACCCCATCTCTCAATGAGACAATGGGCTACAATGTTGGCGAGACACATGAATTATAGACACCATAGTCATTGTTGCTCCAAGGTACATACTCCACCCATGTGTTCCTAGAGTATGACCTTATTGGACTATTCTTCTCTTGAGTAGCTAGCCCTCAAAGAATATCGAACCCCGACTACTCTTATCTTGAATGTCCTATCTCATTCTCAATGAGTATCAGATGCCAGATGATTACCCAATCCAACATTCTGTCCTCCTAGGTGAAGACTAGAATGATGTGTCTATCCATTCTCTCCTCATGGCCTTCACTAAGACCTACGACTATTAGTCCTGGTCTAGTGCATGACACATGGATTAGAGAATCATATATGTTACTCCCTCTTAACTCAGGAAGGACATACTTCAAGTTTCTTCTAAGTAAGAAACTTACCAACATGCTCCCTCTCAACCAGGGACCTGCAGCAACAATGGTGAGACACCTAGCTGCTCATGAATAATTCCTCCTCTCGATGTCATGGATTTCGATATTGAGGAATCTTCAACTTTTGGCTTCATAGGGCACAGATCATCCATCACTTTCATCCACGAGTCATGTCAACTATCAGAAAGCGATTCATCGGTCTTTCTCATCTGGTCCACCTTTATGTCATGCTGCTTTCCTTCGAACCATCTCCCAAAGATCTTACATCCTTACACATGATTGGCAGCCCTGCATAAACTCATCCAGATAAACATATACATAAGAACTTTTAAATCAAAAGTTACCTTAGTGATGATCTTTCACCATGACATCTTCCTGTAGGCATCGACATCCTCTATTTAGATTGACACATCTCCTAAAGATCTGTTTTGTCAAGGGTCTTCTTCTTTACCATACTTCTAACATGTTGAGATTTGTGGAGTGTCGAGGTAGTTTCGAATGTGCTCTAGCTCTCAAACTTTGTGGAGGGACTAGAGTACATGAGATCTCCAATACCCAGAAAGGGATTTAAGAAATTCCAGTTGGTTTAAGAGAAAATTAATTAATTAATATTTTTAATTAAGGACCCTAAGTCTAACTTAGGAAAATTAAAATATTAAAGGTAATTAATTTAACCATGTGATGGAAATGACTTAAGTCACATGGATCATGCTTTCTTTCAATCTTAGTCGTCGAATCAAGATTAGATCATGACCATTGGTTTCCCAACGAGAAAAGTATAAATGAAAGGCTTGGGGTCAGTTGGAGAACACACATACGGAGGCAGAGCACTGAGACTAAACTGGAATTCTAGGGCGTGGTTTGCTAAGAATTTCCAGAAGTGTTTTAGTTGCAGCGAGGGGTAGTATTGGCTAAAGGGATGATCTGATCCCAGAGCCAAGAGTCAGCAAAAGGCAGAGAAGCAACAACTAGGAGCAGCATAGAGAAGCAACAACTATGCAGCCCATAGGGTTTCCGCTGCTATGCAGGGCCAGAAAGGGCAGTGCAAAGGCAGCAGGAGTCCATCAGTGCTTAAATGGGACTACGTCACCTAGTCTGGGGTTACGCAACCCTCTCTTGAGCAGTGCAGAGGCATTAGAAGGCTAGTAGTGCTGACCCAGAGGGCTTCGGAGCAACGTTGGGGTTTCTAGAGGCTGAAAGGGGATGAGTTCTGTAAATCTCGTTTGAGGGTATGAATCAGTCCAGTTTTCCATCTCTAGAACAGAGGTATTGCTGCAGATCTTATATTTCTCTGTCGGGTTAACCAGTTGGTGCCCAAATTTGCTGTACTTAGATTCTACATAATAATATAAACCCTCCAGCAGCTAGAAGACCAGTTTTTGCGCATTGGGTTTTTCCGAGGACAATTGTCTAGAAAATCTTGTGTGTCAATTTTTCTGTGTTCATGTATTCAATTTTAGATCTGTATCTGTGAAGAACTATTAATGTAATATACCAAATGGGATATTTTAACTAAATTGCAGAAATAAACTCAAGCAGCAAAATAAATGGAAATATACACACAACCACTAACAGAACACAATGGATGCCGATAAAATCACTGAGCCATTTTATTAATCCATGATAAAAAGTACATCAACATAAAGGAACAACGGAACCTGAGCTTGCCAAGCAAGCGGAGCAAACCCAGAAAGATCTCTAGCCCAACTGATGAATGACGCTGGCAATGATGTATATGGCTCGGCAAGGTGACTGCTGCAAATCAGCTACGGAAAAACTAACCTCTCCAAACTCCACTGAAGCACTGTGAGATCTCTGAGTGAAACCTCCTCAAAGGTATTGGGTTTCCGTCCAATACTCACAAATCGCCTGAGGGTTTCCGTCCTGGGGCTACCACTGAAGTAGAGAACCACGTCCTCAAACCTCTCATACATAAGAAAATGATCTACTCCAAAGATATCTCCCAATGGCCTCCTCCCTGTCTTTTATAGATCTCTTGGAGCCTTCTAGAGCATTATTTTATTATTATTTTATTCATGGAGCACTTTTCCCTTTTATTAAAATATTCCTTTTTAATGCAGAAAAGGGTAAATCGGCTACCACGCCTCCTCCGGTCACTGAAATCCGTGTCTAACTATCCCACCATGTAGGTATCTTCGACCTGGTTCCAATGAGCTATTGCACTAAGTTGTTCCATCATGAATTCCTCCTGGAATGCCACCTTGAGCGTAATCGGCTGACTTAAGCCTAGAAATAACTCAAATTTCCAAAAGTTGTCGGAATGCACTGGAACGAAAGCTAAACTGCTCGGATGATGGAATATATCAAGCAAATGCCACCGGACACCATGGAAACTCCTCAAAACTCCTCCGAAAAGCTCTTGAGCCCACTGATAGCACCAATTTGTACCTGTGACCTGTCTGCTCCTAACTCTGGAAGTCCCTCCTAGCCCTGTCATGGGTGATACCAAAAAAGGGAATATTATAGACCTTCCTCCCCAAGATTGCTTGCCCTCAAGCAATTGAAATATGTGGGCCACTTGGTTGGCCTGCCGCAACTGAGACCCAATGCCTAGATCCCATACAAACCTCTGGGTGCTGTTATGCACCTGTGTCAAACCACTCGGAATAGACCCCTCAATAATGTGTTTACTTCGATGTTAATGCTGAAATTTTAGATTAATAACTTGATTAAGTAGGAGAAGTATAACCAGATTTAACAATAGGTTTCTGCTTAAGTAATATTCAGAATTTTTCACATAACAGAGTCCACATATCTTCCCAGGAGATCTCCTAGTCACATCTTCTTGGCTTCTGGATGATAACTGCCTCTTTACATGGTTGCACTTCATGATCTCTTCCATTCTTTCTCTGCACAACTTCATCCCTTGGAACTTCCAGTATCCATTTCCTTGTTTGTATACAACCACCTCATATTCCATATGAGGACATATTTAATTTTATCTGTTAATGGCAACCGATGCACCTAGAAGAGATCCTCCTTCATAAATCATACTTCTAGAAAGAGAAGTCCATTACCTGCAACCATATGACGTGACTTCACTATTGAAAATTTGGAGGGCTGGTGATTAATACAAAATTCTCTTCTTGATAACTACTCGTGAGCTTACTTGGATTAGTTATGTCTTCTCTTCTTTAGCTTAGTTAATCTTTTCATCAAGTCAATTATCAAAATACATGAGACACACAAATTAGGCTCCTAGAGTCAGGGCAAAAATCTCTCCCTCTTGGAGAGGAAAATCCACGAGAAATTCTTCTTATAGATCTTCAAATGACAAGTACCATGAGCTAGACTTAGACCCTTGACCTATGAATGCCTCCAAGACCTTGTCTTTACTTCTTTGCTTGCCTTCAACATTGACCCTTCTCTTCTGCTCCAATCTGCATTGATCTGCACTTGTACTTAGAGAGCTAGGTCTCTACTTCTTAACACTTAGATACTTTGTTCACTGTATTTAACCTTTCATATGATACAGGTTCTTTGTAATCTGTACTTATCTTTGTGCTATTAACCCTCTAAAATCCGCATCTATATGTCTCCTAAAATTCGCATTTACATCACAGAGCAATCTGCAATTTTCTCCATAGGACAGTCTGCACTGCACTCACTACACTCACTGCACTCACTGCACTTCCGCAATGCACTTCTCTTTAATCCGCACTGCAACTCCTCTTTAATCTGCGCTACAACTCGTCTTTTTATCCGCACTTCAGATGCAGAGATGACCGAAAACTTTTGTGATTTCTGCGAGGTTTGCTAGGGTATAAAAATAGTTTTTTGCCCCTGTATATAAGCCGACCTGACATGTGAACCGATGTGACTATTTTGGGAGCCGACATGACTGTAATGAGGCTGAGTTCTCACTGCATATAGTGCCAACTATATTACATCTTTCCAGCATTTGAAGGAGAGCTATCTTGAGCGCTGTTAGAGCCTTTCTTCTACGGTTTTCTAGGAGAAGGTCTTGGAGCATTTCATGAGACTAGATCCTTCATATATATATGACACTTAATTACATTTATCCCTAGAAGATAAAACTCTAGATAGACATCAAGAAGAAGTCTATTAACTTATAGTAAAGTCTTGCTCATGAAACCCATGAAGCAAGTACAAAATAATTTTTTATTATTTTTGTCTTCTTCTTTACATAAATACATAATTACATAGTCAATATGAAGACTGACCTAGTTACACTTTTCAACATTCACAACATCCAATGTTAGAACTTAGCACATAGGTATATGTACCTCATCCTTTTTCCTTTTGAGTCATCCTACATCAATTTTAGTAGATTGAAGAACTTCATTCCCTTGATAAGCATCATGAATATGTCATCATGTTCTAATCCCTGAATTCTGCAAGATAGAATTCCTGATGAAACCTTTTGCTTTCCTTCTAGTCAGTGAATCCAGAGAGGACTCCATTAGAAAAATGTTAGCACCTGTTTCCATATTGATTATTGAATGATGACCCTTGATCTAGATGACTATCTTCCATTAACGTTGTTATCAGTGAGGTTACCAGGAGCTACTTCTTCAAGTTCTCCTTCCATGCTTTTATGATGCTATTAATATACTCTGCTTCCTATCATACTATTTTATAACCAACAAAAATCACTTAAAGAGAAAGATGATCTCAATCTTTCTTAGATTTCTTTGCAACACGTTCTTCCCTTTCATCTGTGACATGGGCTTCTTCCTTTTTCCTCTTGTCCTTCCTAGATTTAGGACAATCCCTTTTATACTGCCCAAGTTCATTACATCTAAAGCATCATACTTTGTCCATATTTCTTCTTTTATTCTGAGGACCAAATTTGCCGAATCTTCCTCTCTTCCTAGACATGGCTGGAAAGGCTTGATTCCCTTCATTTGATCGTGTATAAGCTTTAGTTTTTAATCTTGTTTCCTCTATTTTACATAGAGACCATATATTGTGGAATGGTGTTGCTTCTTTCTTCCTGTATAAGCTTGAAGTAAAGTTTCCCCATTCTTCTGGTAGAACATTCAACACCACTATAGTCATCTCACTAGCAGACATTACTTCTCCCAATTCCTGCAGTTGGTCTCTTATTTCAGAAATCCTCATAAAATATGAAGTGATTCCTTCCTCTCTTGACAATTTCATCTTGTATAGTTCTTGTCTCAGAGAGATTGCTTCTCCTGTAATACTCACAGAGAATAGCTCCACTAGTTTCTCATATATTTCTTTTGCATTTTTCAGTTTTGATCCATAGGGTATGAGTGAGTCCTTAATGGATTATATGAGAATCCACTGGGCTCTGATTTCTCCTTTCATGTATTTGGCATGAGGGTTGAATTGTAGATCCTTCGATGTAGCCCATAACTTCGTCTTCGATTAGATTCAAATCTGTCCTTTTCTTCCATGCACTAAATTTTGATGACCCAACCAATTTGTTGCTCTCTTTGCAATAAGTCATTTTGACAGATTTAGATGAGGTCATAGGTACTTACTTGAGTAGATTGACTTCCTCCTTCTAGCAACTTCCTTGATGATGATGAAGATGAAGTTAGGAACTCCCTCTTAGATTGAATTCTCCAATGTAGATGTCTTCAAAGGTATTGGATAAAGTTGGATGGTGCTTGATGATGTATTTTCCAACAACGTCTTCAATATAAAGCGTTGATGGCAAAGATTATCTCCTTGATAAGTGAATCTTTTGAATGAGGTTGAAGAATCTTCCTTGGAAACTAATTTGACTTTTCAATGCAAACTTTGACCTTGATTTTGATTCTTGCTTCCTTGAGTGTCTCTTTGTCAAGTAGCCCTTATCTTTAGCACCTTAGCTCTGATAGCATGTTGAAAATTTGGTAGGGCAATGATTAATCCAAATTCTCTTCTTGATAATTACTTGTGAGCTTACTTCTATTGCTTATGTCTTCTCTTCTTATCTTATTAAGTCTTTCATCAATTCAATTACAAAAAACACAAGATGCACAGATTTAGGCTTTTCAAGCCAAGGCCAAAACCTCTCCCTCTTAGAGATGAAAACCGAAAATAAACTCTTATTATAGACTTTCAGATGACAAGTACCATGACCATGACACAGACCCTTGACCCTTGTATGCCTCCAAGACCTTGTCACCGCTTCTTCATTGACTCCCTGAGTTGATCCCTCTTTCTTGCACTGTCCTGCACCTTTCTGCACCAAGACTAGAGAGATCGGTCTCTACTTGTATTCTTCCTTCTCTAGCTGTATGAGATCCTTTACTTGTGATATCAGCTATGTGTCTTACCTTGAGCCTTTACTTTAACCTTGCTGACCTTGCACACTTGTCTTGATTCCAATGAACAGTCCACCCTATACTATACTGATAACATTCCTTGCTAAGCTTATATCTTAACGCTGTCCTTTAACACAACCTTGTTCCAACACAGTCTTATTTCGTACTTCAATACAGTTCCTTTCACACTTGAACGCAGTCCAGACTTTGCCCTTGTTGCAGATAAGTGTGACCACAGTGACCTCAGGCTTGACCGAAATTCTGTCTTCTAATGGAAACACATATATAATCTTTACTTCAGACTTGCAACACGCACTTCACTTCTGACTTATAACTCACACTTTTCTTTAGACCTACAACTCACACTTTTCTTCAGACCTGCAATTCGCACTAAATCTCAGAGCACTTGTCTGAATTTCTGTGTCAAACTAAAACCACAGGTTCCTTTAAATAGTTGATCTTGTCTGTAAATAAGCCAACTTGTCATATTATTATGGAGCCGACTTGATCATTGTTTTATAGGCCGACTTGAAGGTCACTTCAACGCTGATCTTGAGTCACTTTCTGAGCCATGACTTCAAGGCTTATGTGACAAGGTCTTTAGGCATACAAGTGTGACTTTGACTCTTCATAAACATGACTCTTTAATTAGTACATTTATGACCAGAAGAAAAATCCTAGAAGACATCAAGAGGAAGTCTTTTGACCTATAATAATACCTTGCTCATGAAACCCATGAAGCAATCATAGCTAAAATATATATTTATTATCTTTGTCTTCTTCATTACATAAATACATAATTACATAGTCAATATGAAGACCAACCCTAGTTACACTTTCCAACATACAAGACTATGGATCCTTAAATCTAACAATCCATATAGAGAAATAACTAACAATACATCTAGTGAGAAAAATCTCACTCCCACAGGCAATTCGACATTGACCTTACCTCAAGTTGAGCTGCTCCTTGCTGCCTCTGCGCAGCCACTGCGTTAGCCTACACAGTACTGTGTCCCATAAACTCGAAACTCCTTTCCCTCTCACAATTTGACCTACTGTTTTATGGGAAATGGATCCTCCTGGCCTTCAGACTCTCTCTCCTGATTCTGGCACTAAATCACTGCTTCTCCCAAGCAAAATACAAAATCTCCTCTCAAGCTCTGTGCTGCCTCTCCGTGGCTATGCGCGGCCTCTCTGTGGCACTCATTGCCTCTCTGCAATGCACCCACCGGAACTGGAAAATCTTCCTCCGGCCTTACTGTCCCTGCCTGTCTCTCATTGCTTTGAGCTCACTATTTCTCTCTCCAGCAACTCAGCGCTGCTACTCTGGAAATCGATCTGCCAGTGAAATCGAATTTCTCAAGTGTGCTCTGCTAGCCCCATCGAGTTTCTTCTTATAGTCTCTCATTGAGACATCAATGACTACGATTAAAACATAATTGATGGCTAAGATTAACTAGAACTCGATCCATGTCTTTTTCTAGAAGATTCGCACCAAGACTTAATTAATACCTTTTAATTAATCATATTTCCTAAGTTCAGACTTATGTAATATTAAAAACGGATTAATTATTTTAATTCAATTGTCTCTTGGTGGAATTTCCAAAAGTGATTTTTGGGTATTGGAGAATACATGTATTCTAACTAGTCTGCCAAAACTCGTGGCTAGAACACATCTGATGCTACAAAAACTAACATGCACCCCTTCATAGGCTAGGTCCACTTGACTTTCCTGAGCCAACATGTCTTCAAAATTTCAAATATTAAAATTTTCTTAATTTTTCTAGGCCGACTTGAAAGCCATTCAGCCATATGGGAGTACCTCCCGATGCTACACAAAATGTTAATTTTTCACTGCTCTATGCTATATCAATTACTTTAGCCCAATTCACTTCTTCAATAAGCAATCTTTTCAATAATGATTAATTCTTCTAATGATTAACAATAATTGAAGATAGAACAATAAATTCAATGATAATAGGAGACAATCAAGAACATCAACAAGAGACACCAATTTGGTCAAAGATCAGGGAAAAAACCCCACAATGTTCAGCAGAGAGTACATTGAGCCCAAATCCATAAATAAGAGTCAAAGTCAAAGTTTGACTTATCCAACAAATCAGCCAACCAAGATCCAAAATGCTAAAGATGAAAAGTCAAATCTGGTCTACTGTCATAATCTACAATTCCGTCCAAGTCAACAACAGTCAAAGTGCCCTAACCAGTCAAAGGCAATGGCCATTTCAACCTTAGAAGAGCTCGGTCAAAAATCCTCCAACTCGGCCTCAATTTCTGGTCACAGTCAGCGCAAAACAGTCCAAGCAAACCTAGTCAAACTCTGTTAAATGAGAAACTTTTGCGGTCAAAGTCTGCAATTTCCTTGTGGTCAACCCAAGTCAAGCACCTCCAAATGCCTCGGTTTTTGTGCCAAAAGTTGCGGCCTAAAGAGACAAAGATACCCCAAAAAGATCGAACCAAAATGATTCCAAATAACCCTTGGTCAATGCCAGTCAAAGTGCAAATTAACTTCAGATTTTTGACCACTTGAAATTTGTCCTCTTTCTTGCCCACACGTGTGAAAAAGAGCTGCCTCAAACTAGTACGAACCAATCAGATTGAGAGAGAGAAGATGAGTTGTGTTCAGATGATGTCCAATTGACCTTCATGTCACTTGTATTTATATGTGTTGGAGGAGGGGTCATTTAGTTTCTAGGCCGACTTGATCAAATGTGTCATTGTGGGCTTGACTTAAAAAATATACTTTCCCTTATCCAAATTCAGTGCTTCAAAGGTCAATTTTGGTCGTCTCGGAAAGAGGAGTCTAGTCCAATAATTGGAATTAGTCATGGAGTTGCCAAATTAACACTCCCTCTCAGCTAGGGAGGAATTCCAACTGCATCATGTGATCATCTCAAGTATCTTGTCATCAAATCATGTCTCATCTCTACTCAACTCTATCTATTGAATCATTCTCGAATCTAAAGAAAAAGAATCATGGGGAAGCTTCAAGTGCCACCCTTTATATTGAGCAATAGGCGAGATACAACTTATCGAGCAAGGATCACAACCATTCCATTATGCAATCAATGGGAGAGATACCACTTGCTATAAGAGGTAAGGATCAAATCCATCCTATTGCCTATCGATCTTCCCAACAATGACCGTCAAGAGTCATGTGGTAGAACACTTGCATCATAATCCAAGCTTGGGTGAGATACCTGAGTTACCCAAGGTAAGGATCACACGCCCCAGGCCTGCTCAACCCATTGGCCAGATGGGGAGGGACAATCCCAACAAGCCGGACTTGTGGGTATGATGCCAATTGGGGTATACTCTGCTAGACCAACATAGGGGAAGATAACCCACTTGTCATAACAAACATGGATTACAAACACCCTATGGGTGACAATAGGGGAGATACTCGACCTACTGCATGAGTAGGGATCGTGCACGCCTATTATCTAAAGATCCATCAACCCCAGGAGCCCTCAACGCTCCATTCGCACCTTGGGAGCTCAACCAAGGTGGAAGAGCTATGCTCAATGTTCTCGATCAACGAAGCCCCTCATCCGGAGGGTTCACATCCATCAATCCAAGATGCTCTCTAAAGACCAAGAACTTCCCTTTTGGCAAAGCCTTGGTGAGAATACTGCTATCCGCTCATTTGTTGATATGTGATGGAGTATAACGGCTCCTCTTTGCACCATGTCTTGCATGTAATGATACATGATCTCTATATGCTTGGACTTGTCATGAAATACAAGATTCTCTGCCAATAAGATCCCTCTCTTGTTGTTGCAATATATCACAATAGTGTCCAAGACTTGCTCATACAACTCTTCAAAGAGCTTCCTTAACCAAACTACCTCACAGCTTGCCATGCTAGCGGAAATATACTCTGCCTTGATGGTACTCAAAGCTACGAACTTCTGTTTCATGCTCATCCAAGATATCATGGTGGATCCATGGCTAAAACAACATCCTAAAGTTCTCTTCCAATCAACAATGTTTCTTGCTTAGTCAACATCAATATATCCATGAAGTCTCACATCTCTAGCAGTGTATCTCAAACCAAGGGTAATTGTCCCATGCAAATATCTCAGAATATGTTTGGCAGTAACCCAATGTGCATGAAGAGGCCCTATCATGAATTGACTCAAAGTTTTCACTGCAAAGCATATGTCTGGTCGGGTGTTCACCAAGAACATCAAGGCCCCAATCAATTGTTTATACTTTGATGGATTTGCCATATCTGGTCTTGTAGCTTCTCCACATAGCTTCTTGAAATTCATTTCGGTCGGTGTGGCCAAGGATTTGCATTTTGTCATTCCAAATCTTTCCAACAACTTCATGACATCTTTTCCCTGTGAAAGGAAAATTTCACTAGGCCTTTGCCACACCTCAAGGCCTAGGAAGTATTGCATGAGTCCAAGGTCCTTCATCTCGAATTCAGAGGCCAAATCCCTCTTACAGTTGGTCATCAGGGGCTCACTACATATCAAGAATAGACTGTCAACATATAAAACCAAAATCAAAGGCATACCTGGGACCACCTTGAAGTAGAGGTTGGGATCGACACTGCTTCTAGTGAATCGAAGCTTCACCAGGTAACTATCAATACGGGCATACCATGCTCTGGGGGCTTGCTTCAAGCCATATAATGCCTTCTTCAACCTGAAAACATGAGTCTTTCGGTTCTTCACTTCAAATTCTTGTGGTTGCTCAATGTAAACTTCTTCCTGTAACATGCCATGAAGGAATGTCGTCTTCACATCCATCTGGTGAAGGGTCCATCCTTGACTTGCAATAAGGGAAACTATTGAACGAATGGTAATATATCGTGCCACGGGAGAAAAAATGTCATCATAATCTTCTCCTTCCTTTTGGGAGAATCCTTTTTCCATGAAGCTTGCCTTATGTTTCTTAATGCTTCTATCAAGTCCATGCTTGATCTTGAATAGCCATTTCAAAGTCACAACATATTTTCCTTCCGTTCTCGGTACAACATCCCATACATCATTTTCATAATGGATTCATATTCTTCAGTCCTAGCATCCTTCCAGACTTGTTCTTTCATGACTTCTTCAAAGGTGGGAGGCTCAGATTGAATCATATTACTCATCGCTACAACATATTCATGATACCTGCACGACTTCTTGCTCTCTCTAAAGGTTCAACGGGCAACAATATGTCTTTCAACATCTTGTAGTGTGTCACGGAGCCAAAGTGGCCTCTTCCTGGCACGAGGATCACATAGAGGAGGATCCAAGGGGTCCATGGGTTCCATGGGATCGTCAACAATGTCTCTCTCGGATTCTGGCATGGAAGGGCCTTCTAGAATATTTATATCATCACTTTTCTTCTCAAGAGGAGGAGGCAGAGGAAGGTCCCTTGCTTTTCCAAGGGCGACATCTTCATCGAATGTCACATCCCTGCTAATTTGAACCTTCCTTTGACCATAAATATATATTCTAAATGCTTTGGAATCTTCACAATACCCAACAAACGTAGCTTTTCTTCCAGTGGCTTCCAACTTGTTTTTTTTTTGTCTTTCGACACATGGAAATATATGGGGCAACCAAATATCTGGAGATGACCAATGTCAGGCTTGACACCTATGAATACTTCTTCGAGATTTTTATTGTCCAATGCTTGATGAGGAACCCTGTTTTGAACATATCCTGATGTATTTGTTACTTCACCCCAAAGAAACTTTAACAACTCTTGATCATGGAGCATAGCTCAGGCAACTTCCACAATAGAATTGTGCTTTCTCTCAGCCTCTCCATTTTGTTCGGGATTATAGGGCACATTAGTCTCTTTCTTAATACCTTCCTTGCAAAATTCTATGAATTCATTTGAAATGTACTCTCCATCATTGTCAGACTTGAAGACCTTAATTTTCTTCCCTGATTGATTTTCAATTAAAGCTTTGAATTCCTTGAACATATCGAAGGCCTCATCCTTATGCTTCAAGTAATATATCCATGTCTTCCTTGAGAAATCATCAATGAAGATTATGTAGTAGAGATGGCCACCAAGAGAATGTATGGGCGTTGGTCCACATATGTCAGGATGAATGAGTTGGAGGATGTCATCAGTCTTATTCTTACTAGAGGAGAATGGTCCCCTTGTCTTCTTTTCACTGGCACATCCTGGACATACTCCATCATGTTGATGTTGAACATCAGGGCTCCCAGAGACCAACTTCTTCATTTTCAGAAGATATTCATAATATAGATGTGCTAATCTTTAGTGCCAGAACTTTGATGATTAATGTCGTGGACCATTGCTAGAAGAGGTCTTCCAGTGACTTTGTAGAGTCCTTTGAATCTAGTTTCCAATGTGAAAGCATCTCTCATAGGGGATCCCATAGGCCACGTAAGTACTTTTCGTTTGATAAAGGAAACCTTCATTCCGTTGTCCTCCAAGGCATATATAGATACTAAATTATTCTTTAACCCTAACACTTACATCACAACATGAAGCAAAATAGATTCCCTAGAGTCCAAATGAAATTTAACCGAACCACATCCCTTAATAGGATGATTGAAGTTGTCTTCAAGAATAATCTTCAAATTGGACTCCCTCTCTACCAAATTAGAGGGAACCTCCTTATAACTAGAGAAATGATGAGAGGCCCCACTATCAACCAACCAACTATTCCAAGTATCTGGTGGAGAGGAACTAGAAAGAGCAGAAATAAGGATATATTCAGATTGACTAGTAGCAACATTACTTGCATACTTAGAATTTCTTGATTTCTTTTGAGGAAGGTGGTCTTCTTCACGGTCATTCGAAGCATCTCTTCTTCTTCTTCCATCTCTTCCATTACAATCATTCTTTCAATCTTCTCTCCCTTTCTGATTATTGAACCTATTATTGTTGCTTCTAATTTTGTATCTTGGAGCATTGTTCTTGTCAAGGAAATCTTGAGCATAGTGACCTTTCTTGTCACAGTTGTAGCATCCAATGTGCAACGATTCCTTTTATCTTCCATTCCTCGTATTGGAATTTCGGGGAGGAGGCTTCCTTGAACTCGTTGAACCTCCTTTTCCTTTCTTTTTCTTGTTATGAGCAATTAAAATAGTGGGCTCTCGTTCTTCATGTTTTTGTATCCCGCCTCTTGAAATCATCTTGGATTCTTCTTGAGTGAGTTTTCCAACAAGCTTATCAAATGACGAGAAATTGTTGTTATTGCTTATGCTGGTAATGAAGGTTTCCCAAATAGGAGGGAGACCTCTA
The DNA here is from genome assembly GCA_034641835.2 of Pinus albicaulis. Lineage (NCBI taxonomy): Eukaryota > Viridiplantae > Streptophyta > Pinopsida > Pinales > Pinaceae > Pinus > Pinus albicaulis. The sequence goes on along the minus strand of CM076575.1, from coordinate 809,362,656 downwards.
AGGGTTACCAACACCATCTCCCTATTAGGTAGAGTTTCCCCAACTATTTGCAATTGATCTTTAAGGTGAGATATCCTCGTGATATAGGATTGCACAAATTCTCCTTTATTCATTTTCATATCTTTGCGTTGATCTTTCAAGTAGATGATTTCATTCAAATGGTTGACTGCATACATGCCGAGTATCATACATATCCTTGGACTTGTTCAAATTCCTAACATAGGGAAGTATATGATGCTCGAAACCATCAACAATAACTTTCTTTGTGTTTAACCTACCTTTCTTGAATTTGTTCTTGGCAGTAGTGGGAGCATTTTCCTGAGGCTATGGAACTTTTCTTTGTATGTACTTCAAGATATCATTTGTTAGTTTTTGTAGCATCGGATGTGTTCTAGCCACGAGATTTGGTAGAGAGGCTAGAATACATGTACTCTCCAAAACCCAAAAAATGTTTCTGAAAATTCCACCAAGCGACGACTTCATTATATTAATTAGTCAATTTTTAATATTTCCTATGTCTAAACTTAGGAAATATGATTAATTAATCAGAATTAATTAAGTTATGGTGAGAATGTTCTAGAAAAGTACATTGATTGATTTCTAGTTAATCCTAGCCATCGATTAAGATTTAATTGTGATAGTTGCAATCTCAACGGAGAATTATAAGAAGTCAATGGAGCTTGGAGAAGGTACACCAAATCGGTAGACCATTCTATTTTGCTGAGAAATCGATTTCCAGAGTAGCAGACGTGTGTTGCCGAAAGTGATTCAGTGAGATCGAAGCGGTGAGAGAGGCACATAAATAGTGACGGTGGAGGAAGATTTCCAGATCCAACGAGTACATTTGTAGAGAGGTAGAGAGTGGCAAAGTGAGGCAGCGCAAAGCCCTTTAAAGGAAATTCCTGTATTGTTGGGGAGAAGTTGAGACTCAGTGTCAGAAGCTGGAAAGAGGTCCCAGAAGCCGGTGGAATCAGTTTCCTAGACAATAGCTGTTATGAAACCAGCTCCAAAAATAGGAGAAAAGAGAGATCAATGCCTTAGAAATAAGCCACTTCGAGGGGGAAACCTCCAATACATTACATAAATGAATAATTCTTGGATGATTCAAGTGACCAAAACCTCCTTTCTATATATAGGAGTCCATGGGGCCACAATGTAATCCTAGCCAACCTAACAATAATAATGTAAGGGCACAATAATAACAATATGGGGGTACAGGGGTACAACAATAACAATAAGGGGGTTACACTAGCAATAATAAGGGACTATACTAGTAATATAGGGACCTAACATGCACCTCTCCTTTAAAAAAGTGTTGTCCTCAACGCTTGAGTAGCTCCGGGTGCTTCTATATAAAATTCTCATCCTCCCATGTAGAATCTTCAGTGGGTAAGTTCTTCCATTTGATGAGATACTCTGAAATTGATCGATTTCATAGTTGTCGAGTTCTTGTTTCCGTGACGGCTTCAGGTTCCAATATGGTTTTTCCTTCCTCATCAAGTTCTGGCAATATTGTTTGAATTGGAAGTTTGTCCCCTATAACCTTCTTTAAGCATGAAACATGGAAAACTTGATGCACTCGCGAAGAAGCAGGAAGCTTCAATTTGTATGTCGTAGTACCAATCTTTTGCAGCACCTTGTAAGGACCATAGTACTTTGGCGATAATTTATTATCCTTCTTAGCTTGCTTGAGGGACATTTGTTTGTATGGTTGTAGCCATAAAAATACTCAGTCTCCTACATCAAAACTTCTCTCGCTGCGATGTTGATCTGCATGTTGTTTCATTTGATTTTGTGTCAAATTTAGGTTATCCTTTAAAAGTTGGAGAACTTCTTGTTGATGCTGGTAAGTCTTCCTTTACTTGAACACAGAAATTTTCCCTAAAAAAAGATGTGGGCGGTGGGGAATCTCGCAAAATGCCATAAATGGTCATTTTATTATGATGTTATACCATTTAGCGAAGGTATTACTTGTTATTATTATTGCTATCAAATGAAGCTGCAGATAATGCTTCAAACATTTATTCACTATCTGAAGTTTGACCATTGGATTGAGAGATGATAAGATAATACAAACACAATTGATACCTGAAAAATATTCTAACATTCCTGTAAAAATGGAGTCTGCTTATTAATATTTGATTTCCCATGTAAGCTTTTGAGCGTTTCTGCATAAATACGGTAACCAAGCGTACTTGCTAATCTGGATGAATAATGTACAAAGTGTGGATGTGGTAAGCCTATCAACTACCACCATGATGACACTCTTTCCTTGATTACGGTAAACCTGTGATAAAATCCATTGAAATCTCCTCCAAACGTTGACTTGGAATGGATAAAGGTTGTAGAAGTCCCGGGGTCTTAATTGTCTCCACTTTATTCTGCTGGCAAACCAAACATTCCGCCACAAACTTTTGAATATCCGATTTAAGGCCATCCCAAAAAAATTCTTTCTTCACCCTGTGGTAAGTTTTTAAAAATCCTGAGTGTCCTCCTAAAGGAGAAGTGTGCAATTCCAGAAGAATCTTTTGTTTTAGTTGAGAATTCTTACAAAGATATAAGCGATCTTTGTACCATAAAGAATCATTTTTCCAACTAAATGTATCAGATGTACTAGGATCTTGCTGCAACTTTTGAATGAGTGTCCATACATCTTTGTCCTTCTTCCATTCATCTCTTGCTTCGGTTATCCAATCTGGTTGGATAATAGAAATGGCACAAAGCAATGCTTCACCTCTTCATTCTTTCTTGAGAGTGCATCTGCAACAACATTAAGCTTTCCTTTTTTGTAGATTATTTCAAAGTCATAACCCAACATCTTTGTGACCCATTTTTGCTGCTCTTCTGAAGATAGTCTTTGTTCCAAAAAGTGTTTAAGACTATCATGATCCGTTTTGACCTTGAAGTGTCTTCCCATTAGGTAAGTTCACCATTTCTTTAGTGCATGCAGTATTGCTAACATTTCCTTCTCATAAATAGGTTTCTGTAAATACTTTCCTTTGATTGAACAACTTTCAAAAGCAATGGGTCTTCCTTCCTGCATTAAAACTGCACCAATTCCATTTCCTGAGGCATCACATTCCACAATAAAGGTTTTTGTGAAGTCTGGCGTAGTTAAGACCGGTGCTAGGCACATTGCCTCTTTAAGATGTTCAAAGGCCTTAGTTGCTTCAGGAGTTCATGAAAATGCATCTTTCTTCAATAATGTTGTTAGAGGTGCTGCTATTCTCCCATAATTCTTAACAAACTTGCGATAATACCCTGTTAACCCGAGAAATCCTCGCAACTGCTTTATGGTTGTGTGGACTTTCCATTCCTTAATGGCTTTAATTTTGTTAGGGTCTACCTTAACACCCTCGTGAGATACAATATGACCCAGATATTCCACCTCTTGTACTCCAAAGAAACATTTGGATGTTTTGCATATAATTGTTTCTCCTGCAATAGTTTGAGCACCCTGTCAACATGTTCAACATGATCCTTCCAAGACCTGCTGTAGATTAGTATATCATCAAAAAATACTAGCACAAATTTTCTAAGGAAGAGGTTGAAAATGGAATTCATCAACCCTTGAAATGTAGAAGGTGCATTGGTAAGGCGAGCATGACCAAAAATTCATAACGACCCTCCTGGGAAGGTTGAAATGTTGTTTTGAATATCTTGATCTTCATTCTGTTGAAGTTACTATCATCTTCTTCCGACTTTCTGCAGTTTCATATTCTTCCAAACTATCCTCTTGGCTTCGCCTTTCTTCAAAACTTCCATTTCATTTTTTGTTGCTCTTTGTGGGAAAATTTGGTACACTTGCTCTTGTAATTTTGATCGATCATATTGCAATTCTTCATCTTCACGAGTCATAGTAGAGTATTCTGAGGGCTTAATGGGTGTTGAATTCTTTTTTAAGAGGCATTTCAGAACCCAATACTAAAATATATGCTCAATAAACGCTGAATCACCTGCAGCCGATTTTTCGAAAGACTTGTACAATTTGAAAAAATACAAATTTTCTTGATTTGAGGAGCTTTCGATGTTGAATTATCTCTATGATTTTGAACCAATGTCTGAGGTATTTAGAAGTAGCCCTCTGATCTTCTTTGAATGCTGCAATTCTGACATTGATTTGGATTCTTGAAGAAAAGATTGTCTTAATCTCCTACGATGACCTAATTATGGACTTGTTTAGTAGAGAAGCGAAGACACCTTGACTTCCCATGTACTCTTTCCTTGACTCCAGGGTAGTCTGAAAAGCTTCTAGTCGTGTACTTTGACCCTTCTTACAAAATTCCAATCCCAATGGCAGAGGAAATTGCAATTCTTTCCCACTATCCCTCTTTGAAGATGAAATTAAAGAAGAAAATCCGCTTTTACGAACACACTCGAAAATATTGCAAATCAAGCTCCGAAATTTTTCCATGGCGTTCCTCAAGATTGCGGCTTAGCTCTGTGAAAATTTCAGCTTCTAAACCCTCGTAGAAAAGTTATAGTGAAAATGCCACGATGACTTATTTAGGTTAAATTTAGGAGCCTACAAAAATCCCTAACTTGCACAGATTATATCTCCAAAAATATTGCGAACCAAGATCTGAAATTTTTCCACGACGTTCCTCAGGATTGCGGCTTCGCTCTGTGAAAATTTCATCTTTTGAACCTTTGTAGAAAAAAAGTTATAGCGAAAATGCCACGATGACCTGTTTGGAGCAGCGAAACCCTAGTATCCAAAGCTCTAATACCAAATGTGATGAAACCAACTCCAAAAATAGAAGAAAAGAGAGATCGACGCCTTAGAAATAAGCCACTTCGAGGGGGAAACCTCCAATGCATTGCATAAATGAACAATTCTTGGATGATTCAAATGACCAAAACCTCCTTTCTATATATAGGAGTGCATGGGGCCACAATGTAATCCTAGCCGACCTAACAGTAATAATGTAAGGGCACAATAAAAACAATATGGGGGTTACAGAGGTACAACAATAACAATAAGGGGGTTACACTAGCAACAATAAGGGACTATACTAGTAATCTGGGGACTATACTAGTAATATGGGGACCTAACAATAGCTGACGAGACAGTGATAGGAGACGTAGTTTCGAGTTGGATGGATGCAGTGACTGCGTAGAGTGACGTAGTGACTGCGTAGATGCAGTTGGGAGCAACTCAATTCGAGCTGAGGTCAGTGTTGGATAGCCTGTGGAGTGAGGAATTCTCCTCACTAGTTATTTTTTCCAATTAATCTCTGTTTGGATTGCCAATTTGGGCATCCATAGGTTGTACTCAGATTTTCACTACTGCATAATATTAAAACCCTCCGCTGCTGCACCTGTTTTCCCAATTTGGGTTTTTCCTGGGACATTGTGGTTTGCCACACTAGGTGGGATTCTGCAAATGGATCTTTTTTATGCTACCATACCCAGCTTTGATGCAAAATCATTTATCCTTTATAAAGAACCTATGGTAAAATACCATGTGGAAGACATCAAGGGGATTAATAATCAAATATGTGATATTAATAGAGGATTTATGCATGGTCATCCTTCCACAAATTCAAAGACATCAATAGAAGACAAATATGAATACTTGTCTTTTCTCTCTTTTTCCTTAAAAGACATGATTGATCCCATGGAAAGAAAGGATGAGTACGATGAATTTTTAAACCTTGAGACAGTTTGGAAACACTTTGAACCTCAAACCCTCAAGAAGCCTTAAAATCTTAGAGCGAAAGGGAATGATGAGTTTCAAAGAAAAATATGACACAGAGACATCTTATCTTTTGAAGATAATTTCTAGCGATCATAAAAATAAAAATAAAAGGAGATATAGGGTCAAAAGAAAGCTAGATCATTTGACAGATGGTTTTCAAGTAGGAGACCTTGTGGTTGTAGGAGATGACCCTTACCCATATAGGATTCATGTAAAGGTGGGCATAGATTACTTTTATACATCCAACATTGATGGAATGTAGTCGCCATTATTAGTAGATGACAAACTTCTTGCACTTTATACTGGCATTTGATTATTTAGCCTTAGACATTAGAGTAGGTAGGATCGCGTGTCTTGCATTTATGATTTTGCATCCGTCCTTGTTTTCTTTCATGCTGGTTTTCTTGCATAGCTAGTTAGCTTTTATTGTCTTCTCATATTTTAGTTAATATTTTGACTTGTGTCCATCATGGTGTTATAATTAACACCCTACCCTTTTTTATTACTGATAGTTTCTTTAGAGTGATACAGGTGACAGGTGTGTGAGCACTAGAGATTGCTGGGATTCTCATGCACAGGTCTTCAAGGACAATTTTTAGAGCTGACACATACCATGATGTCAAAATTCAATTTGGAGATGGAAAACAATATAAAGGCTTGTATAAAGTGCTAAAGAACAAATGAAGAAAACATGGAAATGTTTTTGGTTGTATACCTTTATAAGGACATGATGCTGATGATCAAGGTATTAAAGAAAGTAAAAGGTAAAGATAGGTTTGGTGTGGGAATTTTGGAATTGAAGGTCATATTACTAGAGATTGTCCTCATGATTCAAGTACGTACTATAACACTTGTCATATGAAGAACCATGCTTTTCAAGAGCATTAAAATCGAGAAATAAGGAAGAATGGATTCAGTATTTCTAACTCCAACCTCATTGATTGACAAGAGAAAATAGTTTGGGATATAGAAATCTCCTTCTAAGCAATCAATGACGAGGAACTAAGAATCGAGTATGAAATCGTGTGTGCCGATTATGTAGCATAGGAAGTGCAATGTATTGTACTGATCTTGGCTAGGTGACCAAGCAATTATTGCAGTGTTGTGCTTTAGAAGACCATAATGATAAGAATTACCACAAACATGTTATCAAGCAGGTGGATCTTTTAAATGTTGAGATTGATGAAGATTTCCTCATAGCTACAAGAAAAAGAATTAACCATTTGAAAGAGTATCTTGATCCTGGCTCATAGATGCATTGCATGGTTACAACTAGGGAAGTCATCACAGAGGGTAAAAAAATTGAGAAATCCCCATTTTGGCTGATTGGGTTTTGACTTAAATACCAAATCAAAATCAGGTGGAGGCTATTGGCATTTTAATGCAACAAGTCATTATAGTAGCTACCTTGAATTTTGTGATGCTTTCAATTATTTGGTCCAACTCTTAATATCTTAATTGCTTTTACTTCAGAAGATACATACAAATCATTATTAGGTTAGAGATACATTGGCAGTTGAATTAGATGGAAAAAAGTATGGCTTGAGCGTAAGAATCAAGCTATCGAATATAATTTGTGCGAAAATAAAGAATGCATTTATTGTGTTGAGAATTTGTAGGGTCGGAGATTAATTCAAATTCTCTTCTTGATAATTACTTGTGAGCTTACTCTTTATACTTATGTCTTCGCTTCTTAGCTTATTATGTATTTCATCAAGTCAATTACCGAAAACACAAGAGACACAAAATTAGGCTCTTCGAGCCAGGGCCAAAACCTCTCCCTCTTGGAGAGGAAAATCTGCAAGAAATTCTTCTTATAGACTTTCAGTTGACAAGTACCATGACCATGACACATACCCTTGACGTATGTATGCCTTCAATACCTTGTTATTGCTTCTTCAATGACTCCTTGATCTTATTCTTCTTTCTTGCACTTTCCTGCATCGATCATCATTGTTTTGCACTAGCCTTAGAGAACTCGGTCTCTAGTCCTACTATACTTTGAATCCTTCTTCTTATTAGTCTTTATGCCCAAAACTGAGATCCGAGTTACTGCACCTTAGATTCTTCCTTCAGCCCTGATCTGTACATTCCTTTCAGACCCTATATAGAGGTCCTTAATCCGAATCGTATCTTGGTGGGGGGGATATGGTTTGGTGGATAGAAGGCTCCAGAATCGAGGAAGAAATAGGGAAGGCGATGATGCAAAGTGATAAAAGGGAGGAATACGAATGAGGAAGGGGAGGTTTTTTCTTTGTTGGTTTTTGCACACAAAATAAAACTATTGACTGAGGAAAGAGTGAGTTGTGTGAATTTGTTCTGAAGCGAGTCTTCACTGTTTTTGGAATTCTGGGCACGGGGCAGAAGAGATATTTTCTGGATCTAGGATTGCTCTAATAAATCCTAGATTGGCTGGGAGGAAAAGATAGATTTGGTAACACGTCCTCTACACCCACGGGAAGAGCCACAACCCAACACATCACCAAATTCGTCCCATGTATTCTTCTATGAATAAATTTGTTATTTATGTGAATTAAATTTACTGCCTGTCTCAATTCATTTTAATTTATGCCTCAATCTGTAAGTAGGAAAATTCTGGTTAAATGTCTCAGTTGCGAGCTCTACAAATGGTATCAGAGCTAAGTTAAACTCTAGAGACCCTAGGGCATTAGTGGTTTATAGTGTTCATGGTTTTCCTAAAATTATTTTTACTTATACCTTTAAATCTGTAAGTTTCGCAGATTTTCTTTTTTGTAAAACTTAAAATTATTTTACACAGGAAGGTATATAATGTCAAACAGTAATAAAATTTAATAAAAGTTGGGAGCTTCTGGCTATTCGATAAATTATTGTAATTATTAAAACCTCTGTTTGAAATTGATATTTGTCACACAATTCAACACCATAGAAAACTCCAGAAGTTCTTGAATTTTTAGTAGAGTTCGATATTGACCATCCGGCCTAATATTTTATCACAGCGAAAAGAAAATTTCCAGATTTATGCACGGAGTTGAACTTGAATTGGAATAGCTTTCAGAGAACTATCAAGGTATCAAGCGGATTTGATTCTCCAACATTTAAATGTCCCGAATCCTGTAAAATCAATCTATCCCAGTTGGTGTTTTTGTGTTGCAGTAAGATACAGTCTTGCTTCAAGATTTTTCCTAAGCATTTTGTCTTTCAAAAATAAGTTTATGCTATCATTATCTTTCCGGCTTAATCTGTTTTCATCCAAAATCCTCAATATTTCTACGAAAGAAGTAACTGCTCAAATTAAGCATCACAACAAGGGACTCTAAGCATACAATCGATATTTTCATAATTGTTCCTGAAATTGCAAAACCTTATCGATTGCAGGAAAGAACTTCGTATTATTAATGCCTCGCCTCCCCTACCCTGTCGGCCTGACAGAACCTTCCTCACCAGCTGGCCACGTCGGTGGGTGCAACGGTAGTGTATGCGGCTTATAGATTGTTGCGGAAGCATTGCCTCTCTGCCAGCAACAACAGCCCCTGTCAATGGGTAATTATCCCAACAAAAAAAAAAAAAAAACAAAAAATTCTTAAATCGTCAATTGCGAACCGAAGAAGAGAAGCTATATTGGCTCACAGTGGGTAAGTTCCCATGCGACGGTGGAGAAGACTGCAAATGCGACCTGTGGTACAATCTGAAGGCAAACTTTTGTTATGTGTGGAAATGTACATGATGGGTGGACCACACCATGGCTATTAATGGAGCAACGCAACACTGGAATGACGAACGGTGTTTTCAGGTAAACACCAGGCGTACATGCCAGCGGGCACCTCCTACTTGGACAACGCAATGTCCTTACTCCTACAAGACCACGCCACGACTGGATTTAAAAGAAAAAATTAATATGGCTTGTAAATTACCATAATCGATGTTTAATTGATTTTAATCATTGTTAATATGTGTTAAGAGGGTGAGCATTAAGAGGGTGAATGTTTTTCCGTGAATCAACAGGAAATATATATCTATGACAACATCAAAGTTTAAATGTCGATTTTAAAATGTCCCTGGCTTCACAAATATGAAGCTAGGTTATAATTCATTCATAATAAGGGTTTTAAAGATTGTTTTTATTATTTTATATCATGGATCCAATTTGACTTTGCATAACCCGCACTTTTATCTCAGATTTATAATAAAACTAATTTATAATAAAACCTAAAGTTTAAAATGCAAATAATATATATATATATATCATGACAACTTATTTGAAATAAAGTTTGTAATAAAGTTGTATAAGTCTAAAGTCATATATTGTATTCTATTGTAATATATAAAAGCCATATATCATATATGAGTGATGTAACTTTTGTACATAATGATACATCGTATTTTATGGTCCTCAAACAATATAATATCCTACGTTAAGATATGGAAGAAGAAGAATAAGAACAATTGGATGAGGTTATCGATATGGTGAAAATTATATTAGATTGTGCAATTTTAATTGGTAGTCATGCTGACTGGAATCTATAAAGCTTGATAGCCAAACTTGAAAGAAGGTTGAACATTTTCATGTCTCTAGACATTGTCAAAAAATAGATTAGAGTGGGTATTCAACTAAAATGAGCGAGATCCTATGGATCCTCAAAAGGGGATTACATTGAATGATCAATAGTCCTTGCTCTCAACAAGAGGTAGAGGTATTCTGGTTAATGATCTATGGGATTCAATATTAATGTGTTTTATGCAAGGACATTGATCAGTAGATTTGAAAAGTATTTTAATGAGTTTGATATATTTTGTTTTCTTTATATAATTAAATGAGAATAGTTTATATACTAAACAATAATTTGAAATGTAAAATAATGGGCAGATAAGTTGGGTAATAAATGAATATTCAATTTGCTTTTTACCATACAATGCATTCAACATAGTAAAGGCGCTGAACCTATGAGAGCTCAATTGGTTTAAATTTCAATTCCTTATCTGTGTGTGTGGGAGACACTTAGAGATATAAGTGCACATTTATACGTAATAAAGAAGCTATTTAAATACAAATATATATATATATATATATATATATATATATATATATATGTTAGGTTAAAAGTTTATTTCGAATAGAATAAATTTATGAAGTAATATTATTATCTATCAAGACCCATGCATTTGATTAAGAAATATTACGCATAGAACATCTTGCATTAGGACAAGGAGGTCGCGTTGCCAGCCTCCTTGACCTTAGTACTAGTAAAACCTGCCTGCAGGTAACAATAGCAAAAGAAATATACTCGTATGTGAGCTCAATTTTAATGAAAATAATATTTAGTTAATCTAAAAATTCACCCGATTTTCATAAATCTTATTATGTACCCAGGAAAAGCCACGATGGTAGGAACGTATCAAAGGAGACAACGCCATCGAGATGCATCGCCATCTCTAATGCCGCCACCAACGTCATCACCAATGCCATCGCCATCGCCACCACCTAGATTGTCATCAACATCAGTCGCTCCAACACCTGATCTAACTACTGTAATGCGCTCATTAGAAGCCATTCTGGAGACACTAAAAGGGTTGCAATCGGCCAATACCAAAGAAGAACGACCTAATCTTGAGGAAATACATTGAGGAAAGTCTAAAGACCGTGATTATAAGCCACCCAAGGAAGATATTTCTAGGGAACTACAAAAGATTAGACTCTCGGAATTCTCAGGAGGACGAGCAGGAGAACATGTCGGAGCATGGTTAGAAGGAATGATAAAATGCTTCGCGCTAAGAGAATATTCTTCTACATCTAAAGAGAAAATTGCGATATTTCAACTTAGAGGGAGTGCTTTGATTTGGTGGGGAAATCTAGAAAAGCAATTGCATCTCACATCAGACAACGTTCTTTGGGGGTTGTTTGAGGGAAGATTCCATGTAAAATACTTACCACCTTTCTTTCAAGAGCAGCAAGCCAGAGCCTTCCATACACTAATCCAGGGTAGTAAGGCCGTGGAAGAATACGAGATAAGATTTATGGAGCTTGTAAAATATGTCCCTTATCTAGATACGGATGAACGCCAAGCTGAGTGTTTCATATACAGATTAAATCCACGAATCAGGGCCAGGGTTAGAATGTGGAAGCCATTATTAGTAGCAGAGACGGTTGAATGCACACACTATGCGGAAGAGAATCTAGAGATTAAAAGAGATTTCAGGTCAACAAAACCCTCACAGCTGGGATTTACAGGAAAGACTCCCCGAAATTTCTTCAGAGGAAGTAGCTCGAGACCACCTCCTTATGGTAACAGGTTTACCCCAAGAGGAGTAGGAGCAGAAGCTCCCATGATCGTTAATACTATGGCTGCAAAATCATCAAACACCAGCCCTTGGAAATCTCGAGGGACTGTTAATTGGGGAAGAAATGGGAGAGGAAGTAGCACAAGAGGACAGAGCTCCTTGTCTAGAAACTCACAATCTGAATCAAGGAGGCCCTCCCAGGTTAATTGTTGGAGATGTGGAGGACCTCATTTTCAGCGCGATTGTCCAGAGATCTCGCAGAGAGTAGAAAAAGAACCATCATCAAATACCCAAGGCAATCATAGAATCCATGCTGTCGTCAACAATAACCAAGCAACGCATCAGTCCGTCGTAGTGGAATCTTCAGGTACAATCAATGGAATAAAACTCAATTTTATTTGACATTGGTGCTACTGATAGTTTTATTTCATCATATACATTAAATAAATGTGGGTTGGCAGTTTGCAAACAAAACAATTTCAGACAAGTAGAAATGGCTTCAGGAGAACTTCAACCCGTAGAATTGAGTGTTGAAGACTGCAAAGTTGATCTAGGAGTCTGTTTGACCAAATTAAAAGTATATGTCACAGCCCTAGGAACTTACGACTTTGTCATAGGAATGGATTGGTTAGAATCTCATCAAGCATGGCTAGACTGTTACGGGAAAACAATACTTTGTATGAGTGATGAGGGAGAGACAATCCAAATCCAAGGTATTAAGAGGAAAGTATCCTTATGCTTCATCTCAACAATGCAAATGAAACATTGCTTAAGAAAAGGTTGTCAGGTATACGCAGTTCAAGAAGTAAGCAAGGAGAAAGGACCATCCTTAGAATAGTATTTGATTCTGTCAGAATTTTCTGATGTTTTTCCAAAGGAATTACTAGGACTACCTCCTAAAAGAGAGCTAGATCTCACAATAGAATTGAAACTGGGTACAGAACTAATATCTAAAACACCTTACAGAATGACAGCTCCTGAACTTCAAGAATTACAAATGCAGTTGAAAGAACTATTAGATATAGGACACATTTGACCCAGTGTTTCACCTTGGGGTGCTCCTGTAATCTTTGTCAAGAAGAAAGATGGTTCATTACAACTGTGTGTGGACTATCGAGATTTAAATCGAGCTACCGTAAAAAATAGGTATCCAATGCCTCACATTGATGACCTTTTTGACCAAATGAAAGGAGCTGCAGTGTTTTCAAAGATCGATCTGCGATCATGTTATCATCAGTTAAGGATTAAAGAAAGTGATGTTTCTAATACTGCATTCTAAACTTGTTTCAGGCATTATGAATTCATTGTGATACCATTTGGGTTGACCAATGCACCTGCAGTATTCATGAACCTTATGGATAGTGTTCTCCGCAGTTATCTCGATCAATTTGTGCAAGTCTTTTTGGATGATATTCTCATTTACTCTAAGAATGAGAAGGAACATGAAGAGCATCTTCGGATAATATTATCTTGCCTCAGGGAACACCAGTTATATGGAAAATTATCCAAATGTTCTTTATTTCAAAAGGAAATTCGTTACTTAGGTCAGATCATATCTAGTGAAGGGATCTCTGTAGATCCTGAAAAGGTAAATGCAATTAGGGAGTGACCGATACCTAAGAGTCCACCTGAAGTGCGTAGTTTTATGGATTTAGCGGGTTACTATCGAAGGTTTGTAGAAGGATTCTCCAAAATTGCAAAGCTAATCACAACCCTCTAGCGCAAAGGTGTTAGGTATGAATGGACTGAGGAATGTGATAAAACATTTTATGAACTTAAAAGATTATTGACTAGTGCACCAATTTTGCGAGTACCTGATATGGACAAAGATTTTACTGTGTGTACCGATGCATTTAAATAGGGGTTAGGTGCAGTATTAATGCAGAAAAGAGACGTAATAGCATATGCTTCAAGAAAATTAAAGCTCTATGAAGAACTTTATGCTACGCATGATTTAGAGTTAGCCGCAGTGGTTTTAGCTTTAAAGATATGGAGAGATTACATGGTTGGGAGAAACATTATGCTTAAAAGTGACCACCAAAGTTTACAGTGTTTGTTCACCCAGAGAGATTTGAATGCTAGACAAAGACGATGGAGTGAATTCTTAAGTGAATATGATTTTGAGATTTCATATATAAAAGGAAAATAGAATGTAGTAGTAGATGCTTTAAGTAGAAGACCTCGAATATTTTCCCTCATACTTATCAAGGTGGACTTAAGATATCAAGTACTAAAGAATCTTGTAAGAAATAGTTGGTACTTAAAGTAAGGTCGGGGCTTGATAACAACCATTCAAAGGAACTTAAGTTTCAAGGATATGATCTGGAAGAAGACAAAATTTTACGATTTCATGAAAGGATGTATATACCAGATAGTGGAGATCTCCCGAAGCACCATCCTGAAGGAAGCCCACAGGGCAGTCTATTGTGCACATCCTGGTGTAAAGAAAATGTATGCCGACACAAAAAGACTCTTCTTCTGGTCAGGAATGAAAAACGACACTGTCCAATTTGTTGCTAAGAGTCTTGAATGTTAGCGAGTAAAGGCTGACCATTGTCACCCAGCGGGACTCCTACAACCTCACGACATTCCTATGACCAAGTGGAAAATAATTTCTATGGATTTTATTGTTGGGCTGCCCCTTAAACAACAAAAACATAATGCCATTTTGGTTGTGGTAGATAAATTAACAAAAAACGTCCATTTATCCCTGTAAGAGATACTTAGAAGTTGTTGATGTAGCTCGGGTGTTCATAAATGAAATTATTAGATTTCATGGAGTACCTAAGAAAATCATATCAGATAGAGACTCTCGATTCACGTCAAGATTCTGGACTTGTATGCAATCAACCTTAGGAACTCAGTTAAATTTAAGTACAACTTATCATCCTGAGACTGACGGGCAAACAGAAAGGGTAAATCAAGTACTATAATATATGCTAAGAATGTATGTTATGGACCAACAATCGCGCTGGGAAAAGTACTTACCCTTAGTCAAATTTGCATACAAAAATAGTTATCACAGTTCAATCGAAATGCCACCATTTGAAGCATTATATGAAAGACCCTGCAGAACATCGTTGAGTTGGGACAGGTTAGAAGACCGGGTAATAGTCGGGCCAAAATTGATCCAAGAGATGGAGGAACAAGTAAAGCAGATTAGGCAACGATTGAAAGAGACGCAGGATAGACAAAAAAGTTATGTTGATGCTCACAGGACAGATAGAAATTATGAAGTAGGAAATCAGGGTTTCATTCGCATCAAGCCAAATAAGAGCACCATACGGTTTGGAAAAGGGACAAAATTATCACCCCGATTTATTGGGTTGTTCGAAGTCTTGGAAAAAGTTGGACCTGTCGTCTATCGTCTTGCACTGCCACCCCACTTGCACAAAATTCATAATGTATTTCATGTATCTACCTTACGACACTATATTGCTGACAAATCTCATAATCGTCAATGGAAGGAACTGCAGGTATCAGACGAGGGAACCATTACGATCGAACCATTACATATACTGGAACATAGGGTTTGACAGCTCAGGAACCGATTGATAGACCAAGTTAAAGTCCAGTGGGACAAATATAGTCCTAGGTCGGCGACCTGGGAAGATGCTGAGGCCATATGCCAAAAATACCCCAACTTATGCTAAATTTTGAGAAATTGGAAATCTTATTTGTATATGACTACTCTATTTTGATACTTGAGATTCTATTTTGAAATATCACGTAAAGATGAGTTTTACTTTGCTAGTACATGGATACCCATAAAGATATGATGTTACTTAACTCTATTGATACATGATATATGTTATTTGCTTAACTTTACTAATACATGGATACCAATATGAAATATGTCATTTAAATTAACATTGTGAGAATATAAAATCTAGATCGTAGATTATGTTATAAATAAGGCTATCTATCAATTCGTTTCATTTATGCATTTCAATTTGATTGAAGGAATAGAAATAGAAGAGTCACTACATTTTAAATATGAAAGCTAAACTTATTAGTATATAGACTGAAAATGGCTAAATATATTGTATCATAGATGGCAACATGTATGAACTATACAGGAGCTGTTATTTAGAGAGATTGTATTGAATCATATGTTATGTGTGTACAAATTTTTACATTGCAGATTGTGTAAAAGTGTCTACCTTGCAGAACACATCGTTACCAAATCAATCACGTGATGACAGAATTCCAAGAACAGTTGAGACTTCATGAGATTCCATGATAGGGTGTTAATCTTGGTCTTACTCGGAGGGGTGGAGGTACTGCCCACCGTTTCTCCTCCAAAACCTGGAGTCATGGGAGGACTGTGCGAGTCACGCTCCCCTAGATGTGTGATGATGACTGTCGGATTCCTACTGGGAAATCATGTCGATATAATCGACACTAACACCCTTAAGGTCTATGAATGGTTAGGTCAGTAAAACTGATGCGATGGCATATTACTGTAGAGGACGGATAGGATGGGAGCAGAAGAGATTAGGGAGGATAGGATGATTCTAGAATAGCTTGGAGACTCGATTGAGACAGAACGTAACAATTAAATTACAAATACATAGATATTCAAACAGAAAGTCAATCTTAAAGTACAAACCCTACACAATCACTCTAATCTCTAAAGCAATTATTGATATGATTATATAAAATCTTAACTTCGGGACGAAGTTTTCCGAAGGGAGGAAGTATGTAATGACCCATTTCGATTTATAAGCAAAAGAGTATTAGCATGTATGTGACGTATGCATATGGTAGCTACATATGCATACATCGCATACACCGCACTAGTATACATACCTACTAGTATTGAGAATAACTAAGTAGGTTAATAAGTCAATTATGAAAATAGATCTTTAACTACCTTGATATAATAAATATGTTGAGTGAGACCTTTAATAAATATTGAGGTAATA
Organism: Pinus albicaulis; assembly: GCA_034641835.2. NCBI lineage: Eukaryota > Viridiplantae > Streptophyta > Pinopsida > Pinales > Pinaceae > Pinus > Pinus albicaulis. The sequence goes on along the minus strand of CM076575.1, from coordinate 809,345,769 downwards.
TCTGAGTTAAGTTAACGAATTGAATATTGTAATGCATTTCTATCTCATCGAGATATAATGAAATATCAAGCTAAGTACTTAACACATATACCACTCTTATATACGTATGCATCGTAAAACATTGATCAAGAAAAATATAATTAAGTACACATTATATTTAAGTGAATAAATAAAGTAATAATATAATTTGATTAAAATTATAAAGTTAATTTAATTAATTTAAAAACAAAATATAATAAATTTGATTTAAGTAATTTAAAAAATAAGTATAATAAAGTTAATCTTAAAGTAATTAAACAAAATAATATCTACATAAATGACTATAATATCTCCATAAATGACTTAGTAATATATACATAAATGACTGAATCTTATCTTGGTGGGAGGGATATGGTTCGGTGGATAGAAGGCTCCAAAACCGAGGAAGAAACAAAGAAGGCGACGATTTAAAGTGATAAAAAGGGAGGAATACAAATGAGGAAGGGGAGGTTTTTTCTTTGTTGTTTTCTGCACACAGAAGAAAACCATTGACTGAGGAAAGAGTGAGTTGTGTGAATTTGTTCTGAAACGAGTCTGGGGCAGAAGAGATATCTTATGGATCTAGGATTGCTTTGGAAAATCCTAAATTCGCTGGGAGGAAAAGATTTATTTGGTAACATGTCTGCTTCACCCATGGGAAGAGCCACAACCCAACACATCACCAGATTCGTCCCATGTATTCTTCTATGAATAAATTTTTTATTTATGTGAGTTAAATTTATTGCTTGTCTCAATTCATTTTGATTTATGCCTCAATCTGCAAATAGGAAAATTCTTGTTAAATGTCTCAGTTGCGGGCTCTACATATCCTCTGTAATCTCATTTTTATTCTCCAATCCTGAAGCTCGTACTGAGCTTAGACTTATCTTCCGCACTAGATGTTGTTCCTTACTTCGAACTGGCCATAGTGCTTTCTACGCATTAATCACAGACCTGTCCGCATTCTTCCACTGCCTTATTCAACCCTTAATCCGTATCTTATCACTGTTTGAACACAACCCTTGACTTTTGTTTTTCCGCGGTCTCAACTATGCACCTTCTTCAGTCTTCTTCACGCTCTTATATATAAGAGACATTTGCAGATCTGTTCTCAAATGAACCGCAGTGTCTCCTTATATATACAGGACATGAATTCTTAATTGAACCGACATGAAGGGCTGCTTGTGAGCCGAATTGAGCAGGAGAATTGAGGCCGACATGTTTGTTGTCTTCAACGCTAAATTTAAGCCACATTTTGAGCTATGATCTGAAGGTTTATGAGACAAGGTATGAAGACATACAAGAGTGATTTTTGACTCATCATTAACATGACTCTTTAATACATTTATAACTAGAAGGCAATTCCCTAAAGGACATCAAGAAGAAGTCCTTACACCTTAAATAAAGCCTTGCTCATGAAACCCATGAGACAAGCATACCACAAATATATTTTATTATCTTGTCTTCTTTATAAATTCATAATTACATAGTCAATATGAAGACCGATCCTAGTTACACTTTCTAACATATTAAACCAAAAAAGGACAACATTTTTTTTGTAAGAACATTTAGTAGATGACAATTTTTATGATTGTGTATTCTTGGATTTGTAAATGGGGATTATGAATTGATAACAATAAAATGTTTTAAAGTTGTGATTGGAAAAGGGGATTGGCCTAAGCTATAGTAGCAACTTAGATGATTATTTAGAATCCATTAACTAATTGATTACGCTGACATTAGGAAGATGGAAGATGATGAATTCTGAATATGGAAGTAGACATCTAAGATATGAAAGATGCCTGAACTCATTGTGAAAATTCGGCTAACCCTGAATCCTATTGCAACAATTGATGTTAATTCTTCTAATTGTTAATCTATTCAAAAATTTACTTGCAGTTTCCTATGGAAAATATCGAATTAAATACACTGCAACCTTCACAAATAAAATACTGCAGAAGAAATAAAAATGATGGAAGAAGTAGATGCACACATACTAAATACACTATTATTTTTGGACAATGTCCTCGGAAAAACTCAACTAGGGAAAATCGGTGTAGCAGATGAGGGTTTTAATATTATGTAGTAGTGAAAATCTAAGTACAAACTATGGATGCCCAAACTAGTAATCCAAATAGAGATAATTTGGCAAAAATAACTAGTGAGGAAAATTCCTCACTCTACAGGCTATCTGACACTGGCCTCAGCTCGAATTGAGCTGCTCCCAACTGCCTCTGCGCTGTCACTTGGTCCCTCTACGTAGTTACTGCGTCCCTCCTGTTAGTTTTTGTAGCATCGGATGTGTTCTAGCGTCGCGATTTTGCAGAGAGGTTAGAATACATGAGTACTCCAATACGCAGAAATTGTTTATGGAAATTCCATCTAGAGATGCCTTAATTAAAATAATTAATTAGTTTTTAATATTTTTTAAAAGGTATTAATTAAGTCAGGTGCGAATCTTCTTGAAAAAGGCATGGATTGAGTAATAGCTAATCTTAGCCATCGATTAAGTTTTAGTCGTGGCCATTGATGTCTCAACGAGAGATTATAAGAAGAAACTTGATGGGGCTTGGAGAATACACTTGCAGAGATCAAATCCACTGGCAGATTGATTTCCTGAGTAGTAGCGCTGAGTTGCCGGAGAGAGAGCCAGAGAGCTCGAAGCAGTGAGATAGGGGCAGGGATAGTAAGGCAGGAGGAATATTTTTCAGATCTGGTGAGTGCACAGCAGAGAGGTAGTGTGTGCCACAAAGAGGCAACACAATGCTTAAGAGGATATCTGCATTTTTGCTAAAAAGTAGAGTTGATTCAAAGCCAGAAGCTGGAGAGAGAGTCTGGAGGCCAGGAGGGTCCAAATTCCAGACCAACTAATCAATTAGCTAGAGGGAAAGTTGCTCCTAGCAGTGGGGACACAATACTACGTAGGCTGATGCTGTGACTGTGCAGAGGCAACACAGAGCAACTCATCTTGAGCCAAGGTCAGTGCCAGATCACCAATGGGAGTGATATTTTTCTCACTAGACTCTATTGTCAGATTTTTCTCTGTATTGTTTGCTAGATTAAAGCAACCATAGATTTGTACTTAGATTTCCTACTGCATAATAATCAAACCCTCAGTTGTTACACCGGTTTTCTCCAGTTGGGTTTTTCTGGGGACTTAGTTAAAAAATAACAGTGTTATTTGTGTGTGTGTGCATCTATCTTTCCATCGTTTTTTTATTCCGCAGTATTTATTTTGTGAGGGCTGCAATATATTAGTTTCAATATTTACTGTAGAAAACCGTAAATAATTCGTTCAGTTATTTTAACAAATAGAATAAATTTAATCAATTGCTGCAGTAGGATTCAGGGTAACTGAATTTTCACACCTCCAACTCGGAACTGCGTCTCCTCTCACTGTCTCGTCAACTACTATCTGGGAAATTGATTCTTCCGACCTTTGGAACCTCTCTCCAGCTTCTGGCACTGAGTCTCGACTTCTCCCTAGCAAAACAAAATTTTCCTCTAGAGGGCTCTACGTTGCCTCACTGTGGCACTCTCTGCCTCTCTGCATATGTACTCTCCAAATCTGGAAACCTTCCTCTGACTTCACTATCTCTGCCCCTCTCTCGCTGCTTTGATCTCACTGAATCACTTTCAGCAACACACAATTGCTACTTTAGAAATCGATTTCTCAGCAAAATCGAATGCTCAACTGATTTGGTGTATCTTCTCCAAGCCCCATCCACTTCTTCTTATAATCCTCCGTTGAGACTTCAACGAACATGATTAAATCTTAATCAATGGCTAGGATTAAATAGAAACCGATCCATGTACTTTTCTAGAACATTCTCACCATGAATTAATTAATTCTAATTAATTAATCATATTTCCTAAGTTTAGACTTAGGAAATATTAAAAACTGACTAATAAATTTAATTAAGTCATCTCTAGGTGGAATTTCCAGAAACGATTTCTGGGTTTTGGAGAATACATATACTCTAGCCTCTCTACCAAATTTCGTGGCTAAAACACATCTGATGCTACCAAAAGAAGCACCCCCTCTTAGTGAGGAAAGTGTTCTAGTGATGCAATCCATTGAAACAACACCTTGTCTCTGCATCATCTCTTGTCACGCTGCTGATGTCTGGCTACAGTTGCCCACCAACTACTGCGCAACTCTGATATGCGCTGCCTCTGTGCTGTTGTTGACCCTGCTGAACTACTGCCAACACTGCACCTGCACTACAGAGTACTGCATTTGCACTGCAACTCTGTTATTGCTGCTATTGCAACATTTTCAACGCCCTCTTATCTGTTGCTGCTGCAACTGCAACATCTGCAGCTGAGAACTATCCATAATGCTGAACCATCTGTGTTCAGTATGATGCATCTGTCATGCGTCCTGAGTGCTACTAGCCTCTGTGTTGTCACTGGAGCCTTTGCCCTGTGCCAACTGCACTGCCAACTCTGCACTGCGCTGCCCAGCATCTCACCGCTACTAGCTACTGCATTTGTCACTCTGGCATCTGGCTGCACCAACTGCCATTGGTCTATCCTGCTACTGCGTAATGTGGGCTGCCGTAGCAAGGTATTAATTCAGGAGGTGAGCCTCCTCAAGAATCATGCCCAACTTGTAGCACTCTGGGGCTACAAAACCAAGTCACCCCACCTCACTCTTGGAGGGATGTTCGCAAACATGGCGAAATATTCCTCTAGCCTGGAGGACAACCTATCGATCTCAGCTGAAGTTACTTGCTGGTCCTGCTTCTCGTCTTTGTCCTTCTTCCTAAGAGGACATTGAGTGTTGTAATGGACTAGCTCGTCACTCCTGAAGCACTTGACCTTCCACAGGTCCTTCTTCTTCCTGTGCTCCCCCTGTCCCTAATTGGGACCCTTCGATGCGAGGGCCACATTCTCCTCTTCCTTCACCTGCTTCGATCCACTGTTGCTGCTGCTGCCACTGATGGTGCTCTTCATCAGATCTCGTCTCAACTCCTCCTGCTACAAGTCTGCTCACATCCTGTCCCATCTTGTCAAGGTTTCTTTGCCCAAAATGCTTGGGACAAACACTTGCCACTCCTCGGAGACAGAGTTGAGAGCTATATGCACTAGCTCTGAAGCCTGAGGCGCTGACCCCACAACTGCCAACAAATTTCAGATCTCCTGAATCTTGGTGAGGAAGGGGTCTATGCACTCCCCCTTCTACATATGGGTACCTAAGAAACCGAATTCGTCCCCAGGGGCTCCGAGTCCCGAATCCGGCGAATCCGATACGATTCGCCAGGATTTGTACCTGATTTACGAGGTATGACCGTATTCGTACAAGGTACGGCGAATCCTGGCCGTACCCTGTACGGATACAGCCGTACCCTGTACGGTCGGATTTGCTATCTAAAAAAAGTGTGATTTTGCTTTATAAAACTCTGAATCTTCTCATTCTTTCTCACCGTTTTCTGTTTGTGAAGTGAGCAAGGAGCAAGGGTTTGCAAGAAGAAAGGGTTAGCAAGGAGAAAGGGAGTTTTCTATTGGCACTGGGTGATTTGTAGGCTATGATGTGATTCGAGATAGGGGGGCTAAGATGCCCTATTCTTGGTGGGCAACTCATGGGGCAACAAGCCCTCCTCTACAATAGTTAGCCATGAGGCTCGTCTCTTAGGTGACTTCATCCTCTTGTTGCGAGAGGAATTGGAGCACATATGGGAATTTGGATAGTGTGAAGAAGAGCAGGCTTGAGCAGTCCAGGGCAGAGACATTGGTGTATGTGGACACCAACCTTCGTCTCATCTACTGGCAGAGGGAGGATTGGTTGAAGGGAAAGACAAAGATGTGGGATGTCTTTCCTAATGATATGGATCTAGACAACAGTGTTAGAGTTGGCATTGGCCAACTTGGATCTCAATGCGCCAATGCTAGAGCTTGTCACATTTGATGATAGAGTAGAGGCGTCATCCTCCACACCAGCAGATGCAAAGATGACAGAGGAGGAGGATGCATCAGAGCCAAAGGAGAGCAGTGGTGAGCATGATGATCAGGATGAGGACAGTGATGCTGATTATGATGATGAGGATTGATGACTCATTGACTCTGACTCATTGAGGCTTCAGGCTTGTAGTCTTGGAGACTGTAGTTTTTTTGTATTTTCTATTTCTATTTGCCATTGGCAGTGTACTTATGTAACACATTTTGATTCTGATGACTTAATGAGAAAACTATAGTATCTTACTATCTTGTCTTTCTGAGTAAATTTGACAATTGTATGATGTATCATTGTATCAAATTTCAATGTATCATGTATGAGTATATAAGATCTTAAATCTATGTTCGAATCAATGAATTTGTATGAATTTGTGTAAAAACTATCTAATTTTTAATATATTAATATATATATATTTTTAAAATATATATATTTTTAATAAAATAATATATAACATATCGTATCCCAGAAGTGTCCTGTTCCGGGGGTCACCGTATCCCGAATCCAATTCTTGAATCCCCATATCCTCGTATCCCCGTATCAGGTGACTTAGATGGGTACATATCAACTTTTCTTCTAAGTACATCTTCCGCTGCTCGGAAGATCCCTGGTATAGCTAGGAAAGGGAGTCCCACATCTCTTTGGCTGTTCCCAGACCCGCTATGTGAGATACCACATGATCCCGAACTCCATCGAGGATCAATCTCTTTACCTTCGCCATCTCCTTCTTGTACACTTTGAGTTGATATGGATCCATGGGGACAACTATCATGTTATCGATATATGCTTTGAGATCATACTCATCCAGAAGGAAGGAAATCCTTGCCTTCCAAATGACATAGTTCGATGCTCCATCAAATCTATCCTGATCTCGCAGCCCGGCTATCGCTATCTCAACAAAAAACTATGTCGAAAATTGTAAATTTTTGTAGATGTTTTATGCTTGATTCAACTTTACTTTAAACTTGATATCAAATAGCAATCACATAAACATAAAAGTAAAATGCTGATAGAACATACCAATAGATCGACGGAATACAAGCCAAAAATACACTTAACTTGATCAACAAAATATATGTGTGGTGCGTTACAGTGGTCAACAGGATGCTTCAACCAGCAAAGTCTCCTCACGGTCAGCCAACCAGAATGTGTCACACAACCCTCAAGACAACTCTACAACTGTCAACCCAAAGTCAACAAATGTCAACAATGTCCAGTCAACGGTCAACACAAAACAATAGCAACAGAAAGTCAATGCAACCAAGCCAAAGTCAACGTCCAACCTTTGTTTTTGTGCCATAAAATGTGGACTGCAGAGATCGAAGTTTTGGGAGAGTTTCGGGTCAAGTTGACCAAGTGTTGACCAAAGTCAACGTTGGTCAAATCTGCACTAAAACCTTAGAACAGATCTGAAACCCTAGCTACTATTTTTCCCACGTGTGAGTGAAGAGAAGCCTCCCAAGTGTGAGATCGAACCAATCAGATGCAAAGAGAAAATGAGTGATAAGAGATGATGAAAATGACCTCCAACGTTAACCAATATATATCCATGTGTGAGGGTGCGTGACACATTTGTTGGGGCTTCAAACCTACATTTCAATTCTGCCCGACCTTGCACATAAGTGGAGTTAATTCAAAATAAATGTTCTGCTCATCGGATCAAGATGATCTTTAGATCAATCTTGCACCTCTTCGAAAGAGGAATCCAATAAAAATATTGGCATCGTCATCTGAGCAGTACAACATGGAGTTTGGACCTAGTTGCCCAAAATTAACACTCCCTCTCAACTAGGGAGAACTCCATCCACCTATGCCATCCAAATATCGTGTGTCATCTCGCCGTAACTTGCTTTGTTGGCTTCTTTATTTCAGAAGAAAAAGGTGAGTCACAATGACATCACTCCCGGATGACAAAATCAACTCATAGGTTCGAAACCTCTATAGGACTCAAAGGAGTCACATACCAACCCGAAGTCAGTGGGAGGTCCAAAACCTCACTTGGACTCAAAAAGAGTCATATACTAACCTGAAGTTAGTTTAACTGCCCTGAAGTCAGTTGGAGGTTCGAAACCTCACTAGATTTGATCCTAGATTAAGTGGTCTTGCTACTGGTCTCTAGCTTTTCCCACCTCATTAGCCAAGATGAGAGGTACTTCCCATGGGTTCGGGACTCCATGGGTAGGATGCATATGGGGCACAGATCAAACAGAGGTGAACCAACTCAATATCATAATGGTGGGGCAAAAGTGCACCAACAATGTTCGGCAAGCCTAGCCCTGTGGTTGCTTATAGCTCCAAGAAGCTATCCCCAATGCCCCTTGGAGCTCTCAGAGCTCATCGTCTAACAGGACCCTCAGCATAGGGTCTATCCACGATTCCAAGATTCTCACGGAAGATTAGGAACATGACCTTCCCCAAGGGCTTTGTGAGAATATCCGCGACCTGCTCATTAGTTCCTATATGATCGAGCCTTACGGTGCCTCACTATACCATATCCCAGATAAAATGGTACCAGATATCAACATGCTTGGATCGATCGTGGAACGTGCGATTCTCTAACAAATGAATCCCCCTCTAGTTATCACAAAGGATAACGGTGGCATATAGCACATGCTCGAACAACTCATTGTAGAGCTTTTGCAACAAATGGCATCACAACAGGCCATACACGCTGCAATGTATTCGGCCTCAACAGTGCTCAAAGCTACCAACTTTTGCTTCCTGCTCGAAGCAGACCCAAGTGTGAAGCAACATCCAGATGTGCTCTTGCGATCCACCTCATTGCCAGCCCAATCGGCACCAATATATCCATGGAGTCTCAAACTCCCGGCAATGTATCTCAGCCCATGGTCTATCGTGCCCCAAAGATATCTCAAGAGTTTCTTGGCACCAACCCAGTGAATGTTATGAGGATCAACTATGTGTTGACTCAAAGTGTTTACTGCACAACATACGTCTGGACGGATGTTCCCTAAGAACATTAGGGCCCTTGCGAGTTGTCGATACTCGGTAGGATTTGCTAGCATGGGCCCAACAACGTTTCCACTCAACTTCTTAAAGTTGAGCTCCATCAGTGTCGACATGGACTTATAGTACACCATCCCAAATCTTTCCAGCAGCTTCACAAAGTATTTTCCTTCAGAGAGGAAAATCTCGCCAGGTCTCTTCCAGACCTCCAGGCCTAGGAAGTAATGCATCAGTCCTAGGTCCTTCATCTCGAACTCAAAAGGGAGCTCCCTCTTGCACTGATGAATGAGAGGGTCAACACCTATCAGGAAGAGATCGTCCAAATAGAGAACCAGAATGAGAGGCTTTTCTCTATCAACCTTGAAGTAAAGGTTCGGATCAGCATTACTTCGAGTGAAGCCCAACTTCATCAAGTAGCTATCTATCCTCTCGTACCAAGCCCCGGGGGCTTTCTTCAACCCATAGAGGGATTTCTTCAATCTATATACATGAGAGTCTCTATCCTGGACTTTGAACCTAGAGGTTGCTCCACATACACCTCTTCCTTTATCAAACCATGCAGAAAAGCGGTCTTCACATCCATCTGATGAAGATTCCATCCTTGTGTAGCAGTAAGGGCAATAATAGATCGGATGGTGGTATATCGGGCCATAGGTGCAAATATATCATCATAGTCTATGCCTTCCTTTTGAGAGAAGCCACGGGCAACGAATCTTGCCTTGAATTTAGCACTACCATCAGATCCATGCTTGATCTTATAGAGCCATTTTGAGGTGACAACAGCTTTGTCCTCCGGTCTTGGGACCTTATCCCAGACATCATTCTTCATAATGGACTCGTACTCGTCGTGCATGGCATCCTTCCAGACTTGATGCTTTATGGATTCTTCAAAAGATCCAGGCTCAGATTATACGCTTGTACTCATGGCTGCTAGATACCCTTGGTATCTATTCGTCTTCATGCTTTCACGAAATGTCCCCCTTGGGCCATATGTCTCTCGGCATCTTCGAGAGTATCCTGGAGCCATGCGGGTCTTCTCTTCATTGAAAGAGATGGATCAATGGGGTCCATCGATCCTTCAGCATCGTGCATCATCTCATTCTCTGGGTCTTCTTGATTCCCAGATCTTATATCATGATCTTCCTCAGAGCTCAAAAGATTTATCACTTTCCTGAGGGAAGTATCTTCATCAAAGGTAACATTGTGGCATATCTCCACTTCTCTTTCGGCATAACCCTAACATACACCTTCATGATCATTTTTTAATTCGGGCATCCCTGTCACCACCTTCCTTGCTTCGGGAAGGGATTTGTAATGAAGGTGTCCAAACCTCCAGTGCCATAGTTCGGTTTAACGAATAGTATCACATGTCATAGCCCCTAGTGGAATTCCTCCAACCTGTTAGAGTGTATCAACTCTAAACCCAATCATGAGAGCTTCCTTGAAACTCTTCTTCCAGATGCGTACCTTCCCATCGACGAATTCCACCCTGAAACCTTTGTCTTCCATGGCAGAAATAGACACATTGTTCTTCTTCAAATCAGGTACATATAATACATCTTGCAAGCAGAGGACTTGACCTTGAGATAAGTGGAGGGTCGCAGTTCCTGTCCCTTTCATGGGATAGGTGGCATTATCTCCAAGGATAATTTTTAGATTAATATCCTTTTCAATCAAATCAGAAAGTGCTTCTTTTAACCCAGAGAGGTGCCTTGAAGCACCACTATCAATCAACCAAACATCCATGGTGTTGGGTGGAGATGCAACAGAGAGGGCAGATACAAGAATGAATTCATTTTTCTTATCATCAAGAACATTAGATTCTTCATACCTGGAATTTCTTGACCTTTTGAAAGGTTGCCCATTTCCATTGCCAGAGGGAGCCTTTGTCTTTCTTTTGAACCTTTTTTTCCATTGATTGTCATTCCCCATGTTGTTGTTGTCATCATCCCCGAGAGAATCCCTTCTATTAGGGCATTCTCTAGCATAGTCGCCAGTTTTGTTACATGTGTAACATCTTCCTTTCTTTCCTTTGGCCCCGACTCTTACATGGTTCCTCGAACCACCATTGTTTTTCTTCTTAGCATGAGTGGTGAAGGCAACATTACCTTCCTTTTCATATTCCATCATTCTTGTTTCCTCTTGAGTGCATCTCGACAATACTTCGTCAAAATCAGGAATCGCATTATTATTGAGAATGTTAGTAATGAATACATGCCATTCAGAGGGGAGACCTCCAAGTGCGGTGATAACCATTTCTCGATCAGCTATTGTTTCCCCAATGGCAAGAAGATTATTCTTGATTTCAGTCAACTTTAGAAAATAAGATTGAACAGATTCATCCCTGCCTTTCTTGAGATTCTTCAATTGGTTCTTAAAAAAAAGAACTTGATTTGCATTGTTGGCACTGAACATATTGACCAACTTATCATACATCTCCTTAGATGTGCCCAGTTCAGAGATGTAGGCTACCAGACTTTTATTGATGGAATCCTGGATGATTAACTTCGCTTTGATTTCCCCTTTCTTATACTTTGTCTGGTGGCAGCAGGTGCAGATGATGGAGGCTCTTGGATTTTGACCCTGCACATAGTCCATGGCATCTTGATCTTCCAAGATCAAATCCAAAGAGATCTTCCAAGCATGAAAGTCAGACTTGCCAGTCAACTTGTCATCAGCTTTGAAGCCATTATAATTTGAGGTGCCCATGAGTCCCTGACAAATACTACTTCTCCGGTGATTTCTCTCAATACAAACTTGGGCTTTGTCTTCACCTTAGCTCTGATACCATGTAAATTTTCGTAGATGTTCTATGCTTGATGCAACTTTACTTTAAACCCGATATCAAATAGCAATCACATAAACATAAAAGTAAAATGCTGATGGAATATACCAATAGATCGACGAAAGATAAGCCAAAAATACACTTAACTTGATCAATAAAATATATGTGTGTGGTGCGTTACATCGGTCAACAGGATGCTTCAACCAGCAAAGTCTCCTCTCGGTCAGCCAACCAGAATGTGTCAGACAACCCTTAAGACAGCTCTACAACAGTCAACCCAAAGTCAACAAAAGTCAACGTTGTCCAGTCAACGCAAAACAACAGCGACAAAAAGTCGACGCAGCCAAGTCAAAGTCAACATCCAGCCTTGGTTTTTGTGCCAAAAAATACAGACTACTCAAATCCTCGCTGAAAACCCTAGAACAGATCTGAAACCCTATTTGTTGTTTTTCCCACGTGAGTGAAAAGAAGCCTCCAAGTGTGAGATCGAACCAATCAGATGCAGAGAGAAAATGAGTGATGGGAGATGATGAAAATGACCTCCAACGTTGACCAATATATATATGCATCTGTGAGGGTGTGTGACTGTAGCAGCAGAACTTGTAGATTTGGTTTCTGTAGCAGCAAGTCTTGTAGATTTGTTGGCTTAATAGCAAAATGGCTTTAACTATAAAAATACACAAGAAGTATTTATAATAATAAATATTTATTGATATGATATAAGATGATTGAATGTTACAATGAGGCCCTGCTTTTATAACTATGTAGATGACCTTTCATGAATAGTCATGTCTTTTAGACATGCCTTTTCAGCTAACTTAATCACTTATTACATAATTACTATTTGATTAATTAGTAATTATATTTATTCTATTAATGACTATATTTATTACTTAAGTTATGAATTAGGTTCATAACAGTGACACATCTATTGGGGCTTCAAGCTTACATTTCAATTATGGCGAACCTTGCACATAAGTGGAATTAATTCATAATAAATGATCTGCTCATCGGATCAAGATGATCTTTCGATCAATCTTGCACCTCTTCCAAAGAGGAATCCAATAAAAATATTGGCATCGTCATTTGAGCAATACAACATGGAGTTTGGACCTAGTTTCCCAAAATTAACAAAAATCTCCTCTTCCCTTCTGCTCAGCTGCAACTAGGCTCTACGCACTCCCTGCTGGAGTGAGTAACTCTGCTTACAACGAATGCTGATTAGCAACAAAAATTGAACTTTTGAGACTAGAAGTTCCTTGAGGAAAATGTTCACTTAGTGTGTGATCTTCCTTCCAAACGACGCTATTTTGCTCTAGCAAACTGCTGCAAAATAATTCTGTCCAGCTAGAGATCTACTCTGCAAGAAAATACTGGCTGCTTCCTCTGCCTCTGGTAATCCTCAATCTGAAGAAATCGAATTTCTCTATCGCTCTCTCAGAGAAATCAATTTTGCTCAAGAATTTGACCCTCTTGGCCAAGGAACTGTGCTGCCTCTGGGGGATTTGAAGTGCTTCTCACACAAAGCAGGGAACCTCCTTCTCTTGTTTTGCAACTGAGCTCTCCGACTTAAAATCTGTGTTCTGATTCCATGTGAAAATTCGACTAACCCCAAATCCTATTGTAGCAACTGATTTTAATTCTTCTAATTGTTAATCTACACAACAATTTACTTGCAGTTTTCTACGACAAATATCGAATGAAATACACTGCAAGCTTCACAAATAAAATACTGCGGAAGAAATAAAAACGCTGGAAGAAGTAGATGCACACACAAAATACACCGTTACTTTTGTACAATGTCCCCGGAAAAACCAAACTCGGGAAAACCGGTGCAACAACTAAGGGTTTTAATATTATGCAGTAGTGAAAATCTGAGTACAAACTATGGATGCCCAAATTGGCAATCCAAACAGAGATAAACTGACCAAAATAACTAGTGAGGCAAATTCCTCACTCCACAGGCTATCCAACATTGACCTTAGCTCGAATTGAGCTGCTCCCAACTGCCTCTGCGCAATCACTGCGTTACTCTACACAGTTACTGCGTCCCTCCAGCTCAGAATTGCATCTCCTCTCACTGTCTCATCAGCTTACATCTGTAACACTGATTCTCCTAGCGTATGACCTTTCTCCAACTTCTGGCACTGAGTCTCAATTTCTTCCCAGCAAAGCGAAATTTTCCTCTAGAGGGCTCTGCGTTGCCTCACTGTCGCACTCTTTGCCTCTCTGCAAATGTTATCGCCTGATTTGGAAATCTTCCTCCGGCTTCACTATCTCTGCCCCTCTCTCATTGCTTCGATTTGACCGAGTCACGTCTGACAACACACAACTACTACTCTGAAAACTGATTTCTTAGCAAAATCGAATGCTCAACTGATTTGGTGTATCTTCTCGAAGCCCCATCGACTTCTTCTTATAATCCCCCGTTGAGACTTCAACGACCACGATTAAACCTTAATCGATGGCTAGGATTAACTAGAAATTGATCCATGTACTTTTCTAGAACATTTTCACCAGGACTTAATTAATTCTGGTTAATTAATCATTTTTCCTAAGTTTAGACTTAGGAAATATTAAAAAATGACTAATAAATCTAATTATGTCGTCTTTAGGTGGAATTTCCAGAAAGGATTTTTGGGTTTTGGAGAATACATGTATTCTAGCCTCTCTACCAAATATTGGCGCTAGAACACATCCAATGCTACAAAAACTAACACTCCCTCTTAGTGAAGAAAGCGTCATATTGTTGCAACCCACTAAAACAACACCCTGTCTCTGCATCATCTCCTGTCACGCTGCTGATGTCTGTATATTGCTGCCCACCAACCACTACACAACTCTGATATGCGTTGCATCTGTGTGTTGCCTACCCTGCTAAACCGCTGCCAACACTTCAACTCTGGTGTTGCTGCCACTACAATATCTGTAACTCCCTCTCATCTGCTGCAACTGCAACATCTACAGCTGAGAACTATCCAAAATAGTGAACCATCTGTGTTCAGTATGATGCATCTGTCACCCGAGTCTTGAGTGGTACTAGCCGCTGAGTTGTGCCAACTGCACTGCTGCTAACTTTGCGCTGCGCTGCCCAACATCTCACCGCTACTAGCCATTGCATATGTCACTCTAGCATTTGACTGCACCAACAACAACTGATCCATCCTGTTACTATGTATTGTGGGCTCCCGTAGCAAGGTATTGATTCAAGAGGTGGACCTCCTCAAGAATCTTGCCCAACCTATAGCACTTTGGGGCTACAAAACCATGTCACCGCACCTCACTCTTGGAGGGATGTCTGCAAACGTGGAAAAATCTTCCTCTAGCCCGGAGGACAGCCTATCGATCTTGGCTGTAGCTCCCTCCTGGTCCTGCTTCTCGTCTTTGTCCTTCTTCCTGAGAGGACATTGAGTGGTGTAATGGCCTAGCTCGCCGCACCTAAAGCACTTGACCTTTGACATGTCCTTCTTCTTCTTTCGCTCCCCCTGTCCCTGACTAGGACCATTCGATGCGAGGGACACATCCTCCTCTTCCTTCACCTGCTTCGATCCACTGATGCTACTGTTGCCACTGATGGTGCTCTTCATCAGATCACACCTCAAGTCCTCCTCCTGCAAATCTGCCCACATCTTGTCCCATCTTGGCAAGGTTTCTCCGCCCAAAATGATTTGGACAAACACTTGCCACTCCTCGGAGACAAACTTGAGAGCTATGCGCACTAGCTCTGAAGCCTTGGGGGCTGATGCTACAACTGCCAACAAATCTTGGATCTCCTGTATCGTGGTTAGGAAGGGGACTATGCGCTCCCCCTTCTGCATACGGGTACATCTCAACTTTTCTTCTAAGTACATCTTCTGCTGCTATGAAGATCCCTGGTATAGCGTGGAAAGGGAGTCCCACATCTCTTTGGCCGTTCCAAGCCCTGCTATGTGAGATACCACATGATCTCGAACTCCATCGAGGATCAATCTCTTTGCCTTTGCCATCTCCTTCTTGTATGCTTTGAGCTGATCTGGATCCATGGGGACAACTAGCACATTATCGATATACGCTTTGAGATCATACTCATCCAGAAGGAAGGAAATGCTTTCCTTCCAAATCACATAGTTGGATGCGCCATCCAATCTATCCTGACCTCGCAGCCTGACTGTTGCCATCCCAACAAAAAATATGTTGAAATCCTCTGCTTCCCTTCTGCTCAGCTGATGCTAGGCTCTACACACTCCTTTCTAGAGTGAGTAACTCTGCTCACAATGACTGCTGATCTGCAAGGGAAATTGAACTTTTGAGACTAGAAGCTCCCCAAGGAAAATTTTCCCTCAGTGCATGCTCTTCCTTCCACTTGACGCTATTTTTTTCTAGCAAAATAACTGCGTCCAGCTAGAGATCTGCTCTGCAAGAAAATACTAGCTGCTCCCTCTGCCTTTGGTAATCCTTGATCTGGAGAAATCAGATTTCTCTGTCGCTCTCTTAGAGAAATCAATTTTCCTCCAGAATTTGACCCTCTTGGCCAAGGAACTGCGCTGCCTCCAGGGGATTTGAACTGCTGCTCATGCAAAGCGGCGAACCTCCTTCTCTTCTTCTGCAACTGAGCTCTCCGGCTTACAATCTGTGCTATGATTCCATGTGAAAATTCGGCCAACCCCAAATCCTATTGCATCCATTGATGTTAATTCTTCTAATTGTTAATCTACTCAACAATTTACTTGCAGTTCACTACAGAAAATATCGAATTAAATGCACTGCAACCTTCACAAATAAAATATTGCGGAAGAAATAAAAATGCTAGAAGTAGATGCACACACACAAAATACACCATTCTTTTTGGACAATGTCACTGGAAAAGCCCAACTCGAGAAAACTGGTGCAGTAGCGAAGGGTTTTAATATTATGGAGTAGTGAAAATCTGAGTACAAACTATGGATGCCCAAATTCGCAATCCAAATAGAGATAAACTGGCAAAAATAACTAGTGAGGAAAAGTCCTCACTCCACAGGCTATTCGACACTGACCTCAGCTTGAATTGCGCTGCTCCCAACTGCCTCTGCGCAGTCACTGTGTCACTCTACGCAGTTACTACGTCCCACCAGCTCGGAACTACGTCGCCTCTCATTGTCTCGTAAGTTGTTGTCTGGAAAATTGATTCTCCTGGCCTCTGGAACCTCTCTCCAGCTTTTGGCACCGAGTCTTAATGTCTCCCCAACAAAACAAAATTTGCCTTTAGAGGCGGCCTTTGTGCTGCTTCACTGTGGCACTCTCTGCCTCTCTGCAAATGTACTCGCCGGATCAGGAAATTTTCCTCTGGCTTCACTATCTCTACCCCTCTCTCACTGCTTCGATTTCACTGAATCACTTACGGCAACACACAACTGCTACTCTGGAAATCGATTTCTTAGCAAAATCGAATGCTCAAGTGATTTGGTGTATCTTTTCCAAGCCCCATCGACTTCATATAATCCTCTGTTGAGACTTCAACGACCACGATCAAATCTTAATTGATCGCTAGGATTAACTAGAAATCGATCCATGTACTTTTTTGGAACAATCTCACCATGACTTAATTAATTCTGATTAATTAATCATATTTCCTAAGTTTAGAGTTAGGAAATATTAAAAACTAACTAATAAATCTAATTATGTTGTCTCTAGGTGGAATTTCCAGAAACAATTTCTGGGTTTTGGAGAATACATATATTCTAGCCTCTCTACCAAATCTCGTGGCTAGAACACATCCGATGGTACAAAAACTAACACACATAAGCAGGAAAACCCCTGCAAGATGGTAACAGTAAGTCATTTTAAGAAAGCAAGAATGCTACAGTAATTAGGATTTAGTTAAATACTGTAAATGGCTTAACTTTCCTTGTAACTGTATTAGCTCCTGCAATTGGAAATGCTTCCCTTGTTTTGTCGGTTTCTCAGAATATTATAGGGTTATTTGTGTATGTTACTTAAGAAACGAATTTCCTTGTATTAGGAAACCATTATAGACTTCACTGAAAGGAGCCATATTGATTTGTTTGTTTTCCCTTATGTTTCTTCACACACGTGATTTTCCTGTACATTCTAGTCACTGATAATAAGCTAGAATGGATCTGTGATAACCCTGGATCTATTAAGCACCAACAGGGATCCAAACCCTTTTAGGTGCAAACTCATGGTGCTTAATAGATCCATGGTTAATATGGATCAATGCTATTTTATTTATAGCAGTGACAATAATCTAGTTTTAAGGTCATGGCATAGGCAGACTCCAAATGGATGTGTGAGACCCCCTTGTCTGTGGGACAAGGGACCCCATCCATACAGCTTTTGTTCAAATATGTTATTTATGTAGTTTTTTATTAAATGTTATGGTAACTAATTAAAACAAATAAAATCTTGACTATTTTTATCTTTATTTTAAAGTTTGATTAAATTAGCGTTACACAGCTGCACTCATGATACATAGATCTGTCTCGGCCCAGGCTGTAGAGTGCCGGGCTTCTCTAGTTGCAATTAAAGGGAAGTATTGGGAATTAAAGAAGCAATTGTTAGTACATTGTGTTTCTCATCAACAACGTAAATATTTTTCACACTAGTCAGGTTTTCCATCTTTAAGGTGTGAAGGTAGCATCCATGTGCTGAACAAGATCTAGGATATATTATAGCATTTGGTGGTTAAGTATGTAATGTGTTGTGACTTTGAAGTGTGGTTACATACTCTTGAAAAACAACTTTCTATTCGGATGTGTCCAATAACCTCTGACCTGTAATGACAACTTCAGGTGCAACTAGTTCAAGATTAATTGTTGATGTCACTTCCTAGATAAGAACCTTTCTAAAGAGCAGCGTGGTGGCTTAGGTGAATAGCATTTCTTTAATTGTTTAGACCAACTGTAGCAACCCTTATTTTCTGATTTTCTGATTGCTAAGTTTCTTAATGTTTATTTTCAATAGTGCTGGAATTTTTCAGAGTGTGATATCTATAAGGCATCAAATTCGTCTTGAACAACTATAGATTTCTTCTAAGATTTTAACAAAATATGCCATTTTCCAGGTTGATGATGCAGGGGGTGTGGTTGAAGAGCTAAGGAAAGGTATTGATTCAGCACAAGAGGTATGGATTTGGCTAGCTTTTAAAAAATGTTACCAATTTTAAAATTCATTTTGCTGATGTTTTCTTTACCAAATTTTCGTTCTGTTGCAGCTTGTAAGCATCCTCTTTTCATTCTTAATTACATATTTTGTTGGTATTGCAGGTCTGGGAACTTACATTAGATACAACAAGAAATAAAATAATACGCATGAACCTTTTTATTTCAATGGCGACACTATCTTTTAGCCTGTAAGAGTTTTAAATTTTAATTTTGTTTCATGCAAGAATATCATGTTTTAGCTTTTTATTCTCCTAGTATTAGAACCTGCTAGGAGAACAGCAAAAGGGTTTTCCTTTCGGATCTTATTAGTTCACTTATGATGTGTGTGCTTATTCATTTTCTGATGGCAGAGCCACTGTTCCTGCAAGCTTCTTTGGAATGAACCTGGTTAGGTATACTTCCATTATTGTCTACTCACTTGGTAACATGGATCTGATCTGTTGGTTTGACACAATGCTACTTATTTTATATACACCGGAAGCAGTAATACACCTGTTTTCTAACATTTTATCTCTTTCAGTTTCCAACACATTTCCTAGGAAAGAATTCTTACCAGGAATTGGCTTTATGACCTGAAATAAATTATAATGTATTTTGCAGCGGGCTGGAGACTTCACCTCATGCATTCTATATCATTTTAGGAGCAACATCTACATCTTCAGTTTTTGTTGGCCTGGGACTTGTTTTCATGTTCCGTAAATTTCTTGAGGGGCATCGTGCACAGGTTTGATGTCTTTTTTTTTACTTCTCAGGTTTAACATCTTTTTTCACTTCTCAGGTTTGATCGTGCAGTGATCAAATTTATGGACTTACATGAAAATTTTCATTTCAGGATCTTGCAGCTTTACAGGATCTGCTGCGCCACATTGATGATATAGATGAAATTTTCCAGGCCTTGAAATCAAAAGGTATTATGTTATTCTTTATATTATTTTTGACATTTCTAGAAGTTGCTCTTAAACTCCCACATTGTATTCATACTAGTTGTACTCTTCGGTCCCTTTTACCTACTTTTGTGGTAATTTATTGGACATTAACATAATTATCTTATCTTATCTATCTAATTTGTACTTTGCTTGTCCAATGTCATATGTGGCTAGCTAATAGAGTCTGAAAGTAAAATCACTTTGTGAAATCAACTTGATAGTGCAACCCGTTGAGAAATCAATGCAAGTAGACTAGGTTTTGATTCCTCTTTCTTGATAATTACTTGTGAATTATGTTGGCTTCTTTTACTTCTTTATTAGATTATCTTTCATCAGGCAATTACCAAATTATGTGTGTATCAAGATCACAAAAACACGGGACACAAGATGTAGGCAAGGCCAGGGCAAAATCCCTCTCTAGGGAAAACCCTAGTCAAAATTGTCTTCCTTCAATAGTTTCTTTGAGACTCTTCACCCTAGACATAGACCAAATCTTTCCTCCACACCATGCTAGCCTTTCCAGATCTTCGACCCAATAGCGGCAGCAACTGGTCCCCAGCAACTTCGACTATGCAACAACTTACGACATCAGGTAACAGCAGCAACACAAAAGGACTTCGATCACCTAAAATAGGGCGCAAAATGGAGAGGGAGTAGCACCAAAACTTTGATTTTCTTCTTCTCTTTGACCTTGATCCAGCTCACACCCCTTTTGGCTTCCTTAACCCACTTCGCACTTTTTCCGGCTTCAGTAGAGATATCAAACTAGCTTAAGATGAGATGCTCCAAATGAATTCAATCTCCTTCTATTTATAGGTTCCAGGCGAGGTCGAATTGGTCCCCTTTAGGCCAATTTGATCTCCTTTAAGCCGACTTGGTGTGGAGGTGACAAAATTCACATTTGACTCAGTAATAAACACTTTTACACGATTCAAAAGCCCACGAAGGGTCTCATTAAATATACAATGACTCTATTGACTCAATATTAATCCTAGGAGTCCACAATGAGGACTTTGACTAATATAATGATGACCCAAGCATGAAACCCATGCTTTAATAAGTCATTGTTACAATAATAAAAATTCTTTTCTTTATTCTTTTGACAAGTACATTACATAATCACTCAAATACATTTTATGAAGACCGAACCTAGTTACATTCTTCAACACTCCCTCTTAACTAACAAGGTATTCATAATACACAAATACAATGAAAGATCTCAAACTATATGAACTATGAAGAGTTTAGGCACTGCAATGCCTGGACTAGATTCTTGACCATGGAAATCTATCCAATGGTCTCTCGATAGTTGAGGCACCGCAATGCCATGGACTAAATTCTTGACCAGGGAAATCTATCCAAGTGGGACTAAGATGGACTAAAGCTTTCAACCTCTCTAGGTACCATCAGGCTTATTTCCTAACCACCAACCTAGGGATCTAGGTGCACATCCGACCATGCCACCCTCCTTACTTCGGGACTTAGACATCAATACAAAGTGTCGGCCTGATTCACTTGCAAAGCCTCAACAAATCTCTTCCAATTTCTTATCATCAATACAATAAACAATATCTACTAAACCAAGCATGTTTCTTAAATATTCAAACTTCTTATTAGGAAGAGACTTTGTTATTATGTCTGCTACCTGTTCATATGTAGAGACATACGCCAACTTCACGATCCCATCTTGCACCAAGTTCCTAATAAAGTGGAAATTATTGTTGATATGCTTTGTCCTAGCATGAAACACGAGATCTCCAAACATCTTGATACAACTTTGATTATCACTGTTGGCTTGTGGTTTTTATGAACGGATAAGGAAACATCAGAGTTAAGCAAATGAAGAGCGGGAGCAGCTAAAGTGAAAGCCAAGCACTTCAAGCGTGGGTCGAGTGGACACCCCACAGTCAAAAGAAGATAGAGCTCTTACCACTTACCTTTTTGTATCATCAACCTCTCCGCTCGTCGCAAATTGCACATCGCAAGTCATAACCTTTATCCTTCGTTTCGCATTACAAAACACTCCCGACTGCGATTTGCGGGTGGCCCCACCTCTGTCCTGCCACATCACCCTCCGCTCATCGCACTTCGCACATTCCCCTTCGCAAGTTTCAACACTTACCTCTCGTTTCTCATAACAAAACTGCCGATTTGTGATTTGCGGGCGACCCCACCTCCGTCCTGCCATGTCACCCTCCGCTCATCGCACTTCGCACATCGCCCTTCGCAAGTTTTAACATTTACCACCATTTCTCATAACAAAGAGCTTCCAACTGCGATTTGCGGGCGGCCCCACCTCCGTCCTGCCACATCACCCTCCGCTCATCGCACTTCGAACATCGCCCTTCGCAAGTTTTAACATTTACCATCGTTTTTCATAACAAAGAGCTTCCGACTGTGATTTGCAGGCGGCCCCACCTCTGTCCTGCCACGTCACCCTCCACTCATCGCACTTCACACATCGCACTTCGCAAGTTTTAACATTTACCACCGTTTCTCATAACAAAGAACTTTCGACTGCGATTTGCAGGCGGCCCCACCTCCTTGCCACGTCACCTTTCCGCCCACCGCACACCGCACTTTGCATTGTTTCGGTCTTACTTCCCGTCCTGATCCCCGACGCTCCCGATTGCGATTTGCAATATGAATTTGGGCCCCACCTCCCTGTCACGTCATCAAAGTCCTCCCACGACCTTTGTCTCACTCTCTTTTCAGTGTTAAACCATCCTGCTGTGTGTTAATGCCACAGGCCCCCCTCCGAAGCCCAGTCTCCAGTTTTGCAAGTCCTACATAGCATGGGTTTTTGGGTGGAACAAGCGCAGTTATGGTATGTTCAATTTGTCCAAGAACTCCCCGCCAAAGAGCGAGGCACGTGCAACACGACTGGCCGTTCCATAACAGTTAGTGGAAATCATGAGAATAAGGGAGTGGAGGCTTTATACGGCAGGTGGAATCATGTGATGGAAGCCAGACTGCCCACCTGTTCACAGCTACTTCTCACCACCCCATTTTGAAGATTCCAAGATTTGGCCTTCGTGGCCAACTATGTTGTTTCTTTTACTGTTTGATTATGATGTTTTGCGGGTGAAATCTCAATTTCACCCGATTCTGTTTTGATTTTCTGATTACGGGAGTGATTGCTTGATGCACGGTATGCGAGTTGGTTAGGATATTTTGATTTTCACATGTGTGTGTTGATCATGGAAGTTGATTTGATCCTAAACCCTCAGGAGAACTCTATATGTAGAGAGTTTAGAGATGAAAGAAGGGTTCTAAATTTTGGAGAATTTTTGTTGTAGTTCTGTATGGCTGTGCTTTTTATGCTTTGAGACACATATTTGGGTAGTTGTTTTGAACATAATATAATATGCAACGATGTTTATTTGGATTCCAGATGGAGGAATGAGTAGTATGTATCTGTATTCTCTTATTTATCAATAATCTCTTGTTTATGTGTAATCATCTTCCAATGTTCTGCTGCTTTGATGGTTCGTGTAATGTAGCTCTCGGTGATATGCATTTCTATTCATGAATTCGTGTATGAATAACGCTCATGTGCTAAACTTGTTGTGCCCCCTTAATTCACGCTCCACGAATCTCTATTGTTAGTCACATCCCACTTACATCTGCTTCCTCTAGGTTCAAGGTAGACAGATTCTTAAGACTTCTAAGCTTGTCTCTCGCGGGTTCCTCCTCCATTCCTTCTCAACACCTCTGCATATTTTGAAAGCCTCTGCTCATTGTTTCATACTTGGCCCATTTGAAAAGCCACCGAGCCATACAACCTCCTGAGCCCTCTCGCAGTATAGGGTAATTCAAATGAATCAAACTCCAAGGTCTTCATCATTCCTGAACCACCACAATCCTTATCCTCTTAATCCATATTCTGTCAGAGGCACCCTTAAAATTGTCTACTTTTAACCTCTGATTTCAATATGTCCTAGGCACTGGTCTTTTGCAACTCAAGGTCGTCTCCAGGAGCAACAACAATCACAATTAATCACAGTAGGACACAGAGACTTCTCGAACAAATAGGTTAGAAGCTTCCTTAACCAAACAACCTCCCTTCATACTTCACATGCAGCCACATATTCTACCTCAACACTACTCAACGCGTCAAGATCTTGCTTCCTACTCATCCATGAGATCATAGTGTTGAGATTTTGTTTAGTTGAGGTAGCATCGGAGGGGCTGAGACACACTTGAACTCCAAAACCCAGAAAGCGCTTGGAGAAATTTCTGTTGGTGTTCAAGTTATTCAAATAATTAATTATTTTAATGTGTTTCCTAAGTCTAAACTTAGGAAAATTAAATAATTAAAGTGAATTAATTAACACGTGCTGAAATGTTCTAAATGACGAGGATCAAGCAATCTTTTAATCTCAACTGTTGATGAGTGTTTTAATCTCGGTCGTTGATGAGATCAATGAAAAAGTATAAGAGAAAGGCTTGAGGGTTAGTTGGAAACACACACACAGATGCAAAGCTGAGAGACTGATATGGAATTCTAGGGCAGAGTTTGCTAAGAATTTCTGGAGTTTTCTGCAGTGAGGGGTAGTATTGGCTGAGGGGATGATCTGATCCCTGAACCAAGAGTCAGCAAGAGGCAGAGGAGCAACTTTCAAGGACAACGCAGAGGAGCAAGGGCAGCAACAGTAGCTGCGCAGCGCAGAGGCTTCAGCCGCCACGCAGGTGCTTCACAGGCCCAGGAAGGGGCGATGTTGCAGCTTCAGAGGGCTTCAGAGTAATGCAAAGGCCTCCAGAGGCAGCGTAAGGACTGCGTCACCCACTCTGGGGTTACGCAATCCCTCTCTGAGCAGCGCAGAGGCATGTGGAGCCTAGCAGGGTTGACGCTGGGGCTTCAGGGGCAACGCTAGGGTTTCTAGGGCCAGATCTGGGCTGAGCCTTGTAAATATTGTTTGACGGTGTGGACCAATCAGAATTTTGGTCACAGAACAACAAGTTAGTTGCAGATCTATGTTTTTCTCTGTTGGGTGAACCAGATTTGGTGCCCAGAGTTGTTTTACTTAGAATCTACTTAATAATAATAAACCTTCATATCTACCGCATCGGTTTTCCCGCATTGGGTTTTTCCGGGGACTTATGTCCAAAAATCAGTGTGTCACTTTGTTTGAATGAGCATAATATTCAGTAAATGATCTGCATGTGTAGGCTGTTAGTTGTGTTTAGTTCGGTATTTTCTGAATATTATTTTTGAAGATAACTTCTATAATTTAATCGAGTAGGAGAAAGTAAATCGTGATACTACAGTAGAATTTTCACACATAGTAGCTCCGAAACTAAAGCATCCACCTGTAGTGCTTCTTCCATTGGTCTCACTACCACCCCAATCAAAATCCGTGAAGCCAATTAGCTTGAGTTCCTTACTATTGTACTTTAGGCAGTGATGTATAGTGCCACGAATATACCTTAATATGTGTTTGGCAGCTATCCAGTGATCAAGACGAGGCTCCAACTGAAATTGACTAAGAATGTTTACTGCAAAGCATATATTTGGCGTATTGTATACCAGATACATTAGAGAGCCCACCAACTATCGATAGGAGGTAGGATCCACAAGACTTGAGTCAAAACACCGCAACTTCTTGAGATTGGTGATCATAGCAGTAGTCATGGGCTTGGAGTCCATCATCCCGAATTTCTTCAACATCTTGATGATGTATGTTCCTTGCGCCAAATATATCTCCCTAGGGTTTTTCCATACTTCTAGACCCAGGTAGTAGTGCGTCAGTCCTAGATCCTTCATCTCAAATTCAACTGCTAACATCTTCTTGCATTCTTGAATTCTTTGCTCTGCACCAATGATGAATAGATCGTTCACATATAATAGAATAATGACAGGCTCATTATTCACAACCTTGATGTAGAGATTTGGATCAACAATACTCTTCACGAACCCAATTCTTAGGAGATATGCATCCATTCTTGCATACCATGCCCTAGGAGCTTGCTTCAAGCCATATAGGGCCTTCTTGAGTCTACAAACATGAGTGTCCCTACTATTCACTTCAAAGCCTTCGAGTTGTTCGATGTATACTTCTACATCAATGGTCCCAAATGCGGCCTTTGTGAAAATTCTACAAATTGGAATCCTACTGCAGCAACTAATTAAGTTTCTTCTATATGTTAAATAACTGAACAAATTATTCATTGTGTTCCACGGAAAATATCAAAACTAATACGATGTAGGCTTCACAAAATAAAATACTACAGAATAAAATAACGCTGGAAAGATAGATGCACACACACAAATAAAACTGTTGTTTTTGGACTATGTCCCCTAAAATACCCAATGTGGGAAAACCGGTGCAACAACTGAGGGTTTGTATATTACGCAATAGTAGATTTGAGTACAAATCTATGGTTGCTTAAATCTAGCAAACCATACAGAGAAAAATTTGACAATAGAGTCTAGTGAGAAAAAATCTCACTCCCATTGGTGATCCGACACTAACCTTGGCTCAAGATGAGCTGCTCTGCGCAGTCACTGTGTCAGCCTATGCAGTATTGCGTCTCCACAGCTAGGAACAACTGTCTCTCTCTCTAACTGATCAGCTGTTGTCTGAAAACTGAACCATCCTAGCCTCCAGACTCTCTCTGGCTTCTGGCACTGAATCAACTCTGCTTCCCAGCAAAAATGCGGATCTCCTCTGAAGCACTGTGTTGACTTTATGTGGCCTTTGCACTGCCTCTCTGTGGCACTCACTTCCTCTTTGCTGTGCACTCACTAGATTTGGAAAAACTTCCTCCGACCTTACTATCCCCGCCCTTCTCTCACTGCAATGATCTCACTAGCTCTCTCTCCGGCGCTACTACTCAGGAAATCGATCTTCCAGTGAATTTGATCTCTGCAAGTTTGTTCTCCAAGCCCCATCGAGTTTCTTCTTATAATATCTCATTGAGACATCAATGACCACGATGAAAACTTAATCGATGGCTAAGACTAACTAGAACTCGATCCAAGTCTTTTTCTACAAGATTTGCACCATGACTTAATTAATACCTTTTAATTAATCATATTTCCTAAGTTTAGGCTCGGGAAATATTAAAAACTGATTAATTATTTTAATTAAGTCGTCTATTTCCAGAAACGATTTATGGGTTTTGGAGAATGCATGTCTTCTAACCTCTTTGCAAAATCTTGAGGCTAGAACACATCTGATGCTACAAAAACTATCACTCTCTCTTGACGAGGAAAGTGTTCTAGTACTGCAACTGCAATTATTGCCACAATACACTACCTCTGCACCATCTCCTGTTACGGTGTTGATGTCTGGCTACTGCTGCCCACCAACTACTTGCAACTTTGATATGCGTTGCATCTGCGCTGCTGCTGACCCTACTGAACTGTTGCCAACTACTACATCTGCACTTACTGCTGACTGCGGTGGCTGGCACTCTTTTAACATCAGCAATTGTCTCTCATCAGCTGTTGCTGCAACTGCAACATATGCAATTGAGAAGTATCCAATACACTGAACCAACTGTGGTTAGTGTGATGCATCTGTCACCTGAGTCTTGACTACAGGTAGACTCTGCGTTGTCACTGAAGCCTCTGCGCTGCTGCTGACTCTGCAAATGTGCCAACTGCACTGCTTCCAACTCTGCACTGTGTTGCCCAATCTCTGACCGCTACTAGCTACTCCATCTGCCACTCTCGCACCTGACTGCACCAATTGCCATTGGCCCGTCCTAGTACTGCTGCTATGGGCTCCTGTAGCAAGCTATTGATTCATGAGGTGGAACTTCTCAAGAATCCTGTCCATCCTGTAGCTCCCTGAGGCTACAAAACCAAATCACGCCACCTCACTCCTAGAGGTATATCAATGATCATGGCAAACTCTTCCTCCAGTCTAGAGGACAACCTATCTATCTCCGCGAATGCAGCCTGTTGATACTGCTTCTCCTCTTTGTCCTTATTTTTGAGAGGACATTGGGTGTTGTAGTGACCAAGTTCACCACATCTGAAGCACTTGACCTTGGATATGTCCTTGTTCCTTTTGCGCTGCTCCTGTTGCCCCTTTGATGCAAGGGCTGCGTTCTCCTCTTCCTTCACTTCCTTCGTCCCATTATTGCTGCTGCCACTGATGGTGCTCTTCACCAAGTCTCGCCTCATCTCCTCCTGCTGCAGATCTTCTCCCAATCCGACAAGTTTTCTCTATCTAGGATACTCTGGATGAAGACTTGCCAATCTTCGGAAACACTATTCAGGGCAAACCCCACAAATTCCGTAGGTTGGGGCGCTAACTCAACTGCAGATGGTTGATCTCGGGCATCCTGAAGTCTAGTAAGGAAGGGGCCTATACGCTCCCCTTTCTGCATCCAGGTACACCTCAATGTTGATTTTGGGGTAGCATCAGATGTGCTCTAAGTCTCAAAATTTTGAGAGAGGCTTAGACACTTGTATTCTAGATAATCCATAAATCATTTGGTGAAATTCCACCTAGATTGTATTCTATTAAATTAATTAATTATTTTTAAAAGGACCCTAAGTCTAAACTTAGGAAAATAAAGTGACTTAGAGTGAATTAATAGAATATGGGTGTGAATGTTCTAGAAAAGGAGGATCAAGTCAAAAGTTAATCTTAGCCGTTGATAGAGATCTAATCTGGGCCGTTGAAGTTACAACGAGAAGACTATAAGAATGGCTTGAAGGGTCATTTGGGAAACACATCGAGACAGAGAGAATCCAGAGATCGAAATTCTTTAGTGAGCAGTGCGCAGGGAGAAGATCAGTCGAGAGGATTATCACAGAGAGGGGGCAGAGATAATTTCCAGAAGTAAGAATCTCGGATCTGGAGAGTGCATAGAGAGGAGGCAGCAGAAGCCACAGATAGCTGTGCAGAGCCAGTGACGTAGAAGTTATGCTGGGACTGCGAAAAGCTGTGGAGGGAGTTTCATTTCCTATTGAGGAGAGAGCAGGGGGTCAGTGCCAGTTCCCGGAGGGTATTTTCGGAGGGCAGAAGATTCCAGTTTCCAGCTAGCAGTGAGATCTAGTGCAGAGATAGAGAGCAACATCAGTTGTGACGCAAAGACTGCGTGGATGACGCAGAGGCAGCACAAAGCAGCTTGTGTCAGGTGCAGGTCAATGCCAGATTCTCGTGGCAAAGTGAGATTTGTCTCACGAGACTTTGTTTGTCAGATTACTCTATATGATTTGTCAGATTTGACAATCATAAATTTGTACTCAAAAAAATTATTGCATAATATTCATACCCTCAGCTGCTGCATTGGTTTTCCCACATTGGGTTTTTCTAAGGACTATTGTCAAAAAATAACGTTGTTATTATGTGTATACTTGTGCTAGTATTTTTCCTTGTGTTTTTATTGTGAAGACTGTAGTGTATTTTATTTTGATATTTGCCGTAGCATACGTTAAATATTTTGTTCAGTTAAACAAATAGAAGAAATTTAATAAGTTGTTGTTGTAGGATTCCGGGTAGCAGAATTTTCACATGGTATCAGAGCAAAGAGAACAGATCCAGAAGAGCCAGTACTGAACAAGAGGGAGGAGACTGTGCACACAATAAATCAGTTTCCCTCAAGGATTGCGCAGTCTAGTCAGGGAGCTACGCAGCAGGTTCAGTGTAAGCAGTCTTCAGGAGGGACGCAATTTTGAAGGGAAAATAACATAGATAAGTATGGAAAATTTAGATGTCTCTGAACTATCTTCTAAATTGGAAGAAGGTTGTGCATGTTTGTCAAGTTCAACATGTGTAGGCGTTTGGTATATTGATAGCAGGGCTTCATCCTATATGATTGGAGTACGAGAATATTTCTTGAGCTATCAGGAAGAGCGGATGGATTTTAAGATCACTATGGGAAATAGAACCAAATGTACTCCATCAGGGAGAGGTACCGTAGTGTTTCAGATGGAAGCAGGAGCCAACATCGAAGCCACCAATGTGTTGCATGTGCCAGGGCTAGGGATGGATCTGATTTCAGTGTCCCAGTTACATGACAAGGGATATGATGTATACTTCATTGGAAAGAAGGCATATGTCAAGCATCTGAATTGGAAGAAGAAGTGGCAAATTGGAACTCGAAGCAATATACTCTACAGATTGCAGCTCGAGTCTCCAATGGCACTGATAGGCAGTGATATTGATGGAGAGAGGAACCTGAATGAACTATGTCATAGAAGAATTGGACATCTGCATCATGGAGCATTGAGGATGCTCAAAGAAACTGTTTCTGGAGTACCAGTTCTCAGTACAGAGCATGATGGTGTATGCAGAGGATGCGTACTAGGGAAGTACACTAAGGCAACCATTCCCAGAAGTGATAACCGAGCAGAAGGCGTATTAGGATTAATACACTCGGACTTTTGTTGCCCCATGTCCACTAGAGCTCTTAACAGTGGCGAATACTTTGTCACCTTCATTGATGATTACTCCAGGAAAACTTGGATTTACTTCTTAAATACCAAAGATGAGGTCTTTTATTGGTTCAGAGAGTTTAAAGCTCTCGTGGAGAACATGACAAGGAAGAAATAAAGGTGGTGCGCTCAGATAATTGTGGAGAGTATACAAATAGAGAATTCACATATTTCTGCGCAAAGGAGGGCGTCAAGAGAGAATGGACATCTCCATACAATCGACAACAGAATGGTGTAGCGGAGAGGAAGAACATAACTATTGTTGGGGCAGCAAAAGCAATGTTATATAACCTAGATCTGCCTAGATTCTTATCGGCAGAGACATGTAACACATCTGTGTACATCTAGAATAAAACTCCTCACAGAGCATTGGGGAAGAAAACGCTTGAAGGAGTTTTCACAGGGAAGAAACCAGAAGTAGGACACCTCCAAATATTTGGAAGTCTGCCATATTGTCACGTGCCAGATGAGAAGAGAAGTAAACTTGATCAAACTGCAGAAAAGGGGTACCTCATAGGATATAGCGAGACTTCAAAAGCATACAGAATCTACATTCCTAGCAGCAGGAAAATTGTAGTGAGACGAGATGCGAAGTTCATGATGTTGGGATTTTGGGGTAGCATCGGGTGTGCTCTAGCTCCGAAACTTTGTGGAGGGGCTGGAGCACACGAGATCTCCAAGACTCAGAAAGCACTTGGAGCTAAGTTGCACGAAATAGGGAAACAAAAATGAGTTTCCGAAACGGGAAGCGATATGAAATGCGACTTCCCCAAATTTTGGAAACGGGGAAACGCGATATATATATATATATATATATATATATATATATATATTAGAATTTAGGACATTTAAGAAATGTTATGTGAAATCATAAAACATACATGATAAATTCAAAGAATAAACTATTACAAGTTAGAAGACATTTACTCATGAATAATAACAGACACATAATAAAAATAGCAATATCGGAAAATCCAAAACCAGTCTTTATTATATATCAAAATCTCAAAATCTGTCATTGTTATATATATGAGGCTGCAAGTACAATAAAGACTATGAGCATATCAAGTCAAGATTTTGTTTGAGTGATGGGTACATTTTTAGTAGGGTCATGATAGAGGAGTTTGACAACCAATGTCACTAACATCAAGGTACATAGAGGGATTGGCGCTCTTGATTAAATACAAGTTCCATACCCTAATACATGACAAAATCCGATGGAAACATTGCAATCACCCAATCCTGAAATCTTGAAAAATTGATAAGTCTGCTGGATTTTGAATGAGATCTAAAATTCTACTTTCTCCATATGAAATCCATTGAGGTCAGAACCACTCTCAAACATCCTGAGTGATTTCATGGTAATGTTAAAAATTTAAGTAAAAGGATGAAAATGAAGATTAAGGAGAATGTCACTTTTACCATGAATCGCATATAAATACTAGGGTCATAGGCTTGATCGTTAGAAGCGAGAGTCTTTTTATAAGTTTATAGAGCCATCTAGAAGCATCCAAATGACACTTTACACAATTAAAAAAATAATAAAACACATGAACCCCC
The DNA here is from genome assembly GCA_034641835.2 of Pinus albicaulis. NCBI lineage: Eukaryota > Viridiplantae > Streptophyta > Pinopsida > Pinales > Pinaceae > Pinus > Pinus albicaulis. The sequence continues at coordinate 809,314,019 of CM076575.1, read as the reverse complement.
AAAAAAAGAAAAAAAAAGAAAGTTAAAATGATGGAAACGCTCTCGTACAGCCTGGAAACACGTATCCGTCTGTACTAAGTACGTTTCCCCAACATGAACATCCCAGTACGGACGGAAATGCGTTTCCAAGCCGTACGGTATGGGGAAACACATTTCCGTTTCGTTTCAGGGCGAAAACGGACCCCTGCCCCACGGTTCCTGCAACATAGGTTTGGAGAAATTCCATCCGGTGTAATAGTTATTCAAATAATTAAATTTTTTAATGGGGACCCTAAGTCTAACTTAGGCAAATTAAAGAATTAAAGTGAATTAATTTACATATGTGATGAAATGTTCTAACTGACGTGGATCAAGTACTCTTTTAATCTGAGCCATCGATTAGATATTAGATCACGGTCGTTGGTTTTCCAACGAGAAAAGTATAAAGGAAAGGCTTGGGGTCAGTTGAAGGACACACACACATTGCAGAAACACTTAAGCAAAGTTGAATTTCTGGGGCGGGGTTTGCTGAGGAATTCGAAGTGAGTTTGTAGTGTAGTGAGGGGCAGAGATTGACAAGGGATGATCTGATCTGAGGCCAAGTATACAGTAGCAGAGAGGCAGCGTCGTACTAGGGCAACGCAGAAGCCAACATGAGGGACGCAGCCCAGCCAAGCTGACACAGAGGCCACGCAAAGGGTGACGCAGAGGTAGTGCAGAGGCCTTCAGAGTGACGCAGGGGTAGCCTGTGCTGCGCAGAGGTTGAGCTAGGCTAGAGAGGTTGATGCAGTTGTAGGAAGAGTTGCGCTAGGGTTCTAGTGGGTCAGAAAGGGTTCGTTATCTGTAATTCTCGATTGAGGGTGTTATTCAGTGATATTTTTTGTCTCCGAGTGATAAGGTACAACTGTCGTTTAATTTCTCTGTAGGGAAAACCATTTCTGGTGCCCAAATTGTTGTATTCAGATTTTGCATAATAATAAAACCCTCTAGAGCTGCTGCAACGGTTTTCCCGCATTGGGTTTTTCCGGGGACATTTGTCCGAAAAATCTATGTCATTTGTTACATGTGCGTGATGTTTAGTAAATGATTTGTAGTTGTGTAGGCTGCTATTTGTGTTTACTTCGCTATTTTTCTAAATATTCAGTTAAATAACTTGTATAATAAATCAAGTAGGAGAAGTAAATTAATAGTTAGCATGTAATATTCCTATTTAAGGAAATTAATAAAACACAGCAAATGGTACAGCAATGGAATGCCTCCTTCAAGAAAATATTCGACAGCACATAAAATAACAGAAATGGCCTACGTAACAGATGGACATTAAACAGAGAAATCACTGAGCCATTTTATTATGTCGGGGACTTATAAGGAAATACAATACATGTGCAGGTGATAGCACCCGAAACTTGCACAAGGTAACAAGAGTATTACGAAATATCGGAAGACGACGATGCTTGATGCAAGTTCAGCATTTCAGAATGAGCTACTTAGTATAGGCTCAATAGTGTTTTAATTTGAAACGAACTCAGGTGTTATCACAATCCGATCCAATGCCCTCGATAGATACGAAGTGCATCTCTTGCTACAATCTCTAGTCCAGAAACCTCTGAATTGAACCAAGACGGTGCGCTCACAAGAGATGGGCTGCGGTCTTCCCCCACATGAGGCTAGCGCTCGGCTGTTGCTGCGCAACCGGAATCAACCCAATTCTTACGACCAGATATAATAATGAGCGCCTCACCGAGCGAGGTACTCGAAGTCCCCGAGAGACTAGGGTGAGATTGCCTCACCGACGGTACTCGAAGTCCCCGAGGCCGAGGTTGAGATCTCCGCTCGAGCACTTGACGCACTAGCGATGCTGGACTGCTAAACGACCACGGCGTCAACAAAGTCTTTGCGACCTGGCGACCAGTTTCAATATCATAAACATTGATAATCCTGCTAAACAGCCGGCGTGCTCAAGTCTTTGCAACCAGTTTCAATTTCATAAAATTCATCAATAATGCAAAACATGGTGGCTCCCTTCCTTTTGTATGCGGCCTTCGTCACGAGCCCTTGACTTCCGCTTTCCCGCGCAGCCCCTCTCGGCCCAACGCTGCCAACTCAGCCGCGTACTTACCTTCCCGCGCTTGGATGAGCCACAGCCCGCTCACTGTTATTTCCCTTTAACCATAGGCGACAAAATCTGTCTGAATTAATATTCCAATTAGCTATTGCTAATTGGGAATATTACAGTCTCCCCCGGCAAAATGTTGCTTGACCCCAAGCAACTGTAGTGATGGATGCTGCCAGATCTTTTCATTTTCCCACGTCGCAACCTCATCCGAAAAAAAACAATTGCTTGTCCTTAAACAATGCCTGAACAAGCCTCCCCTCTAACTGACGTTCCTCACTAACACTGCAAAATGTGCCTGGGTCTCAGATGCACCACTGAAACCTCTCTGACCTCTGCATCACCTTGACATGAAGGGACCTCTCAACGCCAGGATCCCGAACCGATCTCTCACCAACCAACAGTCCTCTCGGATCCCATCGCCACCATGGCCCATCATCACCCAAGTCCCACGGCTCAGGCTGCGCACTATCTCTGGCTACAGCTGATGCTCTCAGGGGTGAAGACCACCAACAAGCATCAATGCTCCCGGGCTCTTGCTGTGCTGCACCTGTAACTGCATATGCTGCCCCTCCAACTGCATACCAGCGCATCACCTCTATCCTATCCAAGTCCTGACTCAATCCCATGCTGATCCTGCTCTCCTGAAATCGGGAAGGGGTCCTGAAGTAACAACAATCGGTGCCGTCCCGCCAACTGGGATCTGTAACATCTACTATGTCCAAGGGCCCCTGCTCTGCTGTGCTCCCTACGAAGAACACCGTATCATCAAGAGGGTACCAACTCATGATCTCCCGCCAGTCCAAACTGGGAGAAGAATCCGATGTAGCAACAACGACATGTGGAACATGCCTGGGATGTTGCCGCCAGCCCGTAATCAACTCCCACTGCTCTGCCTTGTCTGCCAATGAAAGATGCCTATAGAAGGAAGCCCCTCTCTCTATCATGGGCCAAAGTGGGCAAGGTATGCTGCAAGCTCCATCGATGTACTCCTGGAGATTACTACTCACCGAAAGTACTGCAGCTCGGCCAAATGTATGTACATCTATCTGAATCTCATCAATGTGTCGGCCCAAATATGGATGTTCCACCATCTCCAACAACTCATCCCTCTCATCGGGAATGTAAAACTCCTGCTGTCCCCTAGCTCCTTGCAGAACCATCCCATTGACCTCCAAAATCTCTAGAGGATATGGATCTGTAGCTGCCGTCACCATACTCGATGCCTGTGCATCTAACTGCTCCCCTTCAAAGGCTGACCCCAATGTTAGCAGCATATCCATCATAGGCTCAATGTGGGCGCCCATCTGGACCTCACCCAAGGAAATTTCATGCCTGATGTCCATAGTATCCTCCTCTACTAACTCAGGCTCCATCATATGCTGCTCTGGCTGAATCGTCACAAAGGACTCATCACCCAAAGTATCTCCTACACAGTCCCCTGACTGCTCACCCTGCACACTAGAACGCAGCTCTGGTCTACTGTCATCATCATCTCTGCTTGGCTACTCTCGCTCCCTAGAAGCATCCTCATATGATCCCATGGACTCATTTGAAGAAGATTCCTCATCCTGGCATACGGAAGGAATGCCTACCGGCTCTACCTCTGCCACCTCATCTGCATCTCTCAAACATGAGTGATCAGGCCCCCAAGGTTCTTTGCAAATGAAGCAAAGTCCCTTCCTCCTCAGCTCCGGAAATGAAGGTGGGCTGAAAATCTGAACTTGGCAAGCATCATAGCTTACCCCATGCTGTCCTTCTCTCCACTCATGACAAGTGTAGAGTGTATGTTGATCCTGGGCTGCAAAATTATTGCCCCCCAATGGCCAAGTGAAGAACAATCCTCCAGAGAAGGTTCCTCCAACAATGAAGAACAAGCTGGCCCAAAACAATCCATCCATGAAGAATAGGACATGGTCATCATGGATCATTCGAATGAGAGGTTTGCTGAAGGTTTTACATGATGATACATGATGCAAACAATCTCTCACGAGGATACAACGCAGTTTCATCCACTGCAACTTCAGAAAATTGCATGGCAAGCAATGTACAAGATCCATCACATCTACTAATGGATAGTAAATGGCTGAATATGACAACAACATGAGACCAAACACTTGCCCATGGTTGTACAATGGATGACTGTTAATCTCATGGCCCACCTCAAAAGAGAACGCATATGTAGTGGTGGTGGCCATGCCTCCTCCCATGCTCCCATTAGAACATGTAGTGCAGAACATGTGAGAATTTTTCCCACTCACAGACACATCCAGCTCATGTGTCTCCCTCATAATCAAGCCTCCTATATGAATCTGATCTATATCAGCAAATAAAGACATGATCAGCAGCAAGATGAAGGAAATGCTGAAGGTTACCAGTGATGAAGAGGGGTACCAACAG
>CM076575.1:809208350-809309427 GCA_034641835.2 Pinus albicaulis | reverse complement strand
CAGAATGTATATTAGCTGAAGAATGTACATGCTTTTATAGATGGGAGGTGAGGCTATTGGGATTCATCTCCCAATGACTCTTGGCCTTCCTTATTTCCTAATATTAAATAATATACAAAAATGCATATGCACACCCATCCATAGGATTAGGTGTCAACATTCCCCCCTTTAATCCGAAGGGATGTTGGTGAGTCCAAGCATCGATCTGAACTTTTCAAACTTTTCTCTTCCAAGTGCTTTGGTGAAGATGTCGGCAGTTTGCTCATTTGTGGAACAATGATGTAGATGGATGGTTTTGGCCTGAACATGATGTCGAATTAGATGGTACTTTGTATTGATGTGCTTTGTTCGATCATGGAACTTTGGGTTCTTGGCCAACTTTATTGCGGAAGTGTTGTCGATCATGAGTGGAGTGGAATACATTTGTTTCATCTGCAAATCTTCCAGGATTTTCTGGAGCCACACAATTTCCTTTGTTGCTTCAGCTGCTGCCACATATTTTGCCTCGGTCGTGGAATCTGCTGGAACTGACTGTTTGCGTGATCTCCATGAGACAGCTCCTGATCCAAGACTCATGGTGTAACCTGTAGTAGACACCCCTATTTCTTTGTCGCCATCAAAGTCTGAATCAGAGTATCCGATCAAGCTGAAGTCGCCTACCTGTGTATATTTGAGTCCAAAGTCTTGATTCCCCTTCAAGTACCTTAACACTCTTTTCGCAGCAGACCAATGTCCTTCACAAGGTTTTTTGCATGAACCTTGAGAGGATTCCAACAGCAAATGAAATGTCAGGTCTGGTGGTGGTCAGGTAGATAAGACTTCCTACAAGCTGTCTATACTTAGTTGCATCCTCAAATTCCTTCCCTTCAATAGATGTGAGCTTCAAGTTTTGTTCCATTAGAGTGCTTAAGGGTTTACAGTCATCCATGCCAAATTTGTTCAAGAGATCTCCAATGTACTTCTTTTGAGAAAGAAATATGAATTTAGGATGTTGAATTACTTCAATGCCCAAATAGTAATGAACATGACCCAAATCAGTCATTTCAAAACCTTTCTTCAACTCTTTCTTCATGGATGCAATATAGCTCTCATTGTTTCCTGTTATCAAAAGATCATCTACATATACCACAAGATATACAACTGTTTTCCAACTTTCTTAACAAACAAAGTTGCATCATCAAGATCAAAGTGTTTGAAATCAAGTTTCAGAAGATGCTCGGTCAACTTCTCATACCAGGCTCATGGTGCTTGCTTGAGGCCATACAAGGATTTCACAAGTTTGCAAACTTTGTGTTCTTGACCCTTTATCACAAATCCTTCTGGCTGGGACATATAAACTTGCTCCTTTAGATCTCCATTCAAGAAGGCTGTTTTTACATCCATCTGATGGACTTTCCATCCACTCTGAGCTGCTAAGGCAAAGAGAGTCCGGATGGTGGTCCATTTTGCTGTGGGAGCAAAAGTTTCATCATAATCGATTCCTTCTTTCTGTGCGAATCCTTTTGCCACAAGCCTGGCCTTGTGCTTGTCAAGTGAGCCGTCTGCTTTGTACTTGTTCTTGTAGACCCACTTGCAGCCAATTGGTTTCGTTCCCAAAGGCGGATCAACCAGCTTCCAAGTGCCATTCTTTATCAAAGCATCATACTCCTTCTGCATCGCTTCTTTCCATTCATCATGAGAAGCGGCTTCTTTGAAGGAAGTTGGTTCATGATCTGTAGACAAACTCAATTCACAGTTATAAGCAATATCCATATCAACAGGGGAATCAGAATTATCTACATCACCTTCGATTTCTTGAGTGGAACTTCTTGTTCCTGTTTTTCCAACCTCATCGGGATGAACATCCTCCAGTGTCTTTGTCAGCCATTTGGGAGGACCTTTCTGAGATGGCCCAGGCTGGTCACTTGACTGAGTTGGGATTGATTCAAGATTCAATCTCCCAATTCTGTCGATCACATCATCCAATGTGTCATCCGTGGTTGTTTCTTCATGTGGGGGAGAGTGTGGTTCAGGAAATGATTCCACAGTTTGATTCAATATCGGAATCCCCCCTTCGAGGTGTGGAATCACATTATCAAATTATTGGAAAGACTTTGCATGTGTGAATCTATCCAGGCGATCAAGTTGCCGCTCAACAACCTTGTCACTCTTGGAAGATTCAAGAAATATGACATCTCTTGCTATCACAAACTTCTTATTTGCTTCATCATAGGGACGATATCCTTTGGAGGTATTGGAGTACCCCAAGAAGATACATTTTTTGCTTCTAGCACCAAGTTTGTTCCTTTGACCCTTGGGTATCAAGGCATAACAGGTGGACCCAAAGACCCTGAAATGATTTACCGAAGGAATGTGGCCATGCCACATTTCAAAAGGAGTTTTGTTTCTAATTGAACTTGAAGGACACCTATTCTTTATGTAAAAAGCACATAGAACTGCATCAGCCCAAAACATCAATTTTACATTCTTGAAAAATAACATGGAGCGGACCATATTTAAAATAGTTCTGTTCATTCTTTCAGCTACACCGTTCTGTTGTGGATTATATGGCACAGTTGTTTGATGTTTGATTCCATGTTGGCGAAGATAATTTTCAAATTTGTTTGAAGTGTATTCTTTTCCATTATCAGTACGTAGAGAGCCAATATGTGTTTGTGCATCATTTTCAATCCATGCATGAAAATTCTTGAAAGTTTGAAAAGCATCAGACTTATTCTTCAGTAAGTAAATCCAACACATTCTGGTGTAGACATCAATAAATGTCATCATGTATTTGTTTCCATTTGCAGAAGCAATAGGCATAGGGCCACATAAATCTGAATGAACAAGTTCAAGTTTCCTATGTGCTCTTGGGTGTGAATCATGAAATGGCTGTTTGCTATGCTTTCCTAGAATACATGCATCACATTCCTTAGGTTTTCTAGGAATTGTAGGCAGTCCATCAACACCATTTTCTTCAACAAACGAAGGCTGTCATAATTTAAGTGTCCAAATCTAGCATGCCATAAAAGACTTGATGGAAATGTACCTTCATCATGATATGAACTGAATGCAAAGTTTTGAGCATGAGCAGATGAACCTTTCAGCTTCAAAAGTCTCCCTTCTTCTATTCCCTCCATGACAAGTGAGTGAGTTGATGCTGATCTGACCTCTGCCTTGCCATCAAACAAGTGAACTGAGTGTCCTTGCTGCCGGATTTCGATCAGGGACAGCAAGTTTCTCTTCAACTCCGGGAGGTATAGAACCTCATGTAGGATATGATCGGGAAGACCAGGCAGTTTAAGCCTGACTGTGCCAAGCCCTGATGGCTTGAGTTTGGATTTATCTGCGAAATATACTGCTCCATCAACTTTGTCAGTGAATTCTTCAAAAAATCTTTTCTAAATGTCATGTGACATGTTGCTCCTGAATCTAGCAACCAATCATCTCTCCATGAAGTAAATGAAACATCAAATAGGTTTTCAGTTACTCCATTATTACAATGTGCTAGAACAGAATGAGCTGATTCAGCTGGTTTACCTTTGTCTTTGTCATTAGTTTTACCTCTGTCTTGATTTGTTTGCTGCTGAGCTTTAGATTGTCTGCCCCCCTTTTCTCTGAAGTTTCTTCTTCGTCTTCTGCCTTCTCTTCCTCTGGATGGACCTGAAGCGTGTCTCTTTTCTCTTTGTGCCAAGTAGGCAGCCTCTTTAGAAGATGAAGGGACTGTCATCTTCTTTTGAAGGAGGAGAGAAAAAAAAAATTTGCTGGAAAATTTCTCTTGAAGGAGAGAAAACAAAAAAAAATCTTTGCTGGAAAATGTACTCAGTTTAGAAAGGACAGAAACTCTTGCTGGAAAAATATCTGAGTTTAAAAACTCTTTCTGGAAACTAAATCTGCTGAAAAACTCTTGCTGAAGACTGAATTTAAAAAATACTCTTTGCTATAAGCTGAATTCTAAAAACACAAACTCTTTGCTAAAAAACTGAATTCTGCACAACAAAAAAAATGTATTTTTTTTTTTGTTTGGGAAAAAACTTGTATGTGAAAAGTCGATATGGAGGTGAATGGGGCGTATGGGCAGTATGGGCGTGGGCGGAATTATGAAAAGAGGTATTATGGTATTATAAAGTGGAGGTGGTATGGGAGGGCGATATATGAAATAGCAATTGTGGAAGGGTCGTGGTATAGCAAACGTGGAAGGGTTGCAACGTACTAACAAACAGTGGACAGCGTTTTATATATATGCGTTTCACAATATATGACTGGCGCAAGTATTGAGGGGCGTATAATGGACATACCATACAATACAACGCATCACAATATAATCAATACAACGCATCACAATATAATACCACAGCGTTTTATATACATTGACAGCGTTGGATTATAAACCAGACACACGTTGTAATATAAAACCAGCGTTTAAATGTATGACAGGGTGATATTGTGATAAAATGCCGGAGTGTATTACCGCCACGGTGAGAGCGTAATGACAGAGTGGTATTGTATGTTGACTGAGCGCAATGGTAACACATATGCTGCGTTGCAAAAGTGATGTAAACTGCGTGGACAGACAGTGTATTATACCACGATGATAGCGTATTATACAATGTATTAAATTTCAGCGTTTACAACAGGCGGACAGGCCAATGATAGAGCGGTATTGGAATGGGAAAGGGCGGTAACATATGACAGAGCGTATTATAATTTAAAAGGGTGTAATGAAAGGGCGGACTGTGTATATATGCAGAGGAGTTGTATGACATATGGCGTTGTATGTAAAACTGGAGTTGACTGTAAACACCTGGAATTGAAAAACTGGAGCGATATGTGGGAATATATGACAGCGTTTAAATATGATGCGTGGGAATGTATGACAGAGAGTGATATATCATGAACAAAAACGCTGTATTATATATGGAAAAGCATTGAAATTCCACTGAATGAGGGCGCAGGTCGATGAGAGATGGGTGAGGGTATGGAGGAATGGGAATGCAGGCAGGGAGAGGAGTGAATGGAGCGATTGGTTGATGGAGAATGAAGGAGGCCCAAAAGGGCGTTACATAAAAAAAAAATTTGAAATTGAATCTGCAGAAGACAGAGTTGCAGGACTGCTGGAATTGCAGAATGGCAGAGCCTGCAATTTGCAGATTGACAGAGCCTGCACTCTTCAGGAGCTGCAGGAGCTGGAGCTGCAAATGTCAGTGCTAAATAGGAAAAAAAATGCAGAATAACAGTCTGGCAATTAAGAGCAGCAAAAACTATTAAAAAATATTGACTGAGCAAAGGATAGGGAGTTACACCACAGGGCAGAAATGCCAAATGTGGGGCTGGCTCTGATACCATTTCAAACCAGGAGGTAACTCCTCAAAACTAGAATGTGTATTAGCTGAAGAATGTACATGCTTATATAGATGGGAGGTGAGGCTATTGGGATTCAGCTCCCAATGACTCTTGGCCTTCCTTATTTCCTAATAATAAATAATATACAAAAATACATATGCACACCCATCCACAGGATTAGGTGTCAGCAGGTTAAGAATCTGTGTCCGTGAAGATTGGAAAATTCCGATCACGAAGCAACATCGTTTCAACCAACTTTGGGATTCTAGGATCTAGCCCTCCTGAATCCGAAGAGGGATCTCTCCAATATGTACAAAGATGGATTTGTCTTTGAAGTTTGGGGTTATGATATTAGGCTAGTTATGAAGGCCAAGGGTTTGTTTGTTTTTTGGATAGTTGAGCATGATTACTGTTTGAGGTGGAAAGTTCTAAGTGAAAAAAGTTTCAAAGGTGAGAAGTTGCAAGAAATCAGAGTAAGCTTCGACCAAAAGATAGACAATTGCAAGTTTTAGTCCATTGGGCTATGGAGTCATAATAGGATTTAATTGGAACAGCAAGAGACAAGAGTGGTCCATGGGGCAAGTCATCTATGTCTAAGGATCTCTTTTAAGTTTGATTTATGGAATGAAATGGTACAATAAGAAGGAGAGATAAACAGATGCAGAACAAGAGCAGCCCAGGATCTGATAAGTACTTTTAAACTAGTCAGCCTTTAACATGGACTCAAGAAAAACATAAAAGTAAACTAGGATCTGGTAAGTACTTTTAAACTAGCTAGCCTTTGATACACTTTCAATAGAAAACATTTTAAAACAAAGGGAAACTTGGAAGCAAACTTTGGAGTAGAAACTAGCGGGCTGGGCTCACCACAAATCCTCTCCTAGCTCTTCTTTACATAGTTACTTTCAAGACAAATACAAAGATAACACAGAATGGCCTAAGATCTGGTAAGTACTTTTAAACTAGCCAGCTTTTAACACATTCCAAAGGGAAACATCCAGATAGTTGTGGGGACAAAACTGGGACCAAGGCTCACCATATCTTCCTCAGTTCATCTTCACAAAACATATACTGAAAATAACATTTAAGAATAAATATCCAGCTAAGACAATAAGACGAGGGAACACCAACATTCCTATGCTTAAACTGAATTAAATCATTCCTAAATAATACAGATTGGAAGAAAACATATATATAAAGATTTTCAGTCAGAGAAGGTTACTGATATACAGTAGGTCCTAACTCTATACATGTTGTTCTTTATAAGAGAATATGAAATACAGTGAAAACAAAAACAAAATAACAAGTAACAATTAGAGAAACATCAACGTCAACATAGACCAGGATCCCATAAATCAGCTTGTATTGATGCTCCAAACCAGTTACAGCTTTAAGTCCAATGCTTTAGTTTAGCAATCATCTACACATCTCAGCCTAACTTATCTATTACAAGCAAAGCTCCAAGAGCCAGTGAACACAATTTACAGTCAGAAGTTTAAGCTTAAATGTATATCAAAGTTCTACAACCAACCCCTCACTCATCTTCTGCAGAAGTATTTATAGAAGGATGAGGAGGTGAGATCTGATAAAAGATCTAAATTACAATTAATACAGACTTAAATGGTTTCTAGGACTTTGAGGGGCTCAATGAAGAAACTTACATACATATCCTCTGTATTAAATGTTTTTACATAAAGATTGATCTCTGTAGGAGCTTTTGTTGACCTTTGTGGCTCTGTGTGGCGTCGAAGTAACTCTGCAGATGTCTGTTCATTGATTTCTCTGGCAGAATTCATTCTCTGGTTGTATTGCGAGGCAGACATCTAGTCTTGATCAATAATTTCGACCTCTGATTGAATACTTTGAGGCACAGGTGGCATCGTGGTGGCCAAAGGGATCAAATTTCCTCAATATGTGGCGGTGGAGGCCTTTCTGTCGGTTAAACCCTTTAGATTTCCTTAACTTTGTTTTAAATCGGGGATTATGCTTTTGATAATCGTCTTTAGCCATAATCCCCCCGAATCTGTCCATTAATCCTCTGCTCTAGTTCATTCTGGTCTTCGGCACTGATACTCTTTGACTGTGCCCAATTCATGGCTTTCTTGCTGATGTGCAGGGCTGCGCAGGGTTTATAAAGCATGAATGCTTTGAAAAAGCACCGATGAAACATGAATTTGGAACCTGCGTGCGATTTTCACTGATGGATCAGAGGTGGGAGGATCGTCACCCTTTGTTTCTGAATTTTCTTCAGTTATAGTGGAAAAAACTATTAAACCCTGCAAAACACGAACAAATGTTAGAAAATCCTGTGTATATAGGTTTCGTTGCTTCAGAGGATGCATGGGGGAAGCGTGGCCATTGGATGGCATCATCCAACGATCAGGATTGATCGGGAGAGATCGTAGAACGGGCGAAAGAAAATATTAAATCTGAGCCGTCGATCGTGCAGAGATCGACGGTCGAGATTGAATGAGGAGGCAGAAAAGGAGGATGAATCTGAGCCGTCGATCGCGCAGAGATCGACGGTCGGGAGCGGGCAATGGAAAGTCAGCAGTGGGGAATTGTTGACTGGGCGACGGAATCGGGCGATGGAATGTGGATCGTCGATTTGCAGATCAGATCGACGGCAGAGATTGACTGGATGGCGCACCGAGACCACGTTAAATGCCGGGCATCTTCCTCGATCGACAACCGTTGGATGGTCTGCCCCAGATCGGACGTCGCACGACAATATTGCTAGGCATCTGCGTCCGAACAATAACGCGTGATGGACAGTAGTTTTCGGAACAGTGCCCAGGACGCGTGTCAAGAAGTGTATGGAATCGCTGGCGATCGGGGGAAAACAGCTTTTCGCCCAAGGGCGGTGCGATGAAAACCACGCGGTTTTGGGCAACGACGCATGGCTGGCGAGGTCCACCGGGTTTGATAGGTTCCGCACCGTCGGATCTGTAGATCGAATCAACGGTGGAGATTGCTCGAACTTCGGACCGGCGAAAAACCTTTAAAAAACCATAAAAACCCAAAGTTTAAAAATAACATAATTTTTTAATGTTTTGGACGGGATATATAATTTATTTAAAAATGGCTTAGCGCCCGATTGTGGGGTCGTGGGCGCATGGAACATTATATGAACAGGGTCTACGCAGGAAGGGGCTAAGACCCAAATATGTCCGAAATGTGGGGTTTTCATGATTTTTCAACGTTTTCAAAGGGTTAGAGGGGTTCCGATAAGGAAAAAAAGGAGTTTTTGAACCTTAGGAAATGGATTTTCATGAATGGAAGAAGATAACTCATGAAAAATAGGGAATTTTTATGGAGAAGAAGGGAAGGATAATGAAGGTTAGTTTTGAGTGGGAGAAGGGGAAAATGATGGCTTTGCAGCAGTATTCTGGCTAGGAAAACAACAGGACTTCTGAATTCTAAAGGGAATCAACAGTGAAGTTTTGGACAGAGGAAAGGCATGAGGCCTTCAAGAGTCTTCAAGAGCCAACAATTTTAGTAATGAGATTTGTTCCTTGAAGGCTCAAATAGTCTTAGCCACCTTTTGCTCTAACAAAGATTATAGGTGGCTAACATGCTCTATCCGCGACCCAATTATTTTCTCTGGTACCTCTAGCTTGAGACTCGCGCCTTTATTGCGGTGGCTAGGCACTCAATAACTAGTGGTCTCCTTTGTTGATTGTGATTTTTGCTGGCCCATCTTCACGCCAGTGAACTCATCCTTTTTTGTCTAGTAGCAATGCTCCACGACCAGATCTACTTCATCCCTCTACGTTCAGTGACCCCCATACGTGCATGTTGTGATTTGTCGAACCCATGACATGTGTTGTTGCTTGCACTCAACCCTGTCGTGTCTATGCTCTATCTCAACACCATCCTCGTCTTTTCTTTAAAAAAAATTGTGCCTCATCTGATCCTAGTTGAACCTGGGTTCAACAATCCCTGTACAAACCTAGCTTCTTGCGTAATTTAGAGATCGATTTTCAGATTTTTGGGGCTCAGATACCATGTTAAATTTATCTAAACGTAGAATCTAGAAATTTATTAACCTGGAAGATTGAAGATCTACTAAATAAATGGATGACTAAGTTCTTAACATAATTAGCAAAAGAAAAAATTACATCAATCTCTATCACAAGTGAGACAAACAAATTATTCCCAATCAACAGTTCTTCATTAAATTTGAACTTACTTGGATTCCCATCCTCAGATTGATCCAATTGAGAAAATTACAGATACAACATGCCCTGGATCTGATCTAGTATATCAAGCCCTTGATTTGTCCTTGATCTCCTTGGCTAATCTGGATCTTCAATGTTGCCCCTCCACAATTCCTTGAACCCAACACACTTGAGTATCACACTTCTCAAATTCCTCTCAATGGCTAGTACCATTGTACGGTGTCTTTCTTCTCTCCTTAACGTTGATTTTATAACTTTACATTGAGCTAAATCTCCAAAGTGATTGATGACTAAGATTAGATCTCGCCTCATTTGAGACCAACGATTGACATTAAAACATAATCAAAAGTAAATTACTTTACTTTTCCTAAGTTTCTTTAGCTCAATTAGCCAACATAATAATTATGTTATTTTCCTAAGTTAGACTTAGGCTTTGAGAAGGTGTCTTAACGAGACTTTGGGTGACTTCTACATGCCTAGAAACTTAGACCTGTCCAAAAGTACCTACTCGAGCTACAAACATCAACACCTACTCCAATTTTAGGCTACTAGCTAATCAGGGAAAGTTCTTTTCCATTTTCTAGTGTGCACACAATATGGAACCCCAACCTAGTGCACATTAAATCCCTCTCAAGGAGTGTTATAAATATGTATTCATGTAAAGCAATAATACATAGAATATTGATGAAGTAATTCGAATTGGTCTTTTGAGCTACTTGGTCAGAGTATATGCAATTTCATTCTCTCTTTTCTATCTTTATGCAATTTTGGTGTTGTATTTTTGACACAACTTGATCTTGTGCTTGAGCTTAAAATCCAACATGGTATTACAACATTAAAGTGTTTGTGAGGAATACTAACATATTATTGTAGGTTATACAAGATTGAATAGCCCAAAGAGAATGGATCAACTCAATTTTAGTATAATTCTAATTCCATTCAATTACCTTGAGCAGAAGCCCAAGATCCTACCTCTATTATGAAGTAAGGGGCATTATAGGATCGCTATTGGGACTAAAGATAAACCAAGTTCAGTTGTAGCAAAGTCAAAGTGTTTTGACAAGATGGATGAAGCCTATGGGATCTTTGTGAAAATTTCTGAATCTTACGCTTCTGCAGAAATATTTACTGTTAATCTGGTTATGCTCCTCCTACTTAGATAAGTTATTAACTGAATAAATTCAAGTTAAAATCGAAGCAAAACACATAACATAGCTTCACCAATTCAGATCTAGAACAAGTACATGCACACATAGAAAAAGTGACGCTGATTTTTTCTAGACAAGTAGTCCCTGGAAAAACCCAATGTGGGAAAACCGATCTTCTCGCTGTTGGAGGGTTTTATTATTAAGAATTTTTTGAATACAACAAATCTGGGTTCCAGATCTGGAAAACCCGACCGAGAAATAATAGATCTATGGCTCACTGGCTGTGCTAAGACCAAAATAATGACTGATCCACACCCTCAAATGGGATTTACAGAACTCAGCCAAGATTACGGCTTAGAAACCCCAACGATGTCCCAGAAAGCCTCTACATCAGCCTCTGAAGCCTCTGCGTCCCTCAGCGCTGCTCCAGAAAGGGATGTGTTACCCCAGACTGGGTGATGCAGGCCTTACACTGCCCCTTAGGGTCTCTGCGTAACCCTTGAGGGCTTCTTGCTGGAAATCATGCTGTCCTTGAGGGACTTCGTTGTCCCTGCTACTACTGCTGTCTTGCTTTTGCACCGTCTCTTTGAGCTGGTCTCTGCCTCTTGTTGATTCTAGAACCTAGGATCAGATCATCCCCTTGGCCTAAATTCCCCTCTCTACAGCTGAAACACTTTTGAGAATTCTTAGCAAACCTGCCCTATAATCTCAACTTAGCTTCAGTGCTCTGCCTCTACGTGTCTTTACAAATGACCCCAAGCCTTTCCTTTATACTTTTCTCATTTGGAAAACCAACGACCATGATCAAATCTTGAATCAATAGCTAAGATTAAAAGAAAGCTTGATCCGTGTGACCTAAGCCAATTTCATCACATGTTTAATTAAATTCACTTTAATTATTTAAGTTCCCTAAGTTTTTAGGAAATACATTAAAATAATTAATTAATTTAATATCTCCTAAACTAGATGAAATTTCCCAAATCCATTTCTGGGTCTTGTAGATCAAGTTTACTCTATTCCTTCCTCAAAATTTGGGAGCTAGAGCACAACTGATGCTACCCAAAATACACAAAATCTCAACACTCCCTCTTAGCATCAAGGGTGTGCTCTAGCAATACATCACACTATGCATTACAAGATTTTGGGCATTGGTTCTGTGCTGCTGATGCTTGGCCTACTGCCACTCAACTATGCACTGCTGCTGTTATTCAATACTGCTGCCCATGACTCTGCCATTGCCACTGCAACCTCTGTACTACAGATCCCTCTCAATATGCTGCATCTGTGCTACTCATAGCACTTCCACTGCTGATCTGCTGCACTGCAACTTCAGTTGTTGAGAGAAAAAACTGAATCTCCTACCCAACTTTGACAGACAAGTCAAATGGGCTGCATTCTCATCACTGAGGCTCCATAGGTTACATATATGTGCTGGCATTTGAAGGATGATGCACAACTACAACTCTGCACTGCGTAAGCAGACGCCCTCTGCACTACTGAAGTCACATCAGCCCCTTGTGCTAAAATCTCTCACGTTGTTGCTGCACTGCGTTGTCCCTCTGAAGCCTTTTGTGCTGCTGCAGCTCTGCACTACATAAGCATCTTTGCTCTGCGCTGTTGAAGTCACATCAGCCTCTGTGCTGCTGCTCCTCCTCCTCCTAGTCTTCAGATCTGCCTCTGCTTCATCTGTGATCTATGCACCCACTTCCCTACTTGTCCCGCTACTGTCTTAAGGCTGTTGTAGCTCACATGTGATCCAAGAGATGAGTTGCTCAGGGATCTCGCCTTAGACTATGTAGCTCCTCTACATATCCATGTCGCCCCACTTTCGTGGTTCATGAACGCTCATGGCTGCATCATCTTCTGACCCATCATCTGCCATAATAGCCTTGGAAGAAGAAGCTTCATTGTCCTTTTTCTTTTGAGGACAATTGCTAGCAAAATATCCCATTTCACCACACTGGAAGCACTTGATTTTTGATAAATCCTTCTTCTTCTTTCCTTGTTGCCTCTTTGATGCCAAGGCCGCACCTTCTTCATATTCCTTCTTCACTTTTCTCAACCCAGATTTGTGTTGCTTCTTGGTGAATCTACAGAGTTCTTCTTGACGTAGAATTGACCACAAGCTGTCCCAATCTGGGAGGTCCGCTCTACCCAAGATACTTTGGACAAAGGTTTCCCACTCATCTGTGAATGCATCGAGGGCAATCCTTAATATCACATCGTCTTCCACCTTAGCACCCATTACAGTGAGTTGATCTCTGATTGATTGCAATCTGAAGAGGAAATGCTCCATGTCTTCTCCCTTGGTCCTCGTGAATGACCTCTCTCCAACAACATCTTCCTTTGGACAGATTTTCCCTCATATAGGGAGATTAAGGCCTTCCACATCTCATTAGTTGTCTTCTTCTTAGCTAAGTGTGGTACAATATGCTCCTTAATTCCATCCATGATCAGCGACTTGGCATGCCCAACAACTTCCTTATGCTTCCGAAGGAGATCCGGATCGATCGGTGTGGCCAGAGTTTTCTCTACATGGTCTCTAAGATTATATGCCTCAAGGAATATCAGGATCCTTGCCTTCCAGACTGAGAAGTTGGAAAGGCCATCCAACCTGTCCTGATCACGCAGTCCATGAGGAGCCATCTGCTTAGAAATGTGTCGGAAATTCCCTTTCTCTTTGTTAGAGAACGAGATATAAGGCCCTTGGCGAAACAGGCACCTTCTGCTCCCTCTAACAACCGATTTCCCTCCTTGGAAATCTACTAAATCAACAATGATTCAACTCTCTTTGATCCTCTGATCAAACTACAAGTTTCTTTGGCTAGAAACTCTCTGAGAAGATAATATCCTCCCGCTCTTTGTCACTCGTGCTTAGGCTAAAAATCTGAAAATTTCAGAAATTTAACCCCACCAAAACCATTTGAATTTCTGCAGCTAATATTCAGTCTTTTCTGGATCTGACAGATTTAGATCTGCATCACACTGGTTGGCTTCAGACCAATCCAACACTGTTTCTGAGCTGCCTCTGCGCAGTAATTGCGTGGGCTTGCTAGGAGATAGAATTAGACTACATGACTCTTCCGTTTGCGTGAATCTGCATCTGAAAACTGCGTTGTCCCTTCATATCTGTGTTTCTGCTTCTTTTCCAGTTGCTTTCTGTAGCTAGAACCTTCAGTCTCTTGCTGGTGACCCTCCTAGATCTGCAATTGCTCTGGTACCATGTGAAAATTTCTAAATCTTATACTTATGCAGAAATATTTACTGCTAATCTGGTTATGCTCCTCCTACTTAGATAAGCTATTAACTAAATAAATTCAAGTTAAAATCAAAGCAAAACACATAACAGATCTTCACCAATTCAGATCTAGAACAAGTACATGCACACATAGACAAAGTGACACAGATGTTTTCTGGACAAGTAGTCCCCGGAAAAACCCAATGCGGGAAAACCGGTCTTCTGGCTGATGGAGGGTTTTATTATTAAGAATTTTATGAATACAACAAATCTGGGTTCCAGATCTGGAAAACCCGACAAAGAAATAATAGATCTACAACTCACTGGTTGTTCATTAGGGGAATTTTGAGGTCTAAAATGGGCCTCCTAAGAAAAATGTACAACAAAAATAAACTTTATAAGAACCAATAGGATTCAAGATGATGATGTCAACCATGGGGGATGATTCACCATTTTTTAAGAAAAAAGATAAAAAGATTAAAAAATAATAAAATAATAAAACTTTTTTTTCAACTTATCTCCCAAAGTTTTTACTCAAATTTCAAGCAGAAGTACTCGTTGGATGCAAACTTTAATTCCTCATCTAAGGAGTACCCAAGTTGCATACTTTCGATGGGTCCTACTACACGAAAACTGAGAAATACATGAAAATCATGATTACAATCACGTTTTTCATATATGCAACATGGGTACTCCTTGGATGAGGAATTAAATTTTTCATCCAATGAGTACTCCCGCTCGAAATTTGAGTAAAAACGTTGGAAGATAAGTTGAAAATATGAGTTGGAAAAGTAGTTTTTTTCTTTTTTCCCTCTAAAATTTGATGATGTAATCAAATTTTATTTTATTATTTCCACTATTATTTTAAAATTTCCTTAGGAGGCCCATTTTAGACCTCAAAATTCCCCTAACGCTAAGACAAAAATAATCACTGATCCACACCCTCAAACGGGATTTACAGAACTCAACCAAGATTAGGGCCTAGAAACCACATCGTTGTCCCGGAAAGCCTCTGCGTCCCTCAGCGCTGCTCCGGAAAGGGTTGCGTAACCCCAGATTGGGTGACGCAGGCCTTACGTTGCCCCTTAGGGTCTCTGCGTAACCCCTGAGGGCTTCTGGCTAAAAACCACGTTGTCCTTGCTGCTGCTGCTCTCCTTCTTCTGCGTTGTCTCTCTGAGATGATCTCTGCCTCTTGTTTATTCTAGACCCCAAGATCAGATCATCCCCTTGGCCTAAATTCCCTTCTCTGCAACTGAAACACTTTTGAGAATTCGTAGCAAACCCACCCTAGAATCTCAGCTTAGCTTCAGCGCTCTGCCTCTATGTGTCTTTACAAATGACCTCAAGCCTTTCCTTTATACTTTTCTCGTTTGGAAAACCAACGACCATGATTAGATCTTGAATCAATGGCTAAGATTAAAAGAAAGCTTGATCTGTGTGACTTAAGACAATTTCATCACATATTTAACTAAATTCACTTTAATTATTTAAGTCCCCTAAGTTTTAACATAGGAAATACATTAAAATAATTAATTAATTTAATATCTCCTAAACTAGATGAAATTTCCCAAATCCATTTCTGGGTCTTGTATATCAAGTGTACTCTATTCCTTCCTCACAATTTGGGAGCCAGAGCACAAATAATGCTACCCCAAATACACAAAATCTCGACAATCTTATGCTCGTCGATTTCCCAAGATGTTCAATTTCACTTTGACACTTGTAACACTCCTAATGAAGCATAGACAGAGTTGGAGGGTTTTCCTAGCAAGCTTGATAAGTTGAGAAGACATCAACATATCTTTGAGTCTGAGAAAATTCAATATCCTAAAATACTTCCTCACCATCTTCAACACTTTTGCTTCTATAGCTATGTTGCACAAAACTTCTAGGAACCCGACGTTTCGGGACTTACCCGTACCCGAAATTCGGTCGAAACTTCACCATAACTCGACCATTATGTAATCATCTATGAGAGTTAATAAAGACTTGGTTTTCCTTCTAAATTGTCATCTATAGGTATTATTCCCTTTTTTCTTGTAAGATAATGTGTTATTCACTTATTTATGTTATGCCTACAAAAGATCCAAAGACATGCTTATTGATTTCAATGACGAAGATATTCCAATATTCGAAGAAGAAGAATTACACCACGACAATTCTTCTACAATTCAAGAAGAAGAAGGACCAAGTGAGCTTATTCAATTTGTGATCATATTGAACACTAGGAAAATTCCAAATTGGTTAAAATCTACTCTTGAAGATGCTAAAGGACATGGAGTTGCGAAAGGAACCTTTAGAGAAAGAAAAAGGCCAAAAATATATTCTGGATATGTTGCATATATAACAAAACTGATTGAAGCTAAACCATCTACATTTGAAGAAGCTGCTCATCAAGAAGTATGGAAGAATGCAGGAAGAATACCAATCCATCATGAAGAATGGGGTTTGGGAAACCATTCCTAGACCTAGTGAAAAATCGGTTCTCACCTCCAAATGGATCTAAAAAATCAAGCACGTTGTTGATGGAAGTATAGATAAATACAGAGCTAGATTTGTTGCAAGGGGTTTCTCTCAAAATGAAGGCATAGATTATGAAGAAAACTTTGCACCCACTGCAAGGTATACTACCATTAGATATTTGGTTTCATTCGCTGCTACTATGGGATGATATATCCATCAAATGGATGTAAAGACAACATTTCTGAATGTGACCATCGATGCGGAAGTATACATAGAACAACCTGAAGGATTTGAAGTAAATAGTTAAGACACCCATGTCCGTAGACTCAAGAAGGCCCTATATGGTTTGAAGCAAGCTCCTAGGGCATGGAATGCAAGAATGGATGCATACCTTCTAAGATTTGGGTTCGTAAAAAGTACTGCTAATTTAAATCTCTACATCAAAGTTATGGATAATGAGCTAATCATTATTCTACTATATTTGGATGATCTATTCATTATAGGTGTGGAGCGAAGGATACAAGAATACAAGAAGATGTTGGCAACCGAGTTTGAGATGAAGGATTTGAGTCTAATGCACTATTACTTGGGTCTGGAAATATGGAAGAAACCTGGGGAAATATATCCGGGGCAAGGAAAGTATATCATCAAGATGTTGCAGAAATTTGGGATGATGGATTCCAAGCCCATGACTACTCCTATGATCACCAATATCAATAAGTTGAGGAGATTTGACTCAAGTCTCGTAGATCCTACCTCCTATCGTAAGTTGGTGGGTTCTCTCATGTATCTGGTAAATACTAGGCCAGATATATGTTTTGCTGTGAACATTCTTAGTCAATATCAGTTGGATCCTCGTCATGATCACTGGATAACTGCCAAGCATATATTGAGATATCTTCGTGGCACTATACATCACCGCCTAAAGTATGATAGCAAGGAAGTCAAGCTCCTTGGCTTCACCAATTCTGATTGGGGTGGCAGTGAGACTAATGGAAGAAACACTACAGGTGGATTCTTTAGTCTGGGAGTTGTGATGGTCTCATGGATGAGTAGGAAGCAAGATCATGTTATTTTAAGTAGTGTTGAAGGAGAGTATGTGGCAGCATGTGAAGAGGGAAAGGAGGTTGTATGGTTGAGGAAGCTTATGACAAATTTGTTTGAGAAGTCTCTGGGTCCCACTGTGATAAACTATGACAATCAAAGCTGCATTAAGATGTCTCAAGATCCCATGTTTCATGCTAGGACAAAGCATATCAACAATAAGTCCACTACATTAGGAATTTGGTGCAGGATGGGATCGTGAAGTTAGAGTATGTGCCTACCAACAATCAGGTAGCTAATATGCTAACAAAGTCTCTTCCTAATAAAAAGTTTGAGTATCTTAGAAACATGCTTGGTTTAGTATATATTGTTGATTTTCTTGATGATAAAAATTTGGAAGTGATTTGTTGAGGCTTTCTGAGTGACACATTGCCTGGGAGGACATTAGGACGAAAATATATGTTGATGTCTAGATCCCGAAGTAGGGAGGGTGGTATTGGTCATGGAGCTCTAACCTCAAAAATGCACCTAGATCCCCGGGTTGATTATTAGCAAGTAAGCCTGATGGTACCTAGAGAGGTTGAAAGCTTTAGTCCATCTTAGTCCCACCTGGATAGATTGCCTTGGTTAGGAATCTAGTCCATGTCATCACGAGTACCTAAACTATTGGAGGACCTTGGATAGATTGCACTGGTCAGGAATCTAGTCCATGGCATTGTGGTGCCTAAAATCTTCATAGTTCATATGTTTTGAGATCTTCCTTGTACTTGCTATGAATACCTCCCTAGTTAAGAGGGAGTGTTGAAAAAAGTAACTAGGTTCGATTTTCATTAATGTATTTGAGTCATCATGTAATGTACTTATCAAAAGAATGAAAAACAATTTTTTTATTTTTATTACAATGAATTATTAAAGCACAGGTTTCATGCTTGGGTCATCTTTTATTAGTCAGAGGATTCATATTGAGTCATTAGAGTCATTGTACATTTTATGAGACCTTTCTTGGGCTTTTGAATCTTGTAAAAAAGAATTATTTTTGAGTCAAAAAAGAATTTTGTCACCTCCACACCAAGTCAACCCTTGCCTGATGAAGTCGGCTGAAAGGGAGCAATTCGACCACAAGAAGCCTATATATACAAGTGTAGTTCGATCTATTTGCTCATTCGCTCAACAAGTTTGATTCTCACAAGAAGCAATGGAGCAAAAAGTGCGAAGTGCAGGAAGGAGAAAGAAAGGTGCAGGATCGAAGTGTTTGGGCTCTCTCTCTCTCTCTTGGGAAGTTATTGGGCAATTACAGGATCGAAGTTGCTGGAGTTGCAGGGTCAAAATTCTGTTGCTGCAGAAGCTCGAAATTGCAGTAGGTTGAAGTTGCAGGGGGGTTGAAGTTGTTGGGGTCGAAGTGTTGTTGCTGCATAGGTTGAAGTGCTGCATAGATCGAAGCGCTACATAGGTTGAAGTAGCTGCTATTGCATAGATCAGAGCTTTTGTTGTTGCAAGGTCGAAGGTCTACATTGAAG
This sequence comes from Pinus albicaulis, assembly GCA_034641835.2. NCBI lineage: Eukaryota > Viridiplantae > Streptophyta > Pinopsida > Pinales > Pinaceae > Pinus > Pinus albicaulis. The sequence continues at coordinate 809,290,514 of CM076575.1, read as the reverse complement.
ATGCTGGAAGGAAGGGCTGACTTGGTGGTTGGAGGAAGTTTGTGTCTAGGGTGAGGAGTCTAGGATTATCTCAGGAAAACTATTGAGGAAGAGATTTTGACTGGGTTTTCCCCTAGATAGGGATTTTTCCATGGCATAGTGCCTACATCTTGTGTCTCTTGTCTTGTGATCTTCATACACACATATTTTGGCAATTTCTTAATGAACGATAATATAACAAAGAAGTAAAAGAAGCCAACATAATTCACAAGTAATTATCAAGAAAAGAGGAATAAAAACCTAAGTCTACTTGCATTGATTTCTCAACAAGGAATGCATTTTGATGAAGAAACATAATTGGAAGAATTTGTTCAAATTACCCAATGTTCAATTGACAAATATATTGTAAGAAATATAGAGTTAAACTAGAAAATTATGAATTTTAAAGAATAGACGGAAAACAAAAACTGCAAGTTTTATTTTCTCAACTAAGCCCATTCAATTTTTGGTGTATTTTCTTTAGCCACCTCAAGCAGATTTGTGCTCTATTCTAAGCAACATACTGAGATATTCTAGCATTTAATGGGAATTGGAAAATGTTATATATATTTTAGGCATATGGGACAATGGTGGGATTATGATAAGTACACTTTTTTATCATGAAGCCCTCAAGGACACATAATAATTTATTAAGTACATGTGAAGAAGCAATTTAGCCAAAATTTGTAGTGAACTAATTTTTTTCTAGCCTTTAATGATTTTTCATAATCCTTTAGAATGTGGAGCATATTTAGATAAATAGGGTATTTTAAAGGTTAAAAACAAGGAATTGGTAGCATAATTGTGAGGACTCTCACTAAGAAAAAGGCCTCTCCTTTGAGTTGGTTTTTGTAGTGTTAGGGGTTCTATGATATTGTGTGTATAACCTCTTTGAATGCAATAATGTTTGGATTATTGGCCAATTGAATAAACAAAGTTTGCATAGACTAATATTGAATGCTTTTGATTTGATTTTTAAATTGATAATAATGTGTTTGAGGAAGCTATGTTTGAAATAATTTATTTACATATTTAGCGTTGATGTGAGTTGTGTGACTTTGATTGCAAATTTTAGAATACCACATCACTAAGTCAATGGTGGTCATATAATACATGTTAAATCAAATTTTACATAAATATATTAACATTAAACCTATAAGAACTATTTGCAAAAAATAACTGTCAATGAAGATGACATGCAATGATCATTACCATATCCATATAGATATAAACCATACTTTGTTTTACTCTAAATCTGTAAACTTAAAATGAAAAAATGAGATGAGTACTAAAAGTAGCATTCTAGAGAAAACTTTATTATCAAGAAATATTTTTTCATTGGTCTACTTCATACTCTATTATTTAGGTTAATAATAATTCATAAGAATGAACTCTATCCATATGAAAAGAAAGCATTTAATTTACTCTAAAGTTGTAAGCTTAAAAAGAAGAAGCGTGATAATAACTTTCTTATTAAAGAAAGTTTTTTCACTAGTCTAATTCATGTTCTATTATTTAGGTTGCTTGTAAGTTATCAAAATGACATATATGTATATGAAAATAAAACATTTATTTTATTTTAAAGTGAAAGGCTTAAAATGGAAAAAACAAGATACTTACTTTCCGTTAGTTTAGTTTATGCTTTATTATTTGGGTTAATAGCTAGTTATGAAAATGATGTCTATTCATGTGAAAAATGAAGATTTAATTTGAAGATTTGATCATCAAATGCAAATATTTAATGATTTTATATAAATCATATGATTAAAATTTAAATATATGACTACATTTTAAAATTAGATGAAAATTAGAATTTTAAAATATATACAAATTTTAGTTTTATGAAGATTAATTTTTTATTTACTTTTAATTAATTAATTTATAATGAATTAATGTTATAAAAGTTTTAAAGTCAACTTGTATGGAATGATAATAGAGTTTGAAGATTGAAATTGCGTAATTACTTTTGTATAAAAATCTCCATTTTTATTTATTTTTATAAAAAACCTAAAAAGAAATTATGAAGCTTTGGGTAAAATAAGTTATTGTGAACATTCTAGTCAAATACTTCTCAATTTTATTTACATATTTGAAATGAGAAATAAATATAGAATCCCACATGGCAAGTGATGTGTGATGTCTCCTCTTGCTCCTAACTCCAACTTTGTCACTACATATGTGTCTTCCCTTGCATGTGAACAAATGCAACTGTTCGGTTCCATGCAAGTTGATGCAACACATGGAATTCACTTCTTTGTATGTTTGTCATGCCGACCCAATATGCATCCACTCACAACCAATATCTCAATGAGCTAATGAAACTCATAACTCTTTGAAATGCTCTCCACTTGGGACAACATGAATGAAAACTCTCTTGTCGCATCATGCACCTTCATGCACTCATCCTGCTACATGACAATAATGTGTTGTGCCCTTCACTCACTCTCAACAATGATGGGCAACTCACTTGAGCGTGTATGCAATGCAATCCCAACTCACTAAATTAATTGTGAAATATTTATTACATATTATGTATTTGTATAAATATTAGACATATAAACATAAATAAAACTCCAATATATATTAGTTGGGTTTTTCTTTAAACATTAATATGATAATGTTAAATATAAAAATAAAGAAAATTCTATTTATAAATTTTAACGATTATATGTTATATTATTGTTGATATACATATAACTCTACATATAATTTATATTTTTATATTAATAAATTACTCAATACTATTAACAACTAACTCAAAATCAAATAGAGTTTTCCTTTAAATATTAACATGATAATTTTAAATATAAGAATAAAAAAACTTACTAAATTAATTGTAGAATATTTGGTACATATTGTGTATTTGTATAAATATAAAACATATAAACATAAATAAAACTCCAATATATATTAATTGAGTTTTTCTTTAAATTTTAACATGATAATCTTAAATATAAAAATAAAGAAAATTATATTTATAAATTTTAATGATTATGTTATATTATTATTAATATACATATAACTTTACATATAATTTATATTTTTATATTAATAATTTAATCAATACTATTGAAAACTAACTCAAAATCAAATCAACTTTTTTTTTAAATATTAACCTGATACTGTTAAATATAAAACTAAGAAAATTATATTTATAAATTTTAACCATTATAATATAATATACATAATCTAAGTATAATTTATATTTTTATATTGATAATTTACTCAATACTATTGAAAAGTACCTCAAAATCATATCTTGTCCCATGGTGAAGAGGGTACCCTTTTCTCCGAGAGATAGGTGGCTGTGCCACAAAGAGACTTTCCAAGGAAAAATAAAGATTATAAAGTTCCATCATCCGTCATGTATATCTCCAACCCGCGTACAATAACTAATAAAAATATATAAAACAATATGAAACAACAATGTAGATTTCGAATCATTTGTAATATGTAGATTTCGAATCATTTGAAAACATAACAGACTTCAAAAAAGGCCGTTCAATTTAAGTCATTGATGAATTGGAGGAAGTATTAAAAAGGAGGTTTAAAAATAATTTCAACAAATATATTTATATATATATATATATAAGATTATTAGAACTAAAAGAATTTCAATCCGGTCAAACTTGGCTCAGAACTCAAAATGTGGATCCAAATAAATGTTCAATATGTCCGAGAGGGTCAGAATGAACTCCACTGAAGCACATGATATAATCTCTGGAGACTTCAATTTTTGGTACGGAGTTATAGGTTGTCCTCTCAGGAAAAATAAAGTGGAATAGTAAAGCTTCTCATATCTCCGCATTCGTGATGGTTGTGTTGTAGGAATAAAGAGATTGTTGATTATCAGGCTCCTTAGAGTTGTAGTTAACTGTCTAGGTTAATCTAATGTGTGAAACCGGTTTTCATGGAACTATAATTATCTCTCTAATAACAAAGTTAATGAGATTTATATAACTGTATTGGTGGTATGGTTCAAGAATAAAATAAGTATATCGCAACACCACACATTTTTCTTGAGTCCAGAACAAAGTTTGTTCCTGCAAACTTTTATATGCAATCCATGTTACAGGAAAAAAAGAGTTGTTTACAGACATAACAGAGACCTGGAATAAAAAAAAATTCAAAAACCCATATTTTCAAAAAAATTTGCCAAAATGTTTCATAATCTTACTGGAATTTCCGAAATTTCTGAGTTATTCTGTGAGTTTTGTAGACTACTGCAAAAAAATATATACACGAGAATCGTTTTACTACTCTTAAGGCTTCTTCCATGTGGGTTCTAGATTAGATCACCCTAAAAAATAGTATTCGTTGTGGTGCAGAAAATAGTTTCATACCGTCAATGTTTAAAACAAAATTGGTTAAACTCGTATGCGTATTAGAGATACTCGTGATGCAAAGCAACATAGATGCGGGCCCACTCATATGCTGCTCAAAATTGACATCGAACACCTCCACATGTCCTGGAGATAATGAAGTGTTGGCATTCAACCCGGGCCCATTTCCCATGGCTCTCTAGCAAAGCATTTTATAAACTGATTCAAACAAATGGTGTCACAAAACTATGCTTGTTATTTTACTTCTGCATATATGTACATGGACTCCGACACAGTAACAAAAGGGGTTGAAGGTACGCAGCTTCCTTCATATTTTATATATTCAATCACCATTTTACTTCTATAAAAAAATATTTGGACAAAATTGGGTGACAATTGCCCCAAAATTTGTTTGTAATTTCAAATATCACAAAAGAAAAATTCCCTTGCAACTAGAGAACCCGGGAATCAATCACCTTTGAAAGATTCAACTTAATGTTTATTATATGCACCTGTAGGTGTGCACAACAATGATTTAACCTTTACCAGTTATTCACCACAGATTCTTATCTGTGATGAAAACACAGCAAGGGCTTCAAGTCTAGCCAAAGGGGCAACAATCTCACCAAACATTGAACTTCTGGAACAATATTTACATAATTGTTGGACACCATAATACAGGCATAAATTCTATTAAAGTCATCTCGAGGAGAAGAGGGATGTTGCCAACTTAAAATTTATTGAACTATAACCCCTAGAACTTTATCTTCATCTACAAGCACTCTTGGAAACGCCCGATCATCCTGCTGACAAGAGTATCATATGATGAGAATTTTCTTAGATACAACAGTAATCGACTATTCCATGTCTTTCTAATAGTTTATTGTAGAATCAAATGAATTACCATATTCGTACATTAATCCCAGGAAGGCATGTCTGCTCCAGTGTTTGACAATTCTGCTGAAGAGGAACTGTTATGTGTGGATGTATTACTATGTGTAGAAACATAAATTTAGCCATAACTTCAGCCTTGTGCCCTTGCTTTTGACTGTTGCCGTGCCACAGCTCTCCACTCGCGAGTCTAATAAAAAGAGAATGCCATTTTAATGCAAAATCAACAAAATGATACATTTTTAAAATGAAACAGAAAGAATATGATATACAGTACTAACACGAAAACATGCAACTGACGTGTTCATTGAATGAAAGGAAAAGAAAATACCCACCTCAAGTTGGCTATTTCGGTGATTGTCAAACATACGAATCATCAAGTCAATCTCTCTCTGCATACACGACTTATTATTAACATCAATTGCTGGAATGAACATACTTTCTTGAAAGAATATCAGTGCTATTTAGTTACAATGTTTACATGTCAAGTACAAAAAATAGAAAAGATGATTCAGCCTTGCATTTATTTAATATGCCACAAGCACAAAGTCTAAAAGACTATATCCTTTGGGAATAATCAATAATACCAAACACAACAGTTATTTTGGTCAAAGAGAAACAAAAGTGATATAAAGAAAGTCAACATTTATTCTTCAAACCAAATAAGAATGTCAGTTTATTCCTTTTAGTGAAAAAATGACATGAATAATAAATATAGAGAGACCGACAAGTCAAACTTCTTATTTACACTTGATTAAAATAGAGACGTGACAATTCACTAATTAAAAACCATCCAGTTGAATACATTTCCAATAATACCCATTCAGGATAGTCTACCATCAGCGGAGTAATATTTTCTCAAGAAAACACGACATATTACAGAAGAAAAGCAGGCTAAGATCAGCTTGATATTCTGATCCAGACACAAGGTTCAAGTCCAAGGGATGTGTATGTGTAGCTGAAGATATAAAAATCTATGCAAGCACAAGCAAAGCTGAAAGAGAGAGACACAATAAAGAATCAAGATGCAACAGTATTCAGATTGGACAAACTACTTTTTCAATGTCTCAGGTCTCCATTTGCAAATTGATTACATAATGTTGATTTTTTGTAGCATCGGAAGTGCTCTAAGCCCCAAATTTGGTGGAGAGGCTTAGACACTGGTATTCCAAAAAACCCAGAAACCGTTTGTGAAAATTCCACTTGGTTCATGTTTTACTATAAAAATTAATTATTTTAATAGAGATCCTAAGTCTAACTTAGGGAAATTAAATAATTAAAAGGTATTAATAAAACCGAGTGAGAATGATCTAGAAAACAAAGATCAAGTCGTGTTATAATCTTCGCTGTTGATTAGAGATCTAATCTCGGTCATTGATTTCTCAACGAGAAGACTAAAGGAAGGCTTGAGGGTCATTTGGAAAGACACACATGGAGTGAATCTTGAGATCGAATTCTTCTGACGGAGCAATGCTCGAATGACGATCAAATTTAAGTGATTCAGTGCAGTGAGGGGCAGAGATAGCATCCGGAGAGAGATTTTCTCAGCCGGAGAATCATCAGCAGAGAGAGGCAGAGAGATGTCCAGTAGAGCCAGCATAGAGCCAGTCAAGTAGACACAGAGCCATGCAAGGCTACGCAGAGGTTGCGTAGTGGCTGAGAGGGTTTCCGAAATTTCACTGTCGAAACTGATCTAGAAGCCGAAAGTCGTGGTGTGAGACAGAGACGCTGAGATCTGTGATTACGAGAGTTAGATCGATCCACAGCTGGGGTGACGTAGTGCCTACGTAGTCACTGCGCAGAGACCTCCAAGGGCAATTTTTCCAGTGTTCGAATCAGCCGGATTTTTCAGTGATTGAGGGAGGTATTCTCACAATGCTTTTTGCCAGTATTTCTCTCCGTAACTGAATAACCCTTGAGGTATTCAGAGATATATTCAAAAATTGCTACTGCTTAATATACAAACCCTCAGATTTGCTGCACCAGTTTTCTCGCATTGGGTTTTTCCAGGGACTTAGTCCAAAATAATGGTGTCCTATGTGTGATTGATTTCTTGCTCAGTTTCTTTGTTTCAGAATCATATTTAATTAAGTGTAGGCTGCTTCAGTAGTTACTTCAATATTTTAGATCTGAATTAATTCTGTAAATGTAATTTACATAATAGGAGAAGTAAACTCAGATTGTTGCAATAGGATTCATAAGACTTTCAAATCTAGGAATTTTCACATGGTATCAGAGCATTTGATGTGAAACAGGGAGAGCAGATCTGACTTTGGAGAGAAGGCCAAATTGTTGTAGTAACAACAGATCAGATTCCCAGAGGGATTGCGCAGTTCTAGCCAGGAGCGCTAATTTTTCGAGTTTGTCTCTCTCTGAGTTAGTTGACAGAGAGGTAGGACTTCCGATTCCAGATTTTGTCGAGGTAGAGGGAGAAGCGCCGAGCCAGAGGGACGTAGTTTTTTTGTAGGTAGTTGTCAGGCAGAGAAGCGTCAAAAGAAAGAGAAAAACGCATAGCGGGGAATTCTTCCTCAATGAGTTCCTAGCCGAGGAATTCAACATTTTTCCAAGATTTGAGCAGTAGATCCGAGTGGCAGATCTACGAGCTCCAGAAGGAGTGCGTAAGCTTGCCTAGGCTGCGCAGAGGAGGAGAAAGAGGAAGCAATTTGACAGTGTTCGACTGAGATGGCAACTCATGGTCTTAGAGATCAGAACCGGTTGGAGGGTTTCTCCAACTACGTAATCTGGAAGGAAAGGATTCAATTTCTTCGGGATGAATACGATCTCAAGACGTTCGTGGCGAATGTGGTAGTTGTACCTTCAGATCTGGAACAACTTAAGAAGTACTGGTCCGATATGGAAAATGCCAAGAGGATGATACTTGATGGTGTCAAGGATCACAGTCTCTCATGTAGCTGGCAAGAACACCACCAGGGAGATGTGGAAGGCCTTGTCCTTGCTGTACGAAGAAACTTTTGAGCAGCGGAAGATGTGCTTGGAGCAGAAGCTCTAGTTGGTCCAGATGCAGAAGGGGGACCGCATTGCTCCATTCCTTACGAGGCTTCAGGAGATTCGAGATCAGTTGGCAGCCGTGGGATCCACCCCATCTTCGGCAACTATGGTGAGGCTAGCCCTTAACATAGTCACAAAGGAGTGGCAAGTTTTTTTCCAAATCATTTTGGGAAGGGCTACACTTCCTAGTTGGGAGCAGATGTGGTCAGCGCTTCAGGAGGAAGAGTTGAGGAGAGATCTAATCAAGTGCAAGCTTGATGGTAGCAGCAGGAGCGGATCTAAGAGTCTGGAGGAGGAGGAGAATGCAACCCTCGCATCGAAAGGGCAACAAGGGCACTGGAGACAAAAGAGAGATGTCTTGAAGGTGAAATGTTTAAGATGTGGTGAGATGGGCCACTTTGCATCACAGTGCCCTTTGAAGAAAACGGACAAGGATGAGAAACACGATCCAAAAGTTGCAGCCACAAGGATCGAGCAGGATGAGTTCGCTATGAGTGCCCATACTTCTCGAGGAGAGAAGTGGGGTGAACATAGAGTTGTAGTTCATTTTGAACTTTAGTTGGGCAGGATCCTCGAGGATCCCACCTCATGGATCAATACCTTGCTACGGGAGCCCATATTTGCAGTAGCGGGATGGAGGAGTCTTCAATGGGAGCCGAGGAGTGATGGAGCGACAGTTGCAGTGGGTAGCAGCACAGAATAGAGCAGCAGCAGCATAGCAGTAGCATCGCAGTGCAAAGCAGCAGCAACACAGTAGCTATCATCGGTCAGAGTCTTCAACACCTAGGTGCATCCACTGGACACTTGTTCAGTTTTGGGTGATTTCAACTGCTTCTCTCAACTGCAGAGTTGCAGTGTTAGCAGCATCGCAGATGCAACATTTGAGAGGGAGTTGTAGTATGGATGCAACAGTGGCAGCAACAGCACAGTGGTTGATGGACATCAACAGCGCGAAGGATGCTTAAGGGTCAGGGTTGTATGCATCAAGCATATTGTTAGAGCACTTTCCTCGCTAAGAGGGAGTGTTGACTTTTGGTAGCATCGAAAGTGCTCTAAGCCCCAAATTTGGTGGAGAGGCTTAGACACTGGTATTTCAAAGAACCCAAAAACCGTTTGTGAAAATTCCACTCGGTTCATGTTTTATTATAAAAATTAATTATTTTAATGGAGACCCTAAGTCTAACTTAGGGAAATTAACTAATTAAAAGGTATTAATAAAACAAAGTGAGAATAATCTAGAAAACAAATATCAAGTCATGTTATAATCTTAGCCGTTGATTAGAGACCTAATCTTGGTCATTGATTTCTCAATGAGAAGACTATAAAGGAAGGCTTGAGGGTCATTTGGAAAGACACACACGGAGTGAATCTTGAGATTGAATTCTTCTGACGGAGTAGTGCTTGGACGAAGATCAGATCAAAGTGATTCAATGCAGTGAGGGGCAGAAATAGCATCTGGAGAGAGATTTTCTCAACCAAAGAATCATCAGCAGAGAGAGGCAGTGAGATGTCTAGCAGAGCCAGCGTAGAGCTAGTCAGTCTGACTGGTGAAGAGCCACGCAAAGGCTGAGAAGGTTTCCGAGATTTCACTGTCGGAACCGATCCAGAAGCCGGAAGCCGAGGTGTGAGAACGGGAGGTTGAGATCTATGATTTCGGGAGTCAAATCGATCCACAACTGGGGTGACACAGTCCTTACACAGTCATTGCACAAAGGCTACGCAGAGACCTCTAGGGCAATTTTTTCAGTGTCCGGATCAGTGGGATTTTCGAGTGATTGAGTGAGGTATTCTCACAATTCTTTTTGTCAGTATTTCTCTCTGTAACTGAATAACCCTTGAGGTATTCAAAGATGTATTCAGAAATTTCTACTGCTTAATAATACAAACCCTTAGATTTGCTGCATTGGTTTTTCCGCATTGGGTTTTTCCAAGGACTTAGTCCAAAATAAAGGTGTTCTATGTGTGATTGATTTCTTGCTCAGTTTCCTTGTTTCAGAATCATATTTAATTAAGTGTAGGCTGCTTTAGTAGTTACTTCAATAATTCAGATCTGAATTAATTCTGTAAATGTAACTTACATAATAGGAGAAGTAAACTCAAATTGCAACAGTAGAATTCCTAAGATTGTTAGATCTAGGAATTTTCACACATAACACTAGCACTCTTCTGGTATCTCTTTCCTTCGAAAATTTAGAATTGTTGTGGCACCCCCATATGACTATTTTGACTTGCTGTACTCTATATTTCCCTTGATCTATTTTGGTCATTTGTGGACTTTAATAAAATTATTTTCTTTTCTATTACAAACATCAGAAAAAGTATCACTGGTCATGAACTTGGGATATTGGAAGAAATTGGAAAAATATTGGCAAACTTGAGATAATTTTTAAAAAATCAGCAAAAACAACCAAAAATTGGCAAAAGTCACCGAAAATAAAATAGCAAATTTTAAGGGTGAGATTTCATTTTGCAACACTCTGTAAGTAACACACCGAAGTAGATGATTTGATTTCCTTGTTCTCTTCTTTTCTTCTAAAATATCATATATTGACCATTGATCATGGCTTCCGGACTACTCATGCCGCCTTCTTGCCATATTTGTGATGCGAGATCTCAAGGGCATGCAAGCTCTTCATCTTTCAGTATTGTATTGCAGCAGTATGTAATAAACATAAATATATAAAATAACTAGCATACCCCCAAAGTGGGGGAAAGGGAATGCCGGGGTGAATCAAGAAGATATGTTGTTTAAATATAAGAGAAGTTTGTTGGATGGTTCATGGATAGCTAATAAAGGCCCATTGCATAGGGTCCATGAATAATATGGTTAAGCATCAAAACAAAGGCCTTTTGTTTGGTACCATCCTTGTGTGGTTTACAGACAAAAGGCCACATTGCCAAATACATGCATATGAAGAAGAAATTTGAAGTTTCAAAGAGGAGTGATATGAAAAAAAACAAGCTTGCTTGAATGAAAAAGACATGAAAACAAATGATTGTCACCATTGTAAATGGTTTGACAATGTTAAGAAGAAATTGATCATTGGATTTTGATATTAGGAATTGATAATGTCAATAGGTTAAGGTCACATCATGCTAAACTAACTCTGCTACAAAATGTGAAACACATGGATAGGAAAAATAAGGAGTTTTGGTTCAATTTTGATTCAAATTCAAAATTTGAAAATGGGTTTAGGGTTAGTAAGGGTTTTTCTAAATCCAGGTATGGCATATTGAGGAATGTTGGGGTAAATGCACAATTACTACAGCTCCATAAATAATTAGGTTCGCATGTGACCACTTTTTTTCATCTACTATATATTCCCTACCATTTGGCATCTCTTTCTATTTTTATCATTTTCTAATTTTAGTCAATCTATTTTTAGTAAGGGTACCACCTAGGATGATATATGATAGTAGATGCGCAACAACATGGCTATTTCCTATGCACTAGTGCACATTACCTTATTCATAAGCTCCCTATTTACTAATGCACACTTCCTCACTTATTTTGGGAGACTACCTTATCCACTCAACTTATCACCTTACCCTTTGACTTGGAATCCTATTTTGAAATTTTATTGTGGTTTTTAAGTTAAGAATTGCATAGGATAGTTATTACTTCATTTCTAACTTATTTTAGAATCCATTTATCTTAAATCAACCCTATTTTAGACTCTCTTTCAAGGTCTGCTATTGTTAAAATTTAAATTAACCTAGCACCCCACAATTTATTAACCTAGAAAATCAGATCTACTAAATAAATGCATGACTAAGTTCTTAAATTAATTAGTGGAAGCAAACTTTACACCAATCTCAATCACAAGAGACACAAAAAAATTATAGATACAACATGCCCTGGATCTGAGTCAGCAAATCAGGCCCTAGATCTGTCATTGATCTCCTCGGCTGCTCTGGATCTCCAATGTTGCACTTCTACACTTCCTCGGACCCAACACACTTGAGTATCACACTCTTCACTTGAGAAAATCCTTCTCTCAATGGCCAGTTCATTTGTATGTTATGCCTCTATCCTCTCCTTAAGCCTCCTTTTATAACTTTACACTGAGTTAAATCCCTAACCCTAATCTCCGAAGTGATTGGCGGCTAAGATTAGATCTCGCCTCACTTGAGATTAAAACGTAATCACTAAAGTAAATTACTTTATTTTTCCTAAGTTTCTTTAGCTCAATTAGCTAACATAAAAATTGTGCTTTTCCTAAATCAGACTTGGGCAAAGTTACATTAACAACTTGGTCAGTGTTCTAAGGAGACTTTGGGCAACTTCTGCACGCCTAAACACTTAGGCCTGTGTAGAAGTACCTGACCAAGCTACAAACATCAACATTCCCTCTTAGCGAGGGAGATACTTTTTCCCCTTGGAACTAGCTTTGATATTGTAATTGCAATTGCTGCCATGGTTGCTTCCTTTGAATTGGAAGCCTTCCCTACCACCTGGTTTTGACTCATCCTCCAAGACTTGCTCCCTTTAGACTTGTTCCTAGAAGTCTCCTGCTCTGAACATCTCTCTTCACCAAGGTTAGAGCCATTCCCTTTGGCCCTGACACTCCAACAACAAACGATCATATCCAAGCCCTTGACTTCAACAACAACTGCCAACCTCGACTATACCAACGACTCCTTCCTCGACACCTCCTGATACCACATCGACTGTCTCCTATGGCTAGTTGGGTCGACTTTGGTTGCGGTCCTAGCTACTACCCATGCCCTTGATCCACGCCAACCCCAATTTGACCTCAACACCAATTATTGCCTTGCATTCTTGCGGCCACTTATCTACAATCCCAACCTTGTGCTATATCCATGACCGAACCAGTTGCTCTGGTACCTCTAGCTTGAGACTCGTGCCTCTATTGCGGTGGCTAGGCACTCAATAACTAGTGGTCTCCTCTGTTAGTAGGTCTTCCGGTGGCAAGCCCCGGAAGTGATGATTGACGCTATGTGATTCATTTCACTAGTTTCAATCCCACTTCTTCACCCCTGTGAGCATCACCCGATGCAATGAGTGCTAAGTGGACTATTCAAAAATCATGAGAAATTAGCCAGTTACGACTACCTCTCATGGAAATGGTCATAGATGAATGACTAAATTAACGCAGTTGAATCCCAAAAATGATATCTAATATAATGCACTGCGGAAACCCCTCATACTTAAAATACTAAGAGTAAAGGGATCTCTTCTTGAATGGTTCGTGAGGCACAATAGTTGCTAAGGTTTTGCAAATGGGGTAGCAAGCTAAGTGGGCTTGATTGTGGGGAAAACTCCATAGTTAAGCGCGCTTGAGCCAGAGGAGTTCTGGGATGGGTGACCTCCCGGGAAGTCCTGGTTACCGGGTGCAAGCCTCGAAAGTGATGATTGACGCTATGTGATTCATTTCACTAGTTTCAATCCCACTGCTTCACCCCTATGAGCATCACCCGATGCAATGAGTGCTAAGTGGACTATTCAAAATTATTAGAAATTAGTCAGTTAGGACTACCTCTCATGGAAATGGTCATAGATGAATGACTAAATTAACGCAGTTGAATCCCAAAAATGATATCTAATAGTTGTGCTTTTTGCTGGCCCATCGTCACGCTAGTGAACCCATCCTTTTTTGTCGTTCTATCAGCCCTAGTAGTAATGCTCCACGACTAGATCTACTTCATCCCTCTACGTTCAGTGACCCCCATATGTGCATGTTGTGATTTGTCGAACCCATGACATGTGTTGCTGCTTGCACTCGACCCTGTCGTGTCTCTGCTCTATCTCGACGCCATCCTCGTCTTTGCATTAAAAACAATTTTGCCTCATATGATCCCAGTGAAACCTGGCTTCAACAATCCCTGTACAAACCTAGCTTCTTACGTAATTTAGAGATCGATTTTCAGATTTTTGGGGCTCTAATACCATGTTAAATTTATCTGAACCTAGAATCTAGCAATTTATTAACCTGGAAGATTGCAAATCTACTAAATAAATGGATGACTAAGTTTTTAGCATAATTAGCAAAAGCAAAAATTACATCAATCTCTATCACAAGTGAGACAAACAGATTATTCCCAATCAACATTTCTTCATTAAATTTGAACTTGCTTGGACTCCCATCCTCAAATAATGATCCAATTGAGAAAATTACAGATACAATATGCCCTGGATTTGATCTAGTATATCAAGCCCTTGATTTGTCCTTGATCTCTTTGGCTATCCGGATCTTCAATGTTGCCCCTCCACAATTCCTTGAACCCAACACACTTGAGTATCACACTTCTCACTTGAGAAAATTCCTCTCAATGGCTAGTACCGTTGTACATTGTCTTTCTTCTCTCCTTAGCGTTGCTTTTATAACTTTACATTGGGCTAAATCTCCAAAGTGATTGATGACTAAGATTAGATCTCGCCTCGCTTGAGATCAACGATTGACATTAAAACATAGTCACAAGTAAATTACTTTACTTTTCCTAAGTTTCTTTAGCTCAATTAGCCAACATAATAATTATGTTATTTTCCTAAGTTAGACTTAGGCTTTGAGAAGGTGTCTTAACGAGACTTTGGGTGACTTCTACACGCATAGAAACTTAGACCTGTGCAAAAGTACTTGCTCGAGCTACAAACATCAACACCTACTCCAATTTTAGGCTACTAGCTAATCAGGGAAAGTGCTTTTCTAGTGTGCACACAATATGGAACCCCAACCTAGTGCACATTAATTCCCTCTCAAGGAGTGTTATAAATATGTATTCATGTAAAGCAATAACACAAAATATTTATGAAGTCATTCGAATTGGTCTTTTGAGTTACTTGGTCAGAGTATATGCAATTTCATTCTCTCTTTTCTATTTTTATGCAATTTTGGTAATCTATTTTTGACACAACTAGATCTTGTGCTTGAGCTTGAACTTAACATCATTAAAGTGTTTGTGAGGAATACTAAAATATTATTGTAGGTTATACAAGATTGAATAGCCCAAAGAGAATGAATCAACTCACTTTTAGTATAATTCTAATTCCATTCAATTACCTTGAGGAGAAGCCCAAGATCCTACCTCTACTATGAAGTAAGGGGCATTATAGGATCACTATGGGGACTGAAGCTAAACCCAATTCAGTTGTAGCCAAGTCAAAGTACTTCGACAAGATGGATGAAGCCTATGGGATCTTATGCTTGTCGATTTCCCAAGATCTTCAATTTCACATTGACGCTTGTAACACTCTTAATGAAGCATAGACCGAGTTGGAGGGTTTTCCTAACAAGCTTGATAAGTTGAGAAGACATCAGCATATCTTTGAGTCTAAGCAAATTCAATACCCTACAAGACTTCCTCGCCAAGTTCAACACTTTTGCTTCTATAGCTATGTTGCACGAAACTTCTAGGAACCTGACGTTTCAGAGCTTACTCGTACCCGAAACTCGGTCGAAACTTGACCAAAACTCGACCATTACGTAATCATCTATGAGAGTTAATATAGACTTGGTTTTCCTTCTAAATTGTCATCTATGGGTATTATTCCCTTTTTTCTTGCAAGATAATGTGTTATTCACTTTTATATATATATATATATATATATATATATATATATATATATATTGTTGAAATTTGGTTACTGGAGGACAGGTGGTTCCCTAAGGCTTTGATCTTTGGCCCAGGGAAAAGTGTCCAAAAGAATTTAATTTGTTTCCTAAAGTGACTTTACAAAGTTATAAAGTCAAATCTAATTTAAAAGTGACTTTAAGTGATAAAGTCACTAAAGTCTAATTTTAAAGTGACTTTCATAAAGTCAATGTGAAATTAGAAAGTGAAAAGCATGGTTTTGAAAATCGCCATTAAATCGCGATAAATTGAAAAAATCGCGATTTTTTGAACAAAACGATATTATCAGCGATTTTTTGGATTTGAGAAAATCGCCAAAAAATCGTGGGCCCATCAAATAGCAACCCTATAAGTTCAAAAATCGATTTTTTTTTTGTCACTTTTGCAACCCTCTCATTTCCCTGACACACCATGTTGGCAGTTAATGTTAATGTAAAATTCTTCATTTTCATCCTTTTACTTAAATTTTTAACATTACCATGAAATGACTCGGATGTTTAAGAGTGGTTTCGACCTCATTGGATTTCATATGGAGAAACTAGAATTTTAGATTTCACTCAAAATTCAGCAGACTTAATGGTTTTCAGGGTTTCATGGTTTGGGGATTTGCATTGTTTCCATTTGATTCTATTATGTGTAAGGGTATGAGAATGGCATTTGATCAAGAGAATGAAGTCCTTTAAGAACCTTGATGTTGGTGGCATTGATTGTTGAACTTTGTTGATATTGGTGGTATTGATTGTTGAACTCTCCTACCGTGGCCTTAATAAGAATGTACCCTTCACTCAAAGGAAAACAACTGATTAGTCATTTATTTCCAAAGTCACTACGTGGGTTTTTATTAAAATGGAGTGAATTAAAAAATAGAAAGTGAGATTTAAATGAGCATTTAATCTTAGCCCTAGATCTAAAGCTATCTCAGCCATTGGATTTAGGGATTCCCCAAAAGTCACTTAGGGTTAGGTTAAAGGAGGAAAATGAGGGAAAAGGTCATTCATTCTTTCATGAGCAGATTGAGAGAGGAGAAGAGAAAGCTAAGGAGATTTTCTGAGCAGTGAGAAGAAAAAGGTCAACAGTGAGGAGATTCAGCAAAAGGTACAACATTTATTGGCACAAATACCAAGGTAGAAAAATCCGTACAACAAGAGAGAGAGGCACGGTTTCCAAGAAAGGAGGCACAAAAATCGAGGAAGAGGGTAGTAGCATTAAGCATGCAGTTGCTGCAGAAACCCTAGCCGAAAACAGAAATCTGAAACCCTAAGCCTCAGAAAGTTGAATAAGCCTCAAAGTTGTTACAGAATGCATCAATTGTTCTACAGCAAAATTGCTTTGTCAACATCAAAGTTGCTGCAGAAACCCTAGCCGAAAACAGAAATCTGAAAACAGTTTTCTTCCTTGCTGCACTTTCCCACGTGTGAAGAGAAGAGACTCCAAGTGATCGAACCAATCAGATGAAGAGAGAGAAATGTGTGAGGATCATATGAGTGAAATGTCGTCCAATGTTGACCTTATTTATATCCATCAATGAGGGT
Organism: Pinus albicaulis; assembly: GCA_034641835.2. Lineage (NCBI taxonomy): Eukaryota > Viridiplantae > Streptophyta > Pinopsida > Pinales > Pinaceae > Pinus > Pinus albicaulis. The sequence continues at coordinate 809,273,149 of CM076575.1, read as the reverse complement.
GTGTGAGACATCTTCTGGGGCTCCAAACCTTAAGGCTAACCTGCGCATATTTTGAATAAATTCAAAATAAATGTTCTTCTCATCGGTTCGAGACGATCTTTAGATCAATCTTACACCTCTCGGAGAAAGGAGTCCAATAAAAATATTGGCATCTTCATCTGAGCATCACAACATGGAGTTTGGACCTAGTTTCCAAAATTAACAGGATGTCATCTAAGGTTTGAGAACTCTTCAAGTTCCTATTTAGCAAGTCAACTTCATTTTTAAGAGAGAGAATTTCTCCTTTCAACTTTTCACAATTTTCATCTTTCATAACTAATTGCTTCTTCATTTCTTCCATCATCCTTGTTACTTCATGTGCTTCGATTTTTAGAGAGATGACATTTGATTTTAGTAGGAAAATCTCTTCATCCTTTTCTTTTAGTTGACGTGTCATAGCCTTTTTATCCTTTTCAACTTCATTGACTTGTCCTTCAAGGAGGGTCAAAGCATCCATCACCTTTTCATTTCCTTGTGCTTGTTTCTTTGCTTCTCCTAGTTGAGATTTAAGGGAGGAGACTTCTTCCTTGTATTCACCAATTTGTCCTTTAAGTTTGTTTAAATCTTCACGTCTTTGTTCAAGATGGCTTGACAAAGTTTCTTCCCTTTTCTTTTCCTTATCCAATTGATTTTTCATGGATATGACTTCTTCATGATGCTTTCTCTTGTTTTGATGAAATTCCTCCTTAAGCTTGGTGAGTTCCTCATCTCTTTCTTGAACTTGAAACTTGAATAGGTTAAATTCCTTCCTTGCTTTGTCAAGGTCATGGTCACCATCTTGTGATTGCTTCTTGAGCTCCTCAGTCTCCTTTTTGAAACTACTTATCTCTTTTAGGGCAGCTACAAGCTTCGCCAGGAGATCTTCTTCGAAGTCATCTTTATTTTCTTCATCTTCTAGTTCTTCCTTGGCCTTGATGTCTTCACTCTTGTTTTCATCTTTCTTAATGGGTTCTAGATTTCCTTCTTGCTTTCCATCATCTTCTTGACTAGCGGTTATGGTCACTGCTCCTCTTGAGTGTGTTGGAAAGTGTATCTAGGTTTGGTCTTCATACTGACTAGTAATTATGAATTGATGTAATGAAGAAGACAAAGATAATAAAATGTATTTTTGTATAATAAAATGTATTTTTGTAAAGCTTGCTTCATGGGTTTCATGAGCAAGGAGTTTTTATTATGGTCAAAGACGACTTCTTGATGTCTTTTAGGGATTTGTCATCTTGTCATTAATGTATAATTTAGAGTCATGTATTTGAAGAATTGTTACACTTGTAAAGGTCAAAAAGTATGCCCCAAGACCTTGTCAAAATTCTCTAGAAAGATGTTGGAAGATATTCTTGAACAAGTCAATTCAATGTGTTGGAAACACTCGTTAAGTCGGCCTAACAATCATGTCGAATCACAAAAATAGTCACAACGGTTCACAAGATAGGTCGTCTAATTATAGGGGCAAACCACTATAAATACCCTAGTGGACTGCATAGAAAATACAGGAAGTACAGTTCGGATATGTCTAAAATTTCAGAGAGCATCTGTGGAATAACAATGCAGGTTAAGGACTACAGTGATAGCAGAATAGAAGAGCAAAACAACAAAGGAAGAAGAGGGATAAACTACCTCTGTTTTGGGTCCATTCTACCTCGTCTAGTCTTGCGATTTGGTGTGAGGAAAGGAGACCCTTCCGATGAAGCAATAAAGGTAGTACAACAAAGAATAGAGGTTCTTTGTTTTACGTTTAAGTCTGTGATTTAAGTCTAAACTACAGTGCGAGCAAAGGAGGAAATATACTGCCGAAAGAGAGACTATAAAGGCATGCTCAGAAAGGGATAAGGTCTATACAACAGTGTGTAAGGAGGAGCCTTGGCAACTAGAGTAACTCTATAAAGAGTATCAATCAAAGGAAGGATTTTGAACTTGATAAAGGAATCTCTTAGAGGCTGAAAATGAACAATAGTAAGGGCTGCTAGATAAGGGACCGAGTTTCCCTAGTGTTGGTGCAACACAGTGCAGGAAGGGAAGATCAACATAAGGAATCAGGAAAGAGTAGTGACAAGGTCTTGAAGGCATACTGGTGTCAAGGGTCTATGTCATGGTCATGGTGCTTGTAAATTGAAGATCTATAAGAAGAATTACTTGCAGGTTTTCCTCTCCAAGAGGGAGAGGTTTTGGCCCTGACTTGAAGAGCCTAAACTTTGTGTCTCTTGTGTTTTGATAATTGTCTTGATGAAAGACATAAAAAGCTAATAAATAGAAGATCTAAGTAAGAGAAATAAGTTCACAAGTAATTGTCAAGTAGAGAATTGAATTAAACTCTGCCCTACCAAATTCTCAACATGGTATTAGAGCTAAGGTGTTGAACACAAGGGCTACTTGACAAGAAGACACTCTAGGAAGAAAAGATAAAAGTTTGGGTTGAAAAGTCAAATCAGTTTGCAAGGAAGACTCTCAAGCTATTTCAAGAAAGATCTTCAATCTCATTCTAAGGATCAACTCATCAAGAAAATAATCTTTGCCATCAAAGATTTATATTCAAAACATTGTTGGAAGAAACATCATCTTTTGAAGATATCCTTTATTATCAAGGATCAAAGAACACCTATATTGGAGATTCCAATCTTAGAAGAAGCTCCTGACTTCATCTTCATCATCATCAAGGAAGCTGCAACTCACTCTACTCAAGTAAGTATCTATGACCTTACTTAAATCTGTCAAAATGACTTATTGTAAAGAGAGCGACAAATTGGTTGGGTCATCAAACTTTAGTGCATGGAAGGAGAGGACAGATTTGAATTTAATTGAAGATGAAGTTATGCATTGCATCGAAGGATCTACAATTCAACCCCCAAAAGAAGATGCTTCGCTCATGCCAAGTACATGAAAGGAGAAATCAGAGCCCAGAGGATTCTCATAGAATCCATTAAGGACTCACTCATTCCCTATGTATCAAAACTGAAGTCTGCAAAAGAAATATATGAGAAACAGGTAGAGCTATTCTCTGTGAGAACTACAGGAGAAGCAATCTCTCTAAGAAAGAACTATACAAAAAATTGTCAAGAGAAGAAGGAATCACTTCATACTTTATGAGGATTTCTGAAATAAGAGACCAACTGCAGGAACTGGGAGAAGTAATGTCTGACACTGAGATGACTACAGTGGCGTTGAATGCTCTACCAGAAGAATGGGGAAACTTCACTTCAAGTTTATACGGGAAGAAAGAAGCAACACCATTCCATGATTTATGGTCTCTATGTAAAATAGAGGAAACAAGATTGAAAGCCAAAGCTGATATAGGATCAAGTGAAGGGAATCAAGCCTTTGCAGCCATATCCAGGAAGAAAGGATGATTCAGTAAATTTGGTCCTCAGAATAAAAGAAGATATATGGACAAAGTACGATACTTTGGATGTAATGAGCTTGGGCATTATAAAAGATATTGTCCTAAATCTGAAAAGGACAAGAGAAAAAAGGAAGAAGCCCATATCTCAGATATGAGGGAAGAACTTGATGCAAAGAAATCTAAGAAAGAAGAAGCGAAAGATCTCTATTATGATTGAGATCATCTTCCTCTTTAAGTGATTTCTGTTAGTTGTAAAATAGTATGATAGGAAGCAATGTATAATGATAGCGTCATGATAGAAGCATGGTAGGAGCTCTTGGTGAAACATCTCCGGGAAAACCTCACTGATAATAATACTAATGGAAGGCAGTCATTAAGATCAAGGGTCATCATGGAAGCTAGTGCTGACATTTTCTAATGGAGTTCTCTATGAATTCATTGATTAGAAAGAAAACAAAGTGGTTTAATCAAGAATTCTATACTACCGAATTCTGGGATGTGATGACATATTGATGGAGCAGGTCAAGGGAATGAAGCTCTTCATTCTAGTCAAACTGCTACAGGATGATTCAAAGGAAAAAGGTATGAGGTATATATATATTTATATGTTGACACTGGATGTTGTGAAGTCATGTCATATGGTTGCAGGTAATGGACTTCTATATTTAGAAGTATAATCTATGGAGGAGGATCTCTTACAGTGCACTGACAGATGAAATCAACATAATATATCCTCATATGGAATATGAGATGGTTGTATATGAACAAGGAATTGGAAATTGTAAGTTCTTGGGAATGAAAATGTGCAGAAGGGAAGAGATCATGAAGTCCAACCATGTCAAGAGGCAGTTATCATCCGGAAGCCAAGAAGATGTGGCCAGAATATCTCTTGGAGGATATGTAGACTCTGATAAAAGTCTGGTAAAGAAGAAGGCCCTTGACAAGACATATCACGAGGAGATGTGTCAATCTGAATAGAGGATGTCGATGCCTACAACAAGATGTCATGGTGATAGATTATCACTGAGGTAACTTTTGTTTTTAAAAGTTCATACGTATATGTTTATCTGGATGAATTTGTGCAGGGCTACTAATCATGTGAAAGGATGTAAAATTCTTGGAGATGATTCGAAAGAAAGCAACATGGCATAAAAGGTGGACCAGATAAGAAAGGCAGATGAATCACTTTCTGGTAGATGACATGACTCATGAATGAAAGTGATGGATGATCTGTGCCCTATGGAGCTAAAGTTGAAGATTCCTCAATATCGAAATCCATGACATCGAGGGGAGGAATTCTTCATGAGCATCTAGGTGTCTCACCATTGCTGCTGCAGGCCCCTGATTGATAGGGAGCCTGGTGATAAGTTTCTTACTTGGAAGAAACTGGGTAATTCTTAAGAATGAGCTTAGGTACATTCCTTATACATGAATGAGTACATTCCTTATACAGGAATGAGTACATTCCCTTATGGAATAGGTCCTCCCTGGCTGAGAGGCAAAGATAGACACATCATTTTCGTCTTCACTTGGGAAGATAGAATGGAAGATTGGGTGATCATCTGGCATTCGATACTCTTTGAGAACGTGTTAGGGCATTCAAGATAAGAGTAGTCGGGGACCAATATTCTTTGAGGGCTAGCTACCCAAGAGAAGAATAGTCTAAGAAGGTCATACTTTGGGAACACCCGGGTGGAGTATGTACCTTGGAGAGACAATGAATATGGTGTCTATAAGTCGTGTCTCGCCAGCATTGTAGCCCATTGTCTCGTTGAGATATGGGGTTGTTAGTCAAGGCCTTGCACTAGGGCAATGCTAGTTGATATGATGCTACACAAATGTGAATACCAATTCGATTCTTGTTATGAGATTCTTCAGATTGAAAGTAACCATGTACCATTATGAATATCTCCCTAGTTAAGAGGGAGTGTTGGAAAGTGTAACTAGGTTTGGTCTTCATAATGACTAGTAATTATGAATTGATGTAATGAAGAAGACAAAGATAATAAAATGTATTTTTGTAAAGCTTGCTTCATAGGTATCATGAGCAAGGAGTTTTTATTATAGGTCAAAGACTTCTTCTTGATGTCTTTTAGGGAGTTGTCATCTTGTCATTAATGTATAATTTAGAGTCATGTATTTGAAGAATTGTTACACTTGTAAAGGTCAGAAAGTATGCCTCAAGACCTTGTCATAATGCTCTAGAAAGATGTTGGAAGATATCCCTGAACAAGTCAATTCAATGTGATGGAAACACTCCTTGTTAAGTCGGCCTAACAGTCATGTCAACTCACAGAAATAGTCACAACGTTTCACATGATAGGTCGACTAATTACAGGGGAAAACCACTATAAATACCCCAGTGGACTGTGCAGAAAATACAGGTAGTACAGTTCAAATATGTCTAAAATTTCAGAGAGCATATGTGGAATAACAGTGCGGGTTAAGGACTACAATGAAAGCGGAATAGAAGAGCAAAACAACAATGGAAGAAGAGGGATAAACTACCTCTGTTTTTGGTCCATTCTACCTCGTTTTGTCCTGTGATTTGGTGTGAGGAAAGGAGACCTTCCAACGAAGCAATAAAGGTAGTACAACAAAGAATAGAGGCTCTTTGTTTTACATTTAAGTCTGTGATTTAAGTCTAAACTAGAGTGCGAGCAAAGGAGGAAATATATTGCAGAAAGAGAGACTATAAAGGCATGCTTAGAAAGGGATAAGGTCTATACAATCGTGTGTAAGGAGAAGCCTTGGCAACTAGAGGAACTCTATAAAGAGTATCAATCAAAGGAAGTATTTCGAACCTGATAAAGGAATCTTTTAGAGGCTGAAAATAAACAATAGTAAGGGCTGCTAGATAAGGATTGAGTTTCCCTAGTGTTGGTGCAACATAGTTGAGGAAGGGAAGATCAACATAAGGAATCAAGAAAGAGCAGTGACAAGGTCTTGAAGGCATACTGGTGTCAAGGGTCTATGTCATGGTCATGGTACTTGTCAATTGAATATTTGTAAGAAGAATTAATTGCGGGTTTTCCTTTCTAAGAGGGAGAGGTTTTGGCCCTAGCTTGAAGAGCCTAAACTTTGTGTCTCTTGTGTTTTGATAATTGACTTGATGAAAGACATAACAAGCTAATAAAGAGAAGATCTAAGTAAGAGAAATAAGTTCACAAGTAATTATCAAGTAGAGAATTGAATTAAACTCTGCCCTACCAAATTCACAACAGAGTGTTTTGATAATTGACTTGATGAAAGACATAACAAGCTAATAAAGAGAAGATCTAAGTAAGAGAAATAAGTTCACAAGTAATTATCAAGTAGAGAATTGAATTAAACTCTGCCCTACCAAATTCGCAACAGAGTGAAGATAATGAAGTTTGTCCCACATATCTCTTGTTGATGAGAATTTTTCCAATTTGCCCTTTATAGGATCTGGTAGCCCATTCAAGATTGCCTTCATCGCTCTTGCATCATACTCCTTGGATTCTCCTTCCATCATGCTTTTAGTAATCACTGATTCCCATACTTCAACTCCTTGAGCCATTAAGAAATTTCTCTTTCTCAGTTTCCATTGAACGATGGAACTTTCCCAATTTGATTGTCTTCAATTTTCACGTTTGAGGAAGAGACATCTTTAGAAGGATTGGAGGCTTTCTTCCTTGGCTTTGCCATTTGTGTTCTAAGGATCTACCTTCAAGTTGTTAGGCTTTGAGAGAAAGTACTAGCTCTGATACCAATTGTTGGAAATAATGAGAGGGGGGTGAATCAATATTTCTTTTCAATTGTTATTTTTACCAGTTAGATCACTTGTATTTAGAACACAAAATGAATAATAAGAATAAATGCTTTTATTAATTTCTTCTTTATAATAAATCAAGTGCAATATATGTAGGGCTCCAACCCTAGATGAAGACATAGAGCTTCAATCTCTGAGGCTTCAACCTGTATTTGCCAAGCACCAACTTGGTCTTCCAAGGCTCCAACCTTGCCAATTCTGAGGCACCAACCTCAAGGGCTCCAACCCTGTATCTGGTTCGGGCTCCAACCCTGTATCTGGTTCAGGCTCCGACCTGGTTTCTTGAGGACTTCGATCCTCTAGGGCTCCAACCCTATCCTCCACGACACCAACCTTGTCTTTTCAAGGCTCCAACCTCTTGGGCTCCAACCGTTTACTTTGTCATGATATGCTTAGTTGTACTTCACAGCTCCCAATGTCTTCTTCAACGTGCCCTGTCATAGCCTTCTTGTTCTTCTTCACTTCGTCTTTGCATCATCAATGACAACCTTGTCTACTTAGAAGGTGTCACCACCGTCCTTCATCGTACCCAAAAAATATTTCCAAGGTCACCTCATGATGACATCACCAATGAAACACGATCGCCAATAATATCTCCAAGCTCGGTTTCAAAGCACCTTCAAGTTGTTGTCAATGTGTTCCAAAGATATCTTCAACGTTAGCTTTAAGAGTGATAAACTTACTTGAGCACCCTCAACAATATTCTTGATGTTGCCACCAATGTTGCTTCAAATGTGACTTCAAGGGGTCTTTGTCAAGTCTTCAAAGGCTGCCTCAAGGTTGTCTGCTCCAAAAACTTTGAATGCTATTCCACTTCTCTAAACTGATGTAGTTTCTTTTTCAAGTCTTCGTCAAGATGTTTTGAATCTAAAGTACTTCAAAGCAGCTTCAAGGAATGCTTTTTAAGTTGAGCCCAAAACTGTGTCTTCAAGGAGACTGGTCACATGTCCTTCCCACAGAAGATTGTTTCTGCACTTATCACAGATTAGAACTGTAAATTCAAGGTCTGTCTAGGTGACTGTACACAAGTTTGTCCACAGGTCCGAGGGTAGTTGCTGTGAAGATTGTTGTAGATTACTTTGACGGTGCGTGATCTCAGCTCATGCTATCCGATGTATCTCACCAACCTAGCAAAGTTCAATTTCTACGATATTGGTTCTGTAGAAGATCCGAGTATGAAGTATGCCACAACCCTTCCAAAATTTCCTTGTCCGAGAAGAGGCACTTCACTGATCCGAGAGTGATATAGCAAATCTGATTTGTTCGAGCTCTATAGATTCTTGCTATCATAGAAAATCAGGTCCTAGGTAATTGGTACTGAAGTAGGGTCTGAATGTGAGGGCAGTCACTGTGGATCAGAGGAGAGACTGTTGCAGTCGATGATGAAATAGTACCCACAGTCCAAGAAGAATACACCACCACATTCCGAGGTTGCTCTGTCCAGTAGATACAGACCCAAACCAAAGCTCAATATTGTTGGAAAGTGTAACTAGGATCGGTCTTCATATTGATTATGTAATTATGTATTTATGTAATGAAGAGGACAAAGATAATAAAATATATTTTTGGTATGCTTGCTTCATGGGTTTCATGAGCAAGGTTTTATTATAGGTCAAAAGACTTCTTCTTGATGCCTATAACCGTTGTTCAAGTCGGCCTCACATTTAAAACACAGGTCGGCTTATTTACAGACTGGATCAACTGTTTGAAGGAACATGCGGATTTCAGTTTGATATAGAATTTCGGTCAAGCATTCTGTGATTTAGTGTGGATTGAAGACAGTGATTTAGTGTGGATTTCAGACAGTAATAAGTGCGGATTTCAGGACAGAAACAAGTGCGAGTTACAGGGCTGAAGTGAAGTGCGAGTTACAGTACTGAAGTGAAGATTATATCTGTAGTCAAGTCTGAGATAATTGTGGTCACACTTATCTGCAATAAGTGCGAAGTAAAGACTGCGTTCCAGAGACTGTGTCAAGTGCGAAATAGGATTGTATTAAGTACTAGAACAAGGTTGTGTTAAAGTGGTTACAGGACAACGTTAAGTACAAGATATATGCTCAGCAGTACAAGGAATGTTATCATCACAGTATAGGGTGGACTGTTCATTGGATGGAATCAAGACAAGTGTGCAAAGTCAGCAAGGTTGAAGTGTAGGCTCAAGGCAAGACAATCTATGGCACGGTGCTGATATCAAGCAAGGATCTCATAAAGCTGGAGAAGGAGGAATACAAGCAGAGACCAAGATCTCTCTAGTCTTGGTGCTGAAAGGTGCAGATCGGTGCAGGAAGGTGCAGGAAAGAAAGATCAGCTCTAGGAGTCATTTAAGAAGCAGTGACAAGGTCTTGGAGGCATACATAGGTCAACGGTCGAAGTCACGATCATGGTACTTGACAACTAAAAGTCTATAAGAAGAAATTCTTGTGGGTTTTCCTCTCCAAGAGGGAGAGGTTTTGGCCCTGGCTTGAAGAGCCTGTATTCGTGTGTCGTGTGTTTTTGGTAATTGACTTGCTGAAAGACATAATAAGCTAAGAAGAGAATACATAAGTAAGAGAAGTAAGCTCACAAGTAATTATCAAGAAGAAAATTTGAATTAAACATGGCCCTACCTAATTCTCAACAAATATTTCTCTTTTAATGCTTCCTCTTTCCGTGTTCACGAGTTATGAATTGTAACTTCTTTTCTGTGCCTTATATCACCGAAAGATGCCTAAGGAATGAGGTCCGGACCTCTATTAATAGTGGTTTCGGTGCTTGAATGAAAGGGACGTGTTTTTTGAAGAATAAGCCAACTTGTATGACAAGGTGTAGGTCAGCTCACTGGGTAAATATATAATTCTTAGCTTATAAATTCAATATCTCGCAAACTACAAGGAGTTTTGGGACAAATAAGGGCTTATTGGAAAGAGGAAAAAATCCTCTTTAAGATGGCTAGGTCCCATGTTGAAAGATTGCCTCTAAGGTTGCAAAATTTATTATTCTTTGTGCCTGTCCTTAAATTTTTGTGCATAAAATATTTGGGACAGTATGGCTTCTCCAATGATTGGCTCCTCCATTGTTTGTCTTCTTCATAATCATAGGATCATGTAGGACATCCCCATACATTAGTGATCCAATCAATTGTCTATACTTGGTTGGATCCCTTGGGCTTGATTTAAAACTCCTTAGTCTTTTCAGGTTTGTGATCATTGGGGTTTTCATTGGTTTGCAATCCATCATGTCAAACCTCTTCAACATTTCGATCACATACTTCCCTTGACCTAGATTGATCTCATCAGGTCCATGCCAAACTTCTACTCCCGAATAGTAGTGCATCAGCCCAAGATCCTTCATACCAAATTATGCTGCTATCTGCTTCTTGCATTCTTGGATTCGAACTTCTACACTTGTCAAGAGAAGATTATCCGGACTCACATTTTACAACCTTGATGTAGAGATTCAGATCAGCAGAACTCTTCGTATGCATCCATTCTTGCATACCATGCCCTTGGTGCCTACTTAAGGCCATATAATGCCTTCTTCAACCTGCAAACATATGCGTCTCTATCTTTGACTTCAAATCCCAAGGGATGTTCTATATAGAATTCTTCATCAATTGTGCCATTCAGGAATGCAGTCTTGACATCCATTTGATGAGTATTCCATCCCATCGATGTTGCCAAAGAGACCAGTGATTGTATAGTTGTATACCTTATTGTTAGAGCAAATGTCTCTTCATAATCGATGCCTTCTTGTTGAGAGAATCCCATAGCACAAATCTTTCCTTATACTTGTTAATACTTCCATTTGTCGCATGTTTTATTTTGTAAAACCACTTGGAAGTTACCATAGACTTGTCTTCAGGCTTCGGTACGATCTCCCATACCCCATTCTTCATTATCGATTGATATTCTTCATTCATGGCATCTTTCCATTCTTTACGATTGACAACTTCTTCAAAGGTCGATGGCTCTGCTTCTATTAACTTTGTCATATATACTGCATACCTTGAATATCTTTTGGGCTTCTTGCTTTCTCTAAATGTGCCTTTAGTTGCTCCATATCCCTCTGCATATTAATAGAGTAGATTTTAACCAGTTAGGTCTTTTTCTAGTGTCGGGGATTACCGCAAATTGTATAGGTTCACTGGGACATTCATCTTCATGGTTTGATTCTTCCTCCCTTGTAACTTCCTCTTCAAATATCGGAAGTTCTTCATCATTAGAGTCCATAGAGAGATCCTTTGATTTCTTGAATGCAATACATTCGTCAAATATCACATTTCGACTGAATTCTATTCGTTGTCCTTCTTTTATGTAGATCCTATAGGCCTTGGAAGAATTATTGTAGCCAACAAATGTTCCCTTCATGCCTGATGGATCCAACTTCTTTCTCTTGTCCTTCGATATATGAATGTAGATAGGACAACCAAAAATTTGGAAATGATCTATGCTTGGTTTCTTCCCAGTGAATACTTCTTCAGGAGTCAAGTTATCTAGTGACATGTGGGGACTTCGATTTTGTATGTATACAACTGTCTTCGTTGCTTCACCCCACAAGAATTTCGACAAATCTTGATCATGTAGCATAGCTTTTACACTTTCTTCAATGGAACGATTCTTTTGTTCTGCAACTCCATTTTTCTTGGGATTATATGGGACTATCAGCTCCCTCTTCATCCCAGACTCCTTACAGAAGGCTATAATTTCCTTGGATGTGTATTCTCCTCCATTATCAGACCTTAATATCTTGATTCTCCTTTCTATAAGGTTCTCTACTTCAGCTTTGAATTCTTGAAATTTGGTAAATACTTCATTCTTGGATTTCATTAAGTAAACCGAAGTTTTCCTTGAATGGTCATCTATGAACGTGACATAATATAGATGACCTCCAAGTGACTTTGGAGTCATAGGATTGCAAACATCGAAATGAATAAGATCCAAGATTTCTTTTGACCTAGAAGCACTGCTTCCAAATGGTCTCTTGGTGTTCTTACCCAATGCACATCCCTTGTATACTCCTTCATGATCTTCTTTCAATTCAAGGATGCCATTCACTAAATAATTTAGGGTTGGTAAGATTTTGTAATGAATATGACCGAATCTTCTATGCCAAAGTTCACATGGACTAACTTCAATGTGAACCAAAGCTTGAGCGAGGGGAGTTAACAATCTGTAAAGTCTTCCTTCATGGATCCCAATCCTTCTTGCATCTTCTATGTTAAGAGTTTTTACCCCATATTACAACCTTTCCATCAATGAAAGCAACTCTATCACCCTTATCTTCTAGACATGAAATAGAAAGTAAATTCTTGTGCAAACTTAGAACAAATAGGATATTTTTGAGATGAATGTTTCCTTCATTCTCCAACTCAAGTGAAGTTGATCCAATTCCTCTTAGAGGGTAGCTTTTATTGTCACCAAGTTCTATGGAGTATGAGGACTTCCCTTTTGATAATATCTTCAATTGCTTGTGTTGACCCAACATATGTCTTGATGCTCCATTGTCGATTACCCAAATATTCTCATCTTGAAATGTGCCAGTGAGTGCTAAGAATAATCCTTCATCCTTTGTAGATGTCTTAGTCACTTCCTCTTTAGAAGAAAACAGGAGATCCCATGCTTCTTTGATGCCCTTCTTGAGTTGACTTGCCACCTTTGTACATTTCTTTAGGAATTTCTTCAATGTCAACGAGATCTTCATTATGCCCTTAGCCAACCTTAGCTCTAATACCATGTTGAGAAATCTATAGGGCAATAGTTAGGATGATTTCTCTTTCTATGATAATTGATTTTGATGTCTTTTTACCTTTTCTTACTTATTAGCTTCTTCACTTATTATTATGTTTGTATATCATCAAACAATTATCAAAACAAGAAGAACAATAGTACACAAGAACACATAATGTAGGTTGCAAGCTAGGGCCAAACCCTCTTCACTTGAGAGGAAAACCCACAAATCTCTTCTCTTCTTATAGATTCTTCAATTGACTAATTCCAAGACCTCTAGACCAAGACCAATACCCTCCAAGACCAAGTCCAACATTTCCTGATGATGTGCTTCCTTTGTCCAAGTCAAACCTAGTCAAATCTCTTCCAGCAACACAACTTTGACTCCCAGCTTCAGAATTCTGGCCTCTACAGCAGGTATGAAATTTTCGCCCCCCTGCAACTGCTACTGCATCCACACGTGTGAGCGAAATTCGCCTTCCAAGGCCTCCCCACAACTTCGCTTGACTTGCTTCCTTTTCTAGGGCTAGAAGGTGACCTAGTAGACCCTTCTTTCAGCAGATTTGATCATCTCCCAGTAGATGTAAAATTTCGACCTTGAAGCAATAAACCCTAGCTTGACTTCTTCGCACGTGTGAGAGAGAATTAGCCCAAAAACAATATTTCTTCATCCTCTTCCTTCTTCGCTAACTTTCTTGCTCCTCTCCTTTGCTTGAATGAGTGAGTGATGAGTGTGTCCCAAGGAGGTCGACTTCCCTCCTTTATATAGGCTTCTCAAGGTGGATGTTGCTCCTCAAAATACTCTGACTTCTCAGTTGCTAGGCTGACTTGGTCTTGAAGGGTATTTTGACACTTTTAATGACAAAAATAATTTTCTTTACAAGTTAAAATATGCCCAATGGGGTCTTTAACTTATGACAATGAATCTTTTGACTTCTTGACCTAGGACAAACCCTAGAAGCACGCAATGGGTGCTTGACTCTAGGACCATTTTTCTCATCTAGCTTGCGAAATCTAGACCCTCTCTTGTGGTTAACACGACGACCTTGTAGTTGTCAAAGCCACAATCTTTCAGCGTCAGAGGAACCGGGTGGTTAGAATTTCTAGGGAAGGTATCATTAATATAGCCTTTGCTATCTTTCCTTGGGCTTCTCTCTACAACCTACACTCGAGACTAGTTTCAAAACAACTAAGGGGAAGGATTCATTTAGATAGGCATCTAACTTAAAATTTATCAAGATCTTACATTTCACCTAGTTTTAGGTATCGCATTTCATAGAGGATAGTGAGCATCCCAGCAACAACTGTTCATCCGGTAACTTGGTAGCCGATTTATAGTTAGCAAGTAATTTTGACTCCATTAAGGCACCGATCTCTCTAATAATTTAACCTTAATTGTGCTTATAATTGAACCTGCTAATCATAACTAACCATGTTGCTAAGCCATTTAGTTGTGTCTCCCGGACTTGTCGGTTGTTGATAGGTCTCTGATCCTCACATCTCATAGGGACTACCCCCATAGCATGTTGTTGGAAGACAACTATAACAGAGAGGGAAAGGATCAAAGTGACAACCCATGCCCTGAATCATTGTCGCATTCACTTGTACAATTTTAGTGACAACAAGATCATAGAAAGATAGCCAAATCAAGAACACAATCATTTACCCTGGGAAAACCCACATGGGGGAAAATCCCAACAACCTTTTCCTTAGAAAAATTCTTTAGTTCAACAAGAAACACACCTAGATCATCTAGTCAAACCTAGTCCATTGCCTCCTAAACAAGTCATGATCCTAGTCAAGTCATGAGTCTCCCCTTTGAACTAGATTTGATTAGGACTACTAGGGCTAAATTTCAGCCATCTCCTGAACCCATAGATTTTGGTCCAACTGCCCTAATATGCTCAGAATTTCAGCCTTTCTATATCTCATAATTTTGTCCTTCTTCATCAGAGATTCGACCTTCTCTTTTTTTAGAAACTAGTCATTCTTCATCAAAAACTCGTCCTTCTTCTCAACAAAACAATACCTCATATTTCATCCTCTTTCTTGTCTTTGACTTGACCTCAGTCTCGTCTTTGAGATGATTAGAGCCCTGCCTCAGAAGTAATTTGAATGTGTTTCCAAACGATGGAGGATAAGTGTCTTTATATAGACTTTTGGTTATCCTAATGGGTGCCTCTTTGACTAGGCCGATTTGTCTCCTTTGGAGCCAAAAACTTAATTTTCAAATTGTTTGAAACTTTCAGATATGAACTTTTTAGAATGTTTTCCTTGTCTGACATTTCGGGTGGACACTCCACCCATCATCAGGGACCAGAAAGCAAACATATAGTGAGCATGAGCATTGATCAAACCTGTATGTAATGAGAGGATAAAGACTGGAACAACAGTTATAAGGATGACAAATATTAAATTAATTATGAATGGTCAAAAGAGGAGAGAGATAAAAATATTAAAAATATTTTGGTTAAAATAGATGGTCAAAGGCTAAAAAGAAAAGGGTTAAAACAACATTAGAGAAATAAGTCAAAGGTAAAAATAGAACAATATATTTTATTTTTGATTTATATAAATATAAATATAAATAGACTTTTATTTATTATTATATGGTTAATAGTTTATCATTTTTAATATAATATGATGATATTTAAATATATATTATAATATCGTAATAAATGAATTAAAAATATATATGAATAATATTATTAATAATCATATTTAAAAGGTCAAAATGATGAAAAAAGGGGAATCAACGAGAGACTAGGGGGATTAATATAAAATGATAATTTATTTCTATTTAGATAAACTTATTTTATAACGGATGAATATTAAATGGTTAAAAATATAAATTTTTGGATGATGTTAAAATATTTTAATATATAATATTATATTTATGTGATAAATGGATTAATGTATATTATGAAAGTTTTATTGAAAGAGGGAGGGGCAAGAAAATTTTTTGAACCAAAGGAGGGGGGTTGTGTGATGAAAAGAAAACAAATAAAGGGTGAGGGGGTAGTTAAGATCTTAGATGATGGATGATAGGCTTCCAAGAGTGTAGGTTACTCATTATTGTTATTGATGAACCAAGATCTGAATTAGCATTATGGTTGTATGAAAGCAATTCTAATAAGGGATGGGAATATCTTGATCCCATGAATCCTTTCATAACATTAGTCTCATGTATATGTGTTACTGTAAGAGAAGCCTCCATAATCTCATGTGCCTTCACTTCTTCACTAAATTGTCAAAAATAACCTTTGAGCTATGCCAAACAACATATTGACATTATTTTGAGTCAAAATAAATGAGAGAAACTTGTATGCAACAAATTAGAAATTTCTACATTTAAAATTTAGATGTGCCATTGCAAATTAAGAATTTATCAGCATCACCCTGAAAACATTTACAGGATATGTATGTAGAATAAACTCACCTCTTGCATTGATTCAGTAGAGGGATGTGAACGAAGAAGCTTCTTCAACTCCTCCTCACTTACTGAGGAACCTGCCATGTTGCATTAAGTTCTCAGATACAACGTAATTTCTAGAGATCATATCTCTATAATAAAAATAACGACATGCACACCATACAATGATAGAAAAGTTATTTGTAGCACTCATGCACTTGTTCTTCCATATACGGCCATGGTGTGAATATTTACAAAACTTAGAGAAGTGGAGGTATTTAATGAAAATACTTGTATCCATAAACAGATACTATCATTTTATTCATTTCCGCACCCTATTGCATGCCATGGAGATATGAGAAAAGGATTGGATCCATCAATTTTCAAAACAGGTTGCCATAAATTACCTCTTATCTAAAACGAATGAGCCTAAAATAAGTCTACTTATTAGCATAGTAGGAATCAAACACTCATATGCAAATCAGAAACCTCATAGTTCTATAATCTTGACAGTTAAGAGTGCTATATCTAAGGCTCTATAGAATGACAAAAATGAATGGAATAATCATTTAGGAGTTCTGCAAAGAAACCAACACTATAAGAATGGTGAAGACTAATATGTTCAGAAAAAATCAGAAAGAGTTGGACAAGTCAAAAAATAGGCACTAATCAATTTCATAGGAGACTTTTAGGCTAATCAATTTGCTAAACATCTCAATAATAACTCAAGATGATGTCATAAGAGCCAACACAAAACCAAAAATTGCAATGTATAGGACTTACATTAGGGCTGTGCCCATAAAAGTCATTTAGAGAGTTGACTATTGGAGGATAAGCCAAATGCAATGTAAGCTAAATGCTGATGAAATGTTTAACCTGTTATAGGGCATAATTTCCTCATTGAAACTCACAAAGAAAGGTGCTACCAATGTTATCATAACCAGACTAGTCATCGAACTGGTAGACTCAAAAAATGTGAACCGGACAAGAACCAGATTAAAAAAAAAAAAACAAGACACTAAAAAACCAGTCAACCAAAAAATACATTATATTCAAATTTTGAAGAAAAACATATATGTTCATGTGCATCCATATCAATCCAAATCATTATAGACAAATACGAAAAGTTTCTCATATATATAGCAAGGGTGTGCATAATCAAAATAGCACCAAGTGCAATCCATCTCTGAACCAAAAGCACATCAGCAAAGAGGCTCTAAATTGCCTCTATAGTAAGTCATGCTCCAACAAATAACTAAATATCATCAAAATAATCGCCTATATTGGGATCCTCAACATCACTATCGCCCACTAAGCATTAAAACAAGATACAAAAATCTTAACATGCCAAATCAGTGATTTTGGATGAGTGAAGGGTACATTTTTACTGGGGTCGTGACAAAGTTGTTCCACAATCAATGCCATGAACATCAAGATACATAGAGGACTTGGTGTTCTTGATTAAATTCCAGTTCCATGCCCTTATACATAACATAATCAAAAGGAAACATTGCAGTCCTGCTAATCCCAAAATCCTGAATATTGTTAATTCTACCTTCTCCATATGAACATCCTGAAACAATTAATGGTAATGTTAAAAATATAAGTAAAAGGATGTACTTTAAGAATTTAACATCAGCATTAAATACATAACATTAGTAGGGCCCTAGGGTTGAGTATTAGACTGTTTCACTCGTAAATTATAGTGTTTTTTCGTTTTAATATATATATAAAGAATTTAACATCACCATTAAATACATAGCATTAATGGGGCCCTAGGGTTGAGTATTAGGCTGTTTCACTCATAAATTATAGTGTTTCTTTTTTTAAAGAAACACTATAATTTATGAGTGAAACAGCCTAATACTCAACCCTAGGGCCCCACTAATGCTATGTATTTAATGGTGATGTTAAACTCTTAAAGTACATAATTTTACTTAAATATTTAACATTACCATTAATTGTTTCAGGATGTTCATATGGAGAAAGTAGAATTAACAATATTTGGGATTTCAGGATTGGCAGGATTGCAATGTTTCCTTTTGATTATGTTAGGTATGAGGACATGGAACTATCATTTAATCAAGGGCACCAAGTCATATATATATATATATATATATATATATATGAGTTCATGGATCCTTACCAATGTCGTAAAATGTTGTTCTATGGAATTAGATGGTTTCGTATGGAACCAACCAATTCGATGAAAAGAGAACAGTTCAACACCAAAGAGATACAAGAACCAGATAATTCCATTCCGAAATGGCCTTCTCCAATTCTGGCAACCAATTGGACTACTAGTATACTTTTGCCTCCAAATGGGTTAGACCAAATAGTTTAGATAACACTGGGTGTTATTAAATTCAATGCAAAAGATTGTAAAATTGCACAAGAAATATACTTTTCTAGCCCAAAGATTATCATGAAAGGAAATGCAGAAAGCACCATAGAAATATACGATTCAAAGATCTCTGGAAAAACATCACAAGGATTTCAATCACAAGTCATGTTATGGTGTCTTTTATGTATTTGGAAATTCTTCTAGGTTGACTTATACTTGGACTTGGTGGCAGCGGGAGCATTCTTCAGTGGCTCAAGAAACTTTCCTTGCACATATTCCGAGACATCATTATCATCCAATATAACTTCTAACTTGATCTTCCATGCCACAAAGTTTGATGAATCACCCAACATCTCATTGTCCTTGAAGAAAGAGGTAGTCATCTTGTCTAAATCAAACATGCTCCTTCAACTTCCTTCAAATATGATTACTCTTGTCTCTTGTCTTTTTGGGCTTTTCTCTTTACCTTAGCTTTTATTCACCTTTAGATCTGCTCAATGGGACTAATTTCCATAAGAACCAAAGCTTGAGGAGGTGGTGTGATGACTTTGAAAATTTCGAGATCTAGATCTGGAAACCCTACTGCAACAAGCTGAACTACTTCTCCTACTTGCAAATTTGATTTAACAAGTTATTTAGAGATTACTACTTAAAATATCGAAGCAGTTACTGAAGCGGCCTTCACCCATTAAAATATTTGTCAAAAACAAAAATCTAAGCAAGAAAAATAACACACATAGAGGACACCGTTATTTTTGGACAATTGTCCCCAGAAAACCCCAATGTGGGAAAATCGGTGTAGCAGCTGAGGGTATGAATATTATGCAGTAATTTTTCTGAGTACAAATTTATGATTGTCGAATCTGACAAATCATATAGAGTAATCTGACAAACAAAGTCTCGTGAGACAAATCTCACTCTGCCACGTGAATCTGACATTGACCTGCACCTGACGCAAGTTGCTCTGCGCCGTCCGCACAAGGATCGCTACCCACGCGCCTGGTCACAACTGATGTTGCACTTTGTCTTTGTGCTGGATCTCACTGCTAGTTGGAAACTAGAATCTTTTGCCCTCCGAAAATACCCTCCGAGAACTGGCGCTGACCCTATGCTGTCTCCTCAACAGGAAATGAAACTCCCTCTGCAGCTTTGCACAGTCCCAGCGTAACTTTTGCGTCATTAGCACTATGCAACTATCTGTGGATTCTACTGCCTCCTCTCTATGCACTCTCCAGATCTGGAATTCTTCCTTCAGGAAATTGTCTCTCTACCCCTCTCTGTGAGAATCCTCTCGATCGATCTTCTCCCTGAGCACTGCTCACTAAAGAATTTCGATCTCTAGATTCTTTCTCCGTCTCGATGTGTTTCCTAATGACCCTTCAAGCCATTGTTATAGTCTTCTCGTTGAAACTTCAACCACCGAGATTAGATCTCTAATCAATGGCTAAGATTAACTTTTGACTTGATCCGCCACTTTTCTAGAACATTCACACCCATATTCTATTAATTCAGTTTAATTATTTTATTTTCCTAAGTTTAGACTTAGGGTCCCTTTAAAAATAATTAATTATTTTAATAAAATACAATCCGGGTGGAATTTCACCAAACAATTTCTGGGTTATCTGGAATACATGTGTCTAAGCCTCTCTGCAAATTTGAGACTTAGAGCACATCTGATGCTACCCCAAAATCAACACTCCCCCTTAGCGAGGAATGTGCTCTAGCAATACCTCTTGCTGAATACTACTTTGATTTTGCAACATCTCCTTCTGCGTTGCTGATGTTTGACACTGCTGCCCATCAACTCTCACACATGCTGCATCTGTACTGTTGCTGATATTGCCACTATCAACACTGCATCTGTATTGCAACTCCCTTTGAATTTTGCATTTGTGCTGCTATTGACTCTGCATGCTGCTACCAACTGCCACTGCACTGCAACTCTCTAATATTTGTTGTTGTTGTAACTAACAACCCTTCTGCTACTTGAACGGGTTCTCAACCACACCCATCTGCTCCCTGAACTGAATAAACTTCGCTCTTCCTAGAGCCTTTGTGAGTACATCTTGTGAAAGTTTCAAAACTGAAACCCTACTGTAGTATCTAGATCTACTTCATGTACTTGTTTAATTAACATTAACAAGTTATTTTATTGAATTATTCAAAAAAACATTAAAGTGGACACTAACTACAGCCTACACATCTACAGGTCATTTACTGAACAATGCACACGTGACAACATTACACACGATTTTTTGGACAAATGTCCCCGGAAAAACCCAATGCGGGAAAACTGGTGCAACATCTCTAGAGGGTTTTATTATTATGCAGAATCTGAATATAACATTCTGGGCACCATAAATGGTTGGCCCTACAGAGAAATTACACGACAGTTTGTACCTTTCACTCGGAGACAGAAGATCTGGCTATATCACACCCTCAAATGGGATTTACAAATCACGAACCCCTTCTGGCCCACTGGAACCCTCAGCGTTGCCTCTGCAGCCTCTGCGTCAGCCCTCACTGGCTAGCGTCCCCATTGTGTCACTCTAACTAGCTCTGCATTGCCTCTGCGTCACCTTGGCTGGGCTTACGCAGCCTCTGCGTGGTGTTGGTTGAACTGTGTCCTCCAGGCTGGCTTTGCGCTGACTAGTACTCATTGCCCCTCTGCTTGCTGTATTCTCGACCTTGGATCAGAACATCCCTTGTCGGTCTCTACACCTCACTGCATTGCAAACTCACTTCGAATTCCTCAGCAAACCCCACCTTAGAAATTCGACTTAGCTTTAGTGCTCTGCCTGTCTGTGTGTGTCTCCAACTGACCACAAGCCTTTCATTTTTTCTCGTTGGAAAACCAACGGTCGTGATCTAATCTCTAATCGACGGCTCAGATTAAAAGACTGCTTGATCCACGTCACTTCGAACATTTCATCAAATGCGTGTAATTAATTCACTTTAATTTTTATAATTCCCTAAGTTAGACTTAGGGTCCTCATTAAAAAAATTAATTATTAGAATAACTTCAAAACTAAATGAAATTTCTCCAAATGCTTTCTGGGTTTTGGAGGTCTCGTGTGTCTTAGCCCCTCCACAAAATTTTAGGGCTAGAGCACACCCGATGCTACCTAAAAATCTCAACACTCCCTCTTAGCGAGGAGTGTACTCTAGCAATACATCCACACCAAGTATTGCCTTATCTCGGCATCGATCTCTGCGCTGCTGATGCTTGGCCTACTACTCTCCATCCACTGAGTTATTGCTTTCTGTATTGTTGCCCATGTCACTGCCACTAACACTGCTACATCCGTACTGCAACTCCCTCTCCAGTTGCTGCATCAAGCTACCCATAGCACTGCCACTGCTAACTGTTGCACTGCAACTCAGTTGCTGAGAAGTAAGCAACTGAAGGACCCCTGCCCAATCATTGACAAACAAGTCAGTCGCTCTGCACCTCATCACTGAAGCTCCCTTGGCTGCTGCGTTGCGTTGTCCCTTTGAAGCCACTGTGCTGCTGCAGCTTTGCACTGCGTAAACACTGCCCCTCTGCGCTGCTGAAGTCCCATCAGCATCTGCGCTGTTGTTGCCTCTGCACTGCGTTGCTCTAATCTACAACGTCCCAGCTCTGCCCTCCGCTTCACTGTGATCTCCTGCACCCACTTCTCCACTTGTCCCGCTACTGTCTTAAGGCTCCTGTAGCTCGTATGTGATCCAAGAGTTGGGAACCTCAAGGATCCTGCCTCTCCATCTGTAGCTGCTCTATAGATCAATGTCGCCCCAATTTCGTGGTTCATGAGCACTCATGGCTAAGTCATCGTGACTACCATCGCCCCCCTTTGCTATTGCTACCATGGATTCAGATGATTCCTTGTCCATCTGTAGCTGCTCTACAGATCAATGTCGCCCCACTTTTGTGGCTCATGAGCACTCATGGCTAAGTCATCGTGACTACCATCGCCCCCCTTTGTTGTTGCTGCCATCGATTTAGAATATCCATTGTCCTTCTTCTTAGGACAATTGTTAGCGAAATGTCCAAGTTCACCACAATTAAAGCACCAGACCTTGGATAGGTCCCTCTTCTTCTTCCCTTGCTGCCTTTGTCCCTTTGATGCAAGCGGTGAATCCTCCTCCTCTTTCTTTACTTTGACTGTACAGTTGCTATTGCTTTGCCTCTTGGTAAACCTCCTGAGTTCCTCCTGTTGGAGGATTGACCACATATCCGTCCAAGATGGTAACGCTGCCCTGCCCAAGATGCTTTGGACAAATGTTTCCCATTCCTTAGTGACTACATTCAGGGTAATCCTCACCAAGAGCCCTTCATCCGGAGTCGTGCCCATGTCAATCAATTGGTCTTGGATAGTCTGAAGTCTAAAGAGGAAGGGATCTATTTCCTCACCCTTCTGCATCTGGAACAACCGCATCTGATTCTCTAGAAGCATCGTCCTTTGGACGGAGCCTCCCTGATACATCATGTCCAAAGCTATCCACATTTCATTTGTCGTGTTCTTCCTGGCAATATGTGGAACCACGTGATCTTTGACTTCATCCATGATCAAGCGTTTTGCCTGTGCTTGATTCCCTTTGAATTTATTTAGGGGATTTGCATCAGTAGGCACAACTAGGAAATTCTTAGCATGGTCCTTGATGTCATCCAAGACTGTCTAGATCCTGGCCCTCCAGATAACAAAGTTGGACATGTTGTCCAACCTATCCTGATCTATCAGTCCATGAGAAACCATCTCTGCTCAAATATGTCAGAACAGATACTCCTCTCCCTCTTCCTACTGCAACACTCAACAAAAAATTGGATCTGGGTTTCTTGGCCATTAGAAACCCTCTATAGTAGTTGCTCCCTCTGACAACTGATTTCCCTCCGGGAAATCCTCTGCCAAAAACAACTGAAACAGTTATCTACGATCAACCTCCTGATTGAATCTCAGATCTGTTTGGCACAGATCCACTGAGCAACTGTTCTCCTGCTCTTGTCACCTTTGTTAGGCACGGTTCTGCACCGACAGAACCTATGACACACCTGCAACCTCTGAAGATCTGAAGCTTTGCTTCTAGACTTTGGCAAATCTGCACAACAGCCTCATAACACAGACTGCATCCCTCTGGCTAGCCTTTGCATGAGCAAACTGGCTCAGTGCAGCAATTACGCAGTGCAAGCTACTCCTGTGTCACTTTGGAAGGCTCTTTGATGCCTCTGTGTTAGCTTGGCTGGGCTACGTCCCTTCTGGTGTTGCGATGCCCTCTTATGGATCTTTGTTGCCTTCTCTGCAGCAGTTTCTTCAATCACTCTGCTGGTGGATTAACTTGATCTGCAATGCTCTGATACCATGTGAAAGTTTCAAAACAGAAACCCTACTGCAGTATCTAGATCTACTTCACCTAGTTGTTTAATTAACAAGTTATTTTACTAAAATATTCAGAAAAACATTAAAGTAGACACTAACTGCAGCCTACACATCTACATATCATTTACTGAACAATGCACACATGTGACAACATTACACATGATTTTTCGGACAAATGTCCCCGAAAAAACCCAATGCGAGAAAACCTGTGCAGTAGCTCTAAAGGGTTTTATTATTATGCAGAATTTGAATACAACATTCTGGGCACCATAAATGGTTGACCCTACAGATAAATTACATGGCAGTTTGTAACTTTCACTCGGAGATAGAATATATGGTTGTGTCACACCCTCAAATGGTATTTACAGATCATGAGCCCCTTCTTGCGCACTGGAACCCTCATTGCTGCCTCTGCAGGATCTACGTCAGCCCTCACTGGCCAACGCCCCCACTGCATCACCCTGACTGGTGTTGTGCTGCCCCGACTGGGACTACGCCACCCTGGCTAGTGCTGCATTGCGCTGGCTAGGTCTATGTTACCCTAGCTGGGCTTACGCAGCCTCTATGCAGTCTCTGTGTGGTGATGGTTGAACTGTGTCCTCCTGGCCGACTCTGCGCTGACCGATACTCACTACCCCTCTACTTGCTGTATTCTTGGCCTTGGATCAGAACATCCCTTGCCGATCTCTGCCCCTCACTGCACTACAAACTCGCTTCAAATTTCTCAACAAACCCTGCCCCAGAAATTTGACTTAGGTCCAGTGCTCTACGTTTGTGTGTTTGTCTCCAACTGACCCCAAGAGCCTTTCCTTTATACTTTTCTCATTGGAAAACTAATGGTCGTCATCTAATCTCTAATCGACAGCTCAGATTAAAAGACCAGATACATGAGTGACCCAATGAGCTGTCTGTACAAGGTGGGGTCCACTTCCTTGTCTCCCGATGCATCTATCTTCTTCCAGTTGGTTATCATGGGCGTCGCCATGGACTGATAATCTTGCATTCTGAATCTCTTCAGAATTTCTGTGGCATATCTTCCTTGTCCTAGGAAGATCTCTTCATTCTTTTGCCATACCTCCAACCCTAGAAAATAATGCATCAACCCCAAATCCTTCATGTCGAATTCTGCTTCCAAGTTCTTCTTGTAGTCCTTTATGAGCCTAGATGATCTTGTAAGGAACAGATCATCTACATATAGTACCAAAACTAGTGGTTCATTCTCCACCAACAAATAGTAGAGATTGGGATCTGCATCACTCTTGAAAAATCCCAACTGCTGCAAGTAGCTATCAATCCTACCATACCAAGCTCTGGGTGTCTGCTTGAGCCCATACAGGGCTTTCTTCAGTCTACATCCATGAGATTTCTTTTCATAGGTTTCGAAGCCTTCAGGTTGTTCTATGTACACCTCCTCTTCTATCACCCCATTCAAGAATGTTATCTTGACATCCATTCACCACATTTGGTGAATCTCCCATCCCATCTAGCTGCTAAGGATACAACAGATCTAATGGAGGTGTATCTGGCTACAGAGGCAAAGGTCCCTTCATAGTCAAATCCTTCTTTCTGTGAATACCCCTTCGCCACGAACCTAGCCTTTTACTTCTCCACGCTACCATCTGCAGCGTACTTGATCTTGTAGATCCATCTTGATCCTACAACTGATCTATTCTACAGTCTAGGCACAACTTCCCAGACATCATTCATCATAATAGAACTGTACTCTGCTACCATGGCATCCACCCATACTTGGTGTTGTACGGATTCCTAATAACTGTTGGGTTCTTCCACATGTGCTACCAATGCTTGGTACCTGTTAGGTTGTCTACGCTGCCTCTTCTCGGTTCTAGGAGCTCCAATGAACTCCTTTGCGTCGCTCAATGCATGTCATGCCTCCCTACTGCTTTGACCACTAGTGGTAGGAGGTTCTCTCAATTTCTCCTCCTGCTCCTGTTATTCCATCTGCTGGGCACTACGAGAATCTTCTTCTCCTATGGAGATACTAGTACTGGTCATTGTACTTGATCCTAGTGTTTGTCCTCCTTCCTGTCCTCCCCGCTGCCCCTGTTGCTGCTGGACTAAAGGAACTTCAGCTGACTGATCTCCTGCTGGCATCTCACGAGATCTCTGGAAGGCCCTATCTTCCATTTGTGAAAGTTTCTGAATCCTTAATACATAAACCCTACTGCTAAATATTGATTTACTTCTACTTGATTTATTATACAAGTTATTTAACTGAATATTCAGAAAAATAGCAAACTAAACACAAATAGCAGCCTACACAACTACAAATCATTTACTGAACATCACGCATATGTAACAAATGACATAGATTTTTCGGACAAATGTCCCAGGAAAAACCCAACGCCGAAAAGCCGATGCAACAGCTCTAGAGGGTTTTATTATTATGCAGAATCTGAATACAACAATCTGGGCACCAGAAATGGTTTGTCCTATAGAGAAATTACATGGCAGTTGTACCTTATCACTCAGAGACAAAATATGGCTGAATCACACCCTCAATCGGGAATTATAGATAACGAGCCCTTTTTGGCCCACTAGAACCCCGGTGCAGCTCTTCCTGCAACTGCGTCAGCCCCTCTAGCCCAGTGCAGCCTCTGCACAACACATGCTACCCCTGCGTCACTCTGAAGGCCTCTGCGTGGCCTCTGTGTCAGCTTGGCTGGGCTGCGTCCCTCCTACTTGCATCTACGCTTCCCTAGTATGATGTTGCCTCCCTGCTGTTGTATTCTCGGCCTTGCACCAGATCATCCCTTGTCGATCTCTGCCCCTCACTGCACTGGAAACTCACTTCGAATTCCTCAGCAAACCTTGCCCCAAAATTTCGACTTAGCTTCAGTGCTTCTGCAATGTGTGTGTCCTCCAACTAACCCCAAGCCTTCCCTTTATACTTTTCTCGTTGGGAAACCAACGGTCGTGATCTAATCTCTAATCGACAACTCAGATTAAAAGAATGCTTGATCCACGTCACTTAGAACATTTCATCACATGTGTAAATTAATTCACTTTAATTTTTTAATTTCCCTAAGTTAGACTTAGGCTCCCCAATAAAAAAATTAATTATTTAAATAACTGTTACACTGGATGGAATTTCTCCAAAGGCTTTCTCGGTCTTGGAGATCTCGTGTGCTCCAACCCCTCCACAAATTTTCAGAGCTAGAGCACACCCGATGCTACCCCAAAATCCTAACACTCCCTCTTAACGACGAGTGTGCTCTAGCAATACTTCCACACTGAAGCATCACCCTGATCTCGGCATCGGTCTTTGCGTTGTTGATGCTTGGCCTGCTGCCCTCCATCCACTGTGCTGCTGCTTTTTGTACTGCTGCCCAAGTCACTGTCACTGACACTGCCACATTTGTACTACAACTCCCTCTCAAATTGTTGCATCATGCTGCCTATAGCAATGCCATTGCTATCTGCTGCACTGCAACTCAGTTGCTGAGAAGTAAGCAACTAAATGACAATCAAGCAACAACTGACAGACAAGTCAATCGGGCTGCATCTCATCACTGAAGCACCCTCTGTTGCTGCTTTGTGCTGTCTCTCTAGAGCACTATGTCGTCTGTTGCACTACCTCTGCGCTGCTAAAATCCCATCAGCCTCTGCGCTGCTGCTTCCACGATGATGTTGCCTCTCCTCTGCGCTACTCCAGACTTCAGCGTCCCAGCACTGCCTCTGCTTCTCCATGATCTTCTACACCCACTGCTCCAGTCATCCTGCTACTGTCTTAAGGCTCCCGTAGCTCGTATGTGATCCAAGAGTTTGGCACCTCAAGGATCCCGCCAACACATCTGTCGCTGCTTTGCAGATCTATATCGCCCCACTTCCTTGGTTCATGACAACTCATGGCCACATCATCCTCACTACCATTGTCCCAGGGCCCTTTCACTGTTGTTGCCTTGGAATCAAATGCTTCCTTTTCCTTCTGCTTAGGACAAGTGTTGGCGAAGTCTCCAAGTTCACCACACCTGAAGCAACAGACCTTGGAGAGATCCTTCTTCTTCTTCCCTTGCTACCTTTGTCCCTTAGATGCAAGGGCTGCATCTTCCTCCTCTTTCTTCACTTTGACTCCTCCGATGTTGCTTTGCTTCATGGTTATCCTCCTGATTTCCTCCTGACGGAGGATTGCCCACATGTCCACTTAAGATGGTAGCGCTGCTCTGCCCAAGATGCTTTGGAAAAATGTCTCCCATTCATCGGTGATTGCATTCAAGGCAGTCCTCACCATGAGTCCTTCATTTCGAGTTGACCCCATAGCAATCAGCTGGTCTCAGATAGTCTGTAGTCTAAAGAGGAAGGGATCGATTTCCTCTCCCTTCTGCATCTGGAACAATCACATTTGATTCTCCAGAAGCTTCTTCCTCTGGACGGAGCTTCCCTGATACATCGTGTTTAATGTAGTCCACATCTCATTTCTCGTGTTCTTCTCGGCAATATGTGGGACCACATCATCCTTTACTCCATCCATGATCATGCGCTTAGGCCGCGCCCGATTCTCGTTGAACTTCTTCAGAGGATCAACACCGGTTGGAACAACTAGGACATTTTCTGCATGGTATTTGATGTCATACTCATCGAGGACTGTCAGGATTCTGGCTCTCCAGATGACAAAGTTGGACACACCATCCAACCTATCTTGATCACGTAGTTCGTACGAGGCCATCTAGCTCAAATTTGTCGAAGCGCAAACTCTTCTCCCTCTTCCTGCTGCAACACTCAACAGGAGACTAGATCTGGGTTTCTTGGCGATAGAAACCCTCTAGAGTAGTTGCTCCCTCTGAAAATTGATTTTCCTCTCGGAACTCCTCCGCCAAATCACCTGAATCAGTCCTCTACGATCACCCTCCTGATCGAATCTCAGATTTGTTTGGCACAAATCTGTCGAGCGACTGTTCTCCTCCCGTTGTTGTCACCTTTGCTAGGCACTGTTCTGCACCGATAGAACCTGTGCCACACCAACAACTTTTGAAGATCAGAAACTGCACTTTCGGTCTCGGCAAACTGCACAGCCACTCCCCAACTCGCACTGCGTCACCCTCCTGGTGTTGCGTCAGCCTCTGCGTGAGAAGACTGGCTCTATGTCGCCTCTTTGGAGCTGCGTTAGCCTCTGCGTGAGCGGACTAACTCTGCGTCACCCTTGCAGGGTCTACTATCCCTCTGGTGTTGCACTGCCTTCTTCTGGATCCGTGCTGCTTCAGTTGCCCTTCCTGCAGCCAATATCTTCAGCTGCTTTGCTGATGGATCAGCTTGATCTGCAATGCTCTGATACCATGTGAAGGTTTCTGAATCCTTAATACAGAAACGGAATATTAATTCAGACAGATTTTGCCGCCTATGGTTAAAGGGAAATAACAGTGAGCGGGCTGTGGCTCATCCAAGCGCGGGAAGGTAAGTACGTGGCTGAGTTGGCAGCGTTGGGCCGAGAGGGGCTGCACGGGAAAGCGGAAGTCAAGGGCTCGTGACGAAGGCCGCATACAAAAGGAAGGGAGCCACCATGTTTTGCATTATTGATGAATTTTATGAAAATTGTATTGGTCGCTAAGACTTGAGCACATCGGCTGTTTAGCAGGTCTGCAGCACTGTTCAGTGCACCGAGTGTCTCCGAGCGGAGATCTCAACCTCAGCCCCGGGGGACTTCGAGTGCCTACTCGGGTGAGGCAGTTCAACCTCAGCCCCGGGGGACTTCGAGTGCCGGCTCGGGTGAGGCAGTTCTATCATTATCTTGCAGGAGGATCGGGTTGGACTTATCGCAGAGAAGTATCAGGAGTGACAGCGCTATCTGTGTGGAAAGACCGCGGTCCAACTCGTGTGATCTCTACAGTGCTATCATTTGGAGGTTTCGGGTCTGGTGAAGGAGCGGGGACAGTCCGTGCCCAACGAGTACGTGAGGCAGAATTGGGAGTCTCGTAGCGGGCCTTTCTTTCAGCCGCAGCATATTAGTAGCACGCAACAGCACTCCCGCCGCTTGAACGTAGAACGGTGCACCGCCGCACCCCTGTTATTTCTTGAATACCTTTTGATTTGTCGTGGGCAAGTTTCGGGCGCTAACACCTGCGCATGTATTGTATTTCGTTATAACTTCCCAATATAATAAAATGGCTCAGCGATTTCTCTGTTAATGTGTATCTATTGCATAGGCCGTTTCTGTTATTTTATGCGCTGTTGAATACTTTCATCAAGGAGCATTCCATTGCTGTACCATTTGCTGTGTTTTATAAATTTCCTTAAAAAGGAATATTACAGTGGTATCAGAGCATGGTTCTGGCTCAGCCTGTGGACATTATCACAATGCCTACATTCTTACCGCCAGTGCTGAGTGAGAAAGAGAGGCAACATGATCATATACCCTTTGGAGACTATTTCCGTAAATGGCAGTCCATGGGGGAAGACTTCAAACCAGCTTTGCCCTTCAAAGATTACTGTCAGCTCAGGCAGGATGAAGGAGGAAGGTACAGTGATAGGAACAGTGGTTTTTCTACCATGCAGAGTTCAGATTCGCAGCGTACCATTGGGAGATCACCTCTTCCCATGCATGAGGGATCCACTAGTCCCGGTGAGTCTAAGCCCAAGAAGACCGGAGCGGTGAAAAAAGAGAGTTTATTCTCATCTCTTTTCAGATCCAGAGGAAAGGCATCCACCGTTGAGGAGGACAAGAAGGGTGAAGAAAAAGGAGAGGAAGTACCATGCGCTTCCAATTCTCATCAAGAAGAAGATATCACATCACCTCTTGAGGAGGCTTGTGAAAACACTGTCCCACTCATGGATGAGCAGCCACATGCATCGACAGTTGGGGCAGCCAACACTCTTGAGGACGGGACTCTTGTAGACCAAGGGTCAAATCTCATTGCTACTATAGAGCAGCCTGGTTGCACTGCGCTTTGCAACATGGATGAAGGGGAGGTCTCAAGGAGATATCTCACTATAGATGCACTTCAACACACTATGGAACACAATGATTTGGTTCCCTTCTCGCAAGAGCAGATAGAAGATGGAGGACGTCTTCGGATGGATAACATCTCTCATGCTTGTGTTGGACATCCCTTGAGCCATACACATCATGATGGGAGGTTTTTTCCTACCACCTATTTGATTCTTGATAGGGTTTCATTGATCCTTGAGAAGTTTACATTTCAAAACCCTATGAAGTGCAAATTCAGAAATTTGATTTTGGAGGATGGTAACCCTCATTGGAGGAGTACCAGGATGAGGAGAAGAAGGAGGCATCCACAAGTGATTGAGTGGATGTGGTTGATGAGCAAGGAGCTAGGAGGCTACTTGCAGATCTATGATACCAGGTAGCAAGAGGCTTGGCTGCGCTGGTTACTCTTGAAAGAGTTTGGCCATCTCTTGGCAAACACTCTTCCTAAGAGTCGGAGGATGGAGGAAAGATGGCTGGATACTTGCATCATTGAGCAGCATAGAGTATGGATGCATGGTGTTGATATGATATTCATATCATTCATTATGTCTTCATCACATGACTGGTATGATGGAGGTATGGGGAGGCAACACAATGTCTTATTGCTTGGTTTGTTTCTAGGAGAGCAAGGGAAAATTTTCTCTCATACTTTGTACGATATTGCAGGAAGAGGGGATGGCACTATCTCCTTGGTCTTTGATGATAGTTTGGAAGCACTTCCAACTTGGGAGGTGTTCCACATTTGTTGCAGCATTGTTAGAGGAGTCTTTGACAAGGAGCATGTCAGAGAACAGAGCTTTGTATTGACAAGAGCTTATTTGCATGAGCTCACAGCGCTGTGACCGTGGAGCAGAACTTTATGGGTGAAGAGTGCCTGGCAGAGATATAGTGGATCTATAACCCATAGGTCCCAGGATCACTTCACATTTGTTGCACTTGATGAACCAAGAGGAGGTAATGATGATAGAGACATCTATGGCTTGTTCTTCTTGACTTGGGTTCCCAAGCATCAGGAGGATCATCTTTTTGTAGCACATGGTTCAGTCTTCTTCATAGCATGCCAACACACTATGGAGGACTCATTCATAGATCCATGTACCATCTTACTTCCAGCATATGGTGAGGGATTTGTTTTTACATTCATTGATTTGCACACTCTTACCATTCTTATGCAGTACATTGCTTCACAAGGAGGCAAGCTTGTCATGTTGCTCCATGAGTTTCATTGGGCCATTCTACATGATGGAGGAAGCCATCTCTTTTGTGGCATTTGGAAAATGTTTTATCATCACTTGCATGTTCATTTCATACACTATAGCATGTATCATATAAAGACATGCATGATTAACTATGTAACAAGAAACATTTTGCCTTGTACTTTCATCAAGCAGCAACTTGAAAAACTGCGCTGTACTTGTTGGGGAAGCTGTTGGTACCCCTCTTCATCACTGGTAACCTTCAACATTTCCTTCATTTTGCTGCTGATCATGTCTTCATTTGCTGATATAGATCAGATTCGTATAGGAGGCTTGATTATGAGGGAGACACATGAGCTGGATGTGTCTGTGAGTGGGAAAAATTCTCACATGTTCTGCACTACATGTTCTAATGGGAGAATGGGAGGAGGCATGGCCACCACCACTACATATGCGTTCTCTTTTGAGGTGGGCCATGAGATTAACAGTCATCCATTGTACAGCCATGGGCAAGTGTTTGGTCTCATGTTGTTGTCATATTCAACCATTTACTATCCATTAGTAGATGTGATGGATCTTGTACATTGCTTGCCATGCAATTTTCTGAAGTTGCAGTGGATGAAACTGCGTTGTATCCTCGTGAGAGATTGTTTGCATCATGTATCATCATGTAAAACCTTCAACAAACCTCTCATTCAGATGATCCATGATGACCATGTCCTATTCTTCATGGATGGTTTGTTTTGGGCCAGCTTGTTCTTCATTGTTGGAGGAACCTTCTCTGGAGGATTGTTCTTCACTTGGCCATTGGGGGGCAATAATTTTGCAGCCCAGGATCAGCATACACTCTACACGTGTCATGAGTGGAGAGAAAGACAACATGGGGTAAGCTATGATGCTTGCCAAGTTCAGATTTTCAGCCCACCTTCATTTCCGGAGCTGAGGAGGAAGGGACTTTGCTTCATTTACAAAGAACCTTGGGGGCCTGATCACCCATGCCTGAGAGATGCAGATGAGGTGGCAGAGGTAGAGGCGGTAGGCATTCCTTCCGTATGCCAGGACGTGGACTCTTCTTCACATGAGTCCATGGGATCATATGAGGATGCTTCTGGGGAGCGAGAGCAGCCAAGCAGAGATGATGATGACAGTAGACTAGAGCTGCGTTCTAGTGTGCAGGGTGAGCAGTCAGGGGACTGTGTAGGAGATACTCTGGGTGATGAGTCCTTCGTGACGTTTCAGCCAGAGCAGCATATGATGGAGCTTGAGTTAGTAGAGGAGGATACTATGGACATCAGGCATGACATTTCCTTGGGTGAGGTCCAGATGGGCGCCCACATTGAGCCTATGATGGATATGCTGCTAACATTGGGGTCAGCGTTTGAAGGGGAGCAGTTAGGTGCACAGGCATCGAGTATGGTGACGGCAGCTACAGATCCATATCCTCTAGAGATGTTGGAGGTCAATGGGATGGTTCTGCAGGGAGCTAGGGGACAGCAGGAGTTTTACATTCCCGATGAGAGGGATGAGTTGTTGGAGATGGTGGAACATCCATCTTTGGGCCGACACATTGATGAGATGCAGATAGATGTACATACAGTTGGCCGAGCTGCAGTACCTTCGGTGAGTAATACTCTCCAGGAGTACATCGATGGAGCTTGCAGCATACCTTGCCCACTTTGGCCCATGGTAGAGAGAGGGGCTTCCTTCTATAGGCATCTTTCATTGGTAGATAGGGCAGAGCAGTGGGAGTTGATTATGGGCTGGCGGCAACATCCCAGGCATGTTCCACATGCCGTTGTTGCTACATCGGATTCTTCTCCCAGTTTGGACTGGCGGGAGATCATGAGTTGGTACCCTCTTGATGATACAGTGTTCTTCGTAGGGAGCACAGCAAAGCAGGGGCCCTTGGACATAGTAGATGTTACAGATCCCAGTTGGCGGGAGGGCACCGATTGTTGTTACTTCAGGACCCCTTCCCGATTTCAGGAGAGCAAGATCAGCATGGGACTGATTTAGGACTTGGATAGGATAGAGGTGATGAGCCGATATGCAGTTGGAGGGGCAGCATATGCAGTTACAGGTGTAGCACAGCAAGAGCTCGAGAGCATTGATGCTTGTTGGTGGTCTTCACCCCTGAGAGCATCAGCTGTAGCCAGAGATAGTGCGCAGCCTGAGCCGTGGGACTTGGGTGATGATGGGCCATGGTGGTGATGGGATCCGAGAGGACTGTTGGTTGGTGAGAGATCGGTTCGGGATCCTGGCGTTGAGAGGTCCCTTCATGTCAGGGTGATGCAGAGGTCAGAGAGGTTTCAGTGGTGCATCTGAGACCCAGGCACATTTTGCAGTGTTAGTGAGGAACGTCAGTTAGAGGGGAGGCTTGTTCAGGAATTGTTTAAGGACAAGCAATTGTTTTTTTTTCGGATGAGGTTGCGACGTGGGAAAATGAAAAGATCTGGCAGCATCCATCACTACAATTTCTTGGGGTCAAGCAACATTTTTCCGGGGGAGACTATAATATTCCCAATTAGCAATAGCTAATTGGAATATTAATTCAGACAGATTTTGCCGCCTATGGTTAAAGGGAAATAATAGTGAGCGGGCTGTGGCTCATCCAAGCGCGGGAAGGTAAGTACGCGGCTGAGTTGGCAGCGTTGGGCCGAGAGGGGCTGCGCGGGAAAGCGGAAGTCAAGGGCTCGTGACGAAGGCCGCATACAAAAGGAAGGGAGCCACCATGTTTTGGATTATTGATTGATGTTTATGAAAATGAAACTGGTCGCTAAGACTTGAGCACGCCGGCTGTTTAGCAGGTCTGCAGCACTGTTTAGTGCGCCGAGTGTCTCCGAGCGGAGATCTCAACCTCAGCCCTGGGGGACTTCGAGTGCCTGCTCGGGTGAGGCAGTTCTATCATCGTTTGGTCAGAAGAATTGGGTTGGAAACTGGTTGCAGAGCAGCGTTCAGGAGTGGCGGCGCAGTCTGTGTGGGAAGACCGCAGCCCATCTCATGTGAGCACTGTCTTGGTTCAATTTAGAGGTTTCGGGACTGGAGATTGTAGCAGAGACAGCCCGTATCTATTGAGGGCATTGGACCGGATTGTGATAACACCTTGGGGAGTCCGTTTCAGCCGCAGCATGACAGCAGCTATACGGCAGTTCATTCCAGCCGCTTGAACGCAGAACGAAGCATCGCCGTTCCTCTGTTATTTCTGGAATACCTCTTGTTTTGCCGTGGGCAAGTTTCGGGTGCTATCACCTGGACATGTATTGTATTTCCTTATAAGTCCTCGACATAATAAAATGGCTCAGTGATTTCTCTGTTTAATGTCTATCTGTTGCGTAGGCCATTTCTGTTATTTTATGTGCTATCGAATATTTTCTTGAAGGAGGCATTCCATTGCTGTACCATTTGCTGTGTTTTATTAATTTCCTTAAATAGGAATATTACAATTTCACACCTTGGTAAGCCCAATCTCCAATATCTTATTGAATGCTTCAACCGCACCATTCGTGTGGGATTATAGGGAGAGCTCTTCTGATGATGCATCTGGAACTCATTTGTCAATGATTTAATGGTTTCATTCACAAAATGCATACGCTGATCGCTTATTAGAATCTTAGGACATCTAAAGTGAGTCACAATATTCTCAAATATGAACTGCGCAGCTGTATCTGTAGTACAATCCTTCACATGCTTAGCTTCATCCCATCTGGTTACAAAGTCTGTCAGAGTGATTATGTAATGCACACCACTCTTCTTTCTTGGAGGATTGATAGGTCCAACAAATTCTATAGCCCATTTCTCAAATTCTTGCAGTGCCATTTGTGGATGCAAAGGCATCTCGTCTTTGCGTGATAGCTTCCAATCTTCTGGCATACATCACATGCGCGACAATGCGCAAAGACATCATTGTGCAATGTGGGCCACCATAATACAACTCACAAAATATTATGTGCGGTTGCCTTACCTGCACAATGATCACCGATAACCCCTCCATGAGCTTCATCTAGGATTGCATGTTGTTGATATTCCAAAATGGATCTTCGCAGGACTTCATCTGCACCCATTTTGTACAATTTTCCAGCAATAATAGTGAATTTTGTTGTGCGCGCCACAATATTTTTCTTCTGCTGAACTGTATATTCTTTTGGCACACATCTAG
The DNA here is from genome assembly GCA_034641835.2 of Pinus albicaulis. NCBI lineage: Eukaryota > Viridiplantae > Streptophyta > Pinopsida > Pinales > Pinaceae > Pinus > Pinus albicaulis. Next base: position 809,236,871 of record CM076575.1, on the reverse strand, counting down.
TAGTCAAAAATTGAATATATCAGGGAAATTCTCATCAACTACCTTGATCGCAAATAACTGCACGTCTAGCAATCCATCCTCCAATTTCATAGGTTCTTCACCAGTCTCAATGCATGACAGATGATCTGGCCCAACATTCAGTCTTTTGGGTTTTAAAATAATCTCAAAGTTATATTCCTGGAATAACAACAACCACATGCAGATCTCCTCCCCCCCCAACACAGGCTTATTGACCAGGTACTTTAAAGCAGAATGATCAGTAAACATCTTGAAGTGGTCTCCTAACAAATAGTGGCGGAATTTCTACAATGCGTACAACATTGTTAGTCCTTCTCTTTCCGTGGTTGAGTAATTATGTTCTGCACTTGAGAATTTTCATCTTGCATAGGTAATAAGGAGATCAATATATCTCGCTCCTGGTTACGCTAAAATAGCTCCGAGCGCAATACAGGAGGCATCAACATGCACATGAAACACCTTTGACCAATCCAGAAAGACCAGTATGGGCGCAGTGACCATATTTTCCTTTAATAAATCAAAAATTTTCTAGCAATCCTCATCCCAGCAGAATTTCGCATCCTTCTTGAGCAAATTCTCCATGGGCGCAGTTATTAGCGCACCCTAAATGAACTTTCGATAATACCCAGTGTGCCCCAATATCGAGCGCAATTGCTTGACATCTTCGGGTATCTCCAAATTAACTATTACTACAATCTTCACGGGATCTAACATCAATCCTTGCTGGAAAACAATGTGTCCTAGTAGTATCCCGAATGGCACACAAAATATACACTTCTTCAAATTCAATGAAATCTGGTATTTTCTACAGGTATCCAACATTAAGCGCATATTTGAAACATGCTTCTTCAATAGCTTAAACACAATCTAATCATCAAAGTATACCTCCAAGAACTTGTGGATAAATTCTTTGAAAGCAGCTACTACTATGCGTGAGAAGATGGCAGGCGCATTCTTCAAGCCAAAGGGCATGACTATATGTTAGAAAGATCCCCATTCAGTTGAAAAGGTGGTGTTACTGCGATCTTCAGGCGCAATCCAGATCTGATGATACCCTGAAAACCCATCTGTGAATGAATAAGCTTCTTGTCCTCCAACATTATCCAGGATTTCATCAAATAATGGAGTTGGGAATGGATCATGCACACAAGCATCATTCAATTTGTGCATATCTACACAGATCCTGATTTCTCCCTTGGTATTCTTGTCTTTCACTACCATAGGACTTACCCAATCATACTCTTCTATTGGATCTATGATGCCTGCAACAACCATTTTATCCAACTCTTCTTTCACCTTTCCGCTTATATCTTGGATTCAACCTGTATGGGCGCTGCTTCACCGGGTATGCATCAGGTTTCAAAGTAATCTTCATAATTCCAAGTTCCACAATTATTCCTTTAAATTATGAGAACTTTTTAGGGATTTTTTTTTGATATTTTGTCAACAAGTCATCAAATTTTCCTACTGTATCATCATCCCAGTACTCTCCTACCGGATCTTTAGAGGTTTTGTCACATCTAGTGAGGTGATCGAGGGCCCAGCCACTACGTGTTGTCCCTAAGATTTCAGAATCATGATATTCCTTGGATTCTCCTCACTCTCTTCAATCGTAAGATTTATGCAATTCACAATATCCTTCATCTGCGCATCCCATGCTCATGGAGCGCACTCGATTGTAGGTTTTGTTGTATCACAGATGAATTCTTGAATATTATGCAAAGCTTTACCAATATTATCAAATCCAATCTCAAAGTTGAATGTTAGGATAAAACTCTCCATCAGCACAAACCATTCACTAGTACCTCGACACAGCTCTGTCTCCATATACCAATCAGTAGGTACCTTCCCCATTGTGTGAAGAAACATGTGGACCCATTCAGGTCTTGGTTCTATGCCCCATACCTGATTCCAGCTAGCCAAATGTTTGCGCAGATCATCCTTTACAAAGTAGATTTCTTCCATTCTGATGGTTGGACATTCAAAGCGTAACCTCATCATGCGGGCACATTCCTCTCAATTGCCCATGTTTTCTTTATGAGTTTCCCCCCATATTACTGGAGTAGCGCGAAATCTGAGATCCAAAGTATGGAATCTCTGCCCTTCTAGTACATTTATTTCAAGCTCTCCTTAAAAAATGTTTATATCAGTTAAACCATCATAATGCTGAAATTCACGTACCTCAGATGTTATACATCGAAGAGATCTAGTCACATGCTTACAGTGCAACGCAGATACTTCATGCAACTGGTTCTGCCAGTTTTATAATTCCTCATCATAATTTGAGAAACAAGATCTATCCTTCTCCCAATTAAGATTTCCATCTTCCGTTAGGTTAATCCAATATTCCTCGTGCAAAGTCAGCTTATAGATCTAATTAATATCATCATCAGCGCGCACAGGCTCGGTGTATCTTTGTCCTTCTGTAGGGTCTAGAGGAATGATGACCTTGACTCCATTTCTTTCAAACTCCATTCTTCTCTTCTTCAGGTTTATGAAACCATCCATATTAATAGCCTAGTACAACCTTAGCAGCGCAGGATAAGGATCAGTATCATCTACAATTTGTATAACTTCAAATTTTTCCATCACCTTAACACCCTCGATACTGACTACAACTTGCTACGACCTCCCTAATGGAATGATATTCTGTTGATTTTCCATGCGCAGTCGAATGGTAGACCACTCCAGCTTGGGTTCTCCCATGCACTGCCATGTTTTCTTAGGTAGAACATTTGCAACTTATCCTAGATCTATAATAACTAGATCCATCTCATAAGCATCATTCTGTGTAGTCATACGCATCTTTCTACCCGTTCTCTTCTCATTCTTATATATATTTTTTGACAGCTCTCTATTCTACCATTGGTTATTCCTTATGTGCGCAATTATCTATCAAAGCCTGAAGGTTCTCTACTACCTGTTTGTTGCGTAGTAACTTAATGCAAGCTTTTAGGAACAGTTTGATCTCTGCATATCCTCCTACTTCATTCATTAGTCTACTTGATGTTGATGCGCTTCCCTTTTCAAATTCTTTCTGCGCTTCAACAAAAGTCTCCTATGTGCACTGTAAATCAAATCCTTCTTTGTTCTCAGGTGCCTTACGGATCCACAGGCCAGTAGCCGGTTGCTTTCCCTTATCTTCATTAGTGGTTTCATCGCTCCTAGTGACCAAATTCACGCTGGAATATTCTTCACAGGTTTCTGATTTAACCATATGAAGATTCAGCGTTGGAGTTTGCGTATTTTTGTTCTGCATTTTAGCAATCAAAACATGGAAATATTCTATCACATGGTCAAACTGTCTACTGTTAGGGTCCCGTGATTTGGCTGATTGGCAAGCCAAATGATAGTGTAACATCAAAACAATCTTTGGAGCCCAAGGACCTAGCCTTCTTGGACTCAGAGAGGGCTCTCTCTATTTGTGTAAGGGATATCTATGTGTTTGCTTATTATGTTCTGTTTTTAGGCTAGTTATGAAGTAGGTTTTCTGGTTTTGGTTTTTAGGTTGTGAGGGATGAAACTGATCAAAGATATAAGATAGGTAAAAATATGTCAGATCAACTGGGCTATGGGGTCGAAGAGGTCAAGAAAGCTATCAGATGGTGATACAAGGTTGTTGAAGGGCCGATTTGATTCGAGGTAAAATGGATCTTTGGGCAAAATGGAGTAAGATGGACATCAAGTTTGTGAATAACAAAGGATTCCAAGCATAAATAGTTTAATAGCTGACATAAACATGGTAGGGAAAACCATTAATCATGATAAATGTAACTATAAGCTAATCAATACATAGAAATAAACATTCAAGCCATGCATAGAGATATATAACTCTCTAACTTTGGGAAATGACTATCAGACTTTGGGGAAATACACTTAAGACAGACAAAATACTCAAATCACTATGCCAGAACTCCTAAACACAGTACTTCAAGTTATTGGGCACTTTGAAAACAAGATTGCATAGTCTTAGGCAAAGGGCAAGATCAGAACAAGACCTCCTTGGTTCAATAAATGACAATCTAATCGGTCAAAGAGAAATTTCATGGATGGAGCTATGGCTAGCCATGAGTAAGCAGGGCATACTGTAAATCATACTTAGCATGCATAAAACCATGAATGAAACAAGCAACAATATCCTTAAGTTATTAAAGAGCAATCAAGAATTCTTTAATGTGAATAAGAATGAAGAAAACATGGAAGCTATGAAGAAATAGGAAATTTGAGGTGCCTCCAAGGGCATGTCTCAAATTTGTTCTCTACTGTCCTATAGCAAGCAAGAACATGAATTTATGAATGAAAAACTAGGAAACAAAACAAAGAGAGAGACACTATACCATTTTACCAAGTCATGGAATCCAACAACAATCCTCTTTCATCATCCAAGAACATCCAAGAGACTATCCAAAAGCATGAGACAAGTATTTCTTCCAAAGCTTATATGACCATATATTGATTCTATTCATCAAGTTCAGCCTTGTTTACAATGAAAGCCTTTGGAATATATAGGCCAAAGTGAGGAAAACCTCTTAGTTCAACTTGCAATCTCATTGGCCTATCCAAAATATCTTATTTTGTCCTTGAGGGTTTGCAAAGCCCAAGGCACAAAATATCTCATAAAATATCTAAAAAATGCTAAAAGAGGGAAATAAATTGACTTTTCATAACTTCTCATGTGCAAAAATAGCTAAATGCACATGAGGAAAAAGCAGTTTTGAAAGGTTCAATTTTTACAAAAATACTCAAAAAATACATCAGCAAAAGGTCCCCTGACTTGCCGGCAACTTTTGGAAGCCTTCCCGATGTCGAAATGAAGCTCATGATAGCTCGTTGGAAAGCTCTAATTGTCTAATTTCTGAAAATGTTTAATTTTCTCCCAACCGACCACTGGAATTTCGCCAAAAAAAACCTGTGTAAAAACCCAAAAAATAAGCCTTGCTAATAAATGGAGCAGAGTGTAGAAAAAGTGAGTGTTTTTCGCCATTTTGGGGGAGAAAATGATCTTCAAATGTTCTAAAAATCACTGAGTATGTGCTCCTGAAATTTGTTGGAAATTTTTTCATTGATGGAAAAGGAGGCAGCAAAGAGAGAGACAGGCAAAGGAGGCAGCAAAGGCAGAGGAAGTAAAGGAGACAGGCAGAGGCAGAGGAAGCGAATATAATAGAGGCAGAACAATTATCAGAAGCAGAGGCAGAGGAAGAGCCGTTATCACAGCAGTAAAGGCAGAGGCAGAGTGACAGAAGCGGCAGAGGCAAAGACACAGCTATTATTGCAGAGAAACAACTATTATTCCGAGAATCGTTGTTCCCACCTGGTGAATATATATATATATATATATATATATATATATACATATATATACACATATATATATATATATATATATATATATATGCCAATCCGAGAATTATACCTCACCGGGGATATATGCATACAATTTTCGAGAATATTTATCACGGCATGCTACACATAACATAAATATAATTATGGGGAATTCATAACAAAGAATCATAACCTAAGCGGCAATGTAATGCATAGTTAATATAAATTTCATTCCGGAATCGTATACTCCAATGCGCAAAGTATTGCGCTTTTATATTCAAAGGACTAAACATATATATATATATATATATATATATATATATATATATATATATATATATATATATAGCACGAGATCCAAAGAAATGTAGTAATATAAGGTGGGACCCTTCCCAATCGCATCGGAGATTATAAGGGCAGCGGAATAGGTTAATATAAGGGTTGCGATTACGATTGGAAGTCCGGATCTGATGGGTATATAAACTACAACTCATACATACTGTGAGTTCCGGTGAACAGTGATGATCACATCGGAGAATATAAGGGTTGCGATTGCGATTGGAAGTCCGGATCCGATGGGTATATAAACTACAACTCATACATACCACGAGTTCCGGTGAACAGTGATGATCGCATCAGAGAATATAAGATTTGCGATTGCGATTGGAAGTTCAGACCCGATGGGTATATAAACCACAACTCATATATAGCTTGAGTTCCAGTTCTAATCGCATCGGCAAATCTTATTGAACAGTGACCAATCACATCGGATTTAAGCAAGGCATCGGAACATGCAACAAAAATTTTGCGATTGCGATTGGAAGTCCGGACCCGACAGGTTTATGAACTGTAATTGATATGTGTCGGAAACATATATAAACATAGAATTTGCGATTGCGATTAATCGCATCGCATTAGGTCAATCACATCGGATTTAAACAAAGCAGCGGAACATGCAAATAGAAGTTTGCGATTGCGATCAATAGGAATCGAAAATCACTGGAGGAGAAGCATATCGCATTGGAAAACGTGTCAGGTGGGCCCGAAATGAGTTTTTATATGTTTAAACAAGTTTTATTATATACGCCAATAATTGATTTAAGTCATACCCAAATGTTAAACTTAGGCCAAGAGCTGAAGTTGGATTATATATATATAATGCTGTTGCAATGTGCTGCGTGGTCCGTGGGTTATATATATGCCTTGGCTTAGTGGGAGGGCGATTATTAATATAAAACAATTATGATGAACGTATGTTCCGCTTGCGGAACTCGCCACATCAACAAGACACATACTATGTACAGAGCGTTGGAATTTGTCCAGATTTACAGTCAGCTGGCATAAAAGGCTCATTTACGTGTATGCAGCAGTTACATCATAGCAGAGGACAGAAGAGCAAACAGAGATGAAAAGAAGTAAAACACAGTCACAGAAAAGACAGACACAGTCAAAGAAAAGACAAATGCGCAGTGAGCCAAAGACTAAATGAGTTGAGTTGGAATTCTCATTGTAATTCGAATGTAAATTTTTTAATCGAATTTTTTATTGTTTGTGATGCATTGGCAAGTCTCTGAAAGAGAGAAAATATCCCATTGTAATATTAAAATAAGCACCTACAATTATATTTATTGAATGAGAAGATAAAAGGAATGAGAAGACAGAAGCCAAAGAGTCATGACTGTTCACTCCATATTCTTTGTGAAATACAAACAGTCATGTGAAGAAATCTATAAATAATATTAACTGGATATGCACATGAGAGGTTAGAGAGAGAAAATATAGAGAAGGAAAAGTATAGAAGTGTAAGGCAAAGAAGATTAAGAAAAGAAGAGCAGAAAGAGAAGCTACAGAATAGAGCTGATATCTGAGGTAAATCAGCAAACATTCAGTTTGAAAAATTGAGGAAGTTGGAGCTTCCCTATCAAGTTGTAGCTTGATAGCTGTCAGTTGTAGCTGACTGAGCTTGGAGCCTCCTGTAGGTTGGTACCTGCAGAAAATTGAAGGGAGTTGGTGCTTCCTTGCAAGTTGTAGCTTGCAGAATTGAGGTAGGAGCCTCCTGTAGGTTGGTGCCTGCAGAAAAACAGTGGTGAGAGGGAGTTGGAGCTTGACTTTGCATCACAACAATAATAAGATGTGGTTTTCTCCCTTTATGGATTTCCACTTATATCTGGTGTCTCTGTGCATGATGTTTATGTGTTGATCTGATTTATATCATCTGCTTAATACCTGATGCTCTCATATTAAGTCTGCTGTTATATTATATTAATACTTGCTGCTCACATTCTAAGATTACTCACATATTAAGTTAGACATGAAATGAAGGTGTAAATAAGGTTTAATAAAAGTTTAAAAGATTATGAATGTTTTAAACTGATTCACCCCCCCCCCCTCTCAGTTTAACTAAGAGTTCAACAATTGGTATCAGAGCGGGTTCCTTTGTACAAGTCTAACAACTCAAAGGAGATCCTAGGTTCCCAAGATGGCTAGTAAAGAAGGATGCTCAACCAATAAAGCCCCTTTCTTCACTAGTGAAAATTATGCTTTCTGGAAAATCAGAATGAGGACATACATAATGTCTCTAGGAATAGAAGTCTGGGCTACTGTGGAATTAGGATATGCCCTAAAGGCAACTGACACAGAGAAAGAAACAAAACAAGACTTTGTGGCTAACTCAAAAGTCATGAATGCCATCCTGAATGGTTTGTGTGAAGTAGAGTTTATTAAAGTAATGCACAAAGACACTGCCAAAGAAATATGGGATACTCTTGAGAACATACATGAGGGAGACAAGAAAGTAAAGACTGCCAAAATTCAAGTCTATAGAGCCCAGTTTGAGAACTTAAAAATGAATGATGATGAAGACATTGCCAGTTTCTTCCTAAAAGCTGCAGAAATTATTAACAATATGAAAGATCTTGGAGAAAAAATGCCAGAAAGTATAATTGTGCAAAATATTCTAAGATCTCTTCCATCCAGGTTCAATCCAAAGGTGTCTGCAATAGAAGAAACAACTGATTGGGAGACCTTGACCATGAACCAACTACTTGGAAATCTAACAACCTATGAAATGAGGCTTCCAGAGAAGAAGCCAAGTACGAGGGAAGCAACCTTTAAAACAGAAAAGAATAAAGAAGAAGTGGGAGACATATGCTCTTGCTCGGATGAAGAAGAGGCAAAGTTTGTCAAGAAACTGGATAGAGGCTCAGGTAAATACAAAGGTAAAATCCCCTTCAAATTCTTTAACTGTGGAAGAGTGGGACACTATCCTGCTAATTGTTCTCACAAGAAAGTAAGGAATCAGGCTCAAGAGTCAGAGAAAAATAAATCAAAGAACTGGCAGAAAGGAAATAAGTTCAGCAGAAAATCCTTCTATGCTCAACAAGATAGCAGTACATCTGAAGATTCAGATGAATCCTCAAGTGAAGAAGGAACCTCTGAATTATTATTGATGGCCATAGAATAATTTGAAGGTCTCCTGCTAGAAGATGAAGAAGAAGAAGGTGAAGTCGACCTTGCGGGGGTGCTAAGAAGTGGTCTAGAAGAGATTGATAGACTCAAACTGAAATGCAGAAAACAAAAGGACATTCTCCACAAGTATGTACAAGAAGAACAGAATTCAGAAGTTCTTAAGCGGCTAAAGATAGAGCTTGAAGAAGCCAAGAAGATAGAGGACATGTTACTTAAGAAAATCACAGAAAAAACACAAGAACAAGAAAATTTGGAAGAAGAAGTAGTATGTCTCAGGAAGAAATTAGAAAATGCTCAAAGGAAAGTGGTTATAAAATCTTCTCAAACAACAAGCTCTAGTAAGTTGAATGAAATTGTGGTTGCTCAAAGATCCCCTATGATAAAGACTGGAATAGGCTATGAAGGAGAATCAAGTAAAGGAAAAGAAAAGTTTGACAGAGAGATTATTTTTGTAAAAGCAAAGAAGAATGATGAAGCAACTCAAACAATTCCTACAAAAGAAGAAATCTGCAATAAGGAAGATAGAGATCAGAAGAAACCACTAGTAGCAAAGAATGTAATAAATACTAAGACCCCTGAATATGTAAAATTTGGAAACCATCAAAGGAGATTCTTCCCTCCAATGAAGAATGCCACCTGTTATGTCTGCCACAAGCTGGGACACATTGCTGCATATTTTCATGCAAGGAGGAGTAATTCAAACCAACAAAAGATGCAAACATTGAAGAGACTGCCCCAAGCAAACAAATGGAAGAGACAACCTTACATCAGGTATGCAAATAGTTTCTATGGTTACTGTTTTTATTGTAAGGAATTTGGCCATAAAATCATTGAATGTAGAAAGTATGGACAAATATTGATGTTTAACACCTCAAGAAGGTTTATGAATCAAATAAATTCTATTCATACTCATAATTCTACAAAAATTATGATCAAATGTTGTGTATGCAATCAAGTTGGACATATACCTTCCAAATGTCCTCTAAGAAGATATAGTTCATCACCTCACAAAAGATACCAAACAAAAGGATGCCTCCAGTGGATAAAGAAGGTGAATAAATGTGACTTGGCTCTAACTGCTCAAGACCTAAAAAGCCAGTGGTATTTGGATAGTGGCTGCTCAAAACACATGACTGGAGACAGAAGCAAGTTTATAACTCTTGATGAAAAGAAATCTGGCAATGTCACTTTTGGCAATGAAAAATCAGGTAAGATCAAGGGAAAAGGCTCAGTCAGCATAGACAATGGCAGAGGAAAGGCCCAAGATGTACTATTTGTAGATGGGCTGAAAGCAAATTTACTGAGTGTCAGTCAGATGTGTGACAAAGGTTGCGAAGTTCTATTTAGAGCACAAGACTGTGAAGTCAGATCAAGCACCACAGGTAAGACTCTGCTCAAAGGTGTTCGAATAGAGAGCAATGTTTACATTGTGAAAGAGGAAGATGAAGCATGCCATCTTGGAAAACTTGAGGAGTCATGGTTATGGCATAAAATATTGGGACATCTCAGCTTTGATCACATCATCAGACTAAGCAAGAAGAAAGCTGTCAGAGACATGCCAGAAATAAAGAGGCCTTCTAATACCATGTGCAAATCTTGTCAATTGGGTAAACAGACCCGCACATCCTTTAAGGCCAAAGAGGATTTGTCAACAAGAAGACCACTCCAGCTTGTGCACATGGATCTGTGTGGACCTGCAAGAACTAAAACACCAAGTGGAGAATCCTACTTCATGCTGATAATAGATGATTTCTCTAGAATGACATGGGTTTCTTTTCTCAAGAACAAATCAGAAGCACTAGAAAAGTTTAAGACATTCAAAGCATTAGCAGAAAATCAAACTGGATGCAAGCTAAAATGTATCAGATCAGATAGAGGAGAAGAATTCACTGATTATGACTTTGCAGACCTATGCAATGAACATGGCATAAAACAACAATTTACTATTGCAGGGACACCTCAGCAGAATGGAGTAGCAGAGAGACAAAACAGATCTGTTCAACAAATTTCCAGAGCCATGATGCAAGAGAATAATATTCCTCAAACCTTCTGGGCAGAAGCGGTACACACAGCAGTGCATATCCTTAATAAAGCTCACTTAAGGCCAAGCAGTGACAAGACTCCCTATGAACTATGGCATGGAAAGCCAACTTCAATCAAACATTTCAGAATCTTTGGAAGCAAGTGTTACATAAAGAATAATGATGAAAATCTTGGAAAATTTGATGCAAGAGTAGATGAAGGGATATTTCTAGGATATGCATCCAAAAGCAAAGGGTACAGGTGCTACAACAAGACTCTTAGAAAAATAGTAGAAAGCATTCATGTGAGATTTGATGAAAAACTTCCAAACAATACAAGAGATAAAAACTGCTGCAGTCCATCAGACAACCATGAAGAAGAAAACCAAGGTGATGAGGAAACAAGCAAGACAACAGAAGATACAGAGCTGAGTTCTAAAGCTCCCTCAAGATATACTCAGAAAAACCATCCTGAAGATCAGATCATTGGAGACAAGAGAGTAGGGGTCCAAACAAGAAGGCAGCTAATAGAACAAATTGAAGAGGTATACATAGCCATGTTGTCACAAATAGAGCCAAAGAAATTCGAAGAAGCCAGCAAGGACAAGTCTTGGGTAAAGGCAATGAATGAAGAATTGGACCAAATTGAAAAGAATAATACCTGGGAACTAGTGCCTAGACCCACTGAGAAAAATGTCATAGGCTCAAAATGGGTATTCAAAAATAAAATGAATGAAGAAGGACAGGTAATCAGGAATAAAGCCAGACTTGTCTGCAAAGGATACTCACAAATTGAAGGACTTGACTACGATGAAACATTTTCCCCTGTAGCCAGAATGGAAGCTAGCAGAATGTTTCTGGCATTTTCATGCTACCAAAACTTCAAAGTATATCAAATGGATGTAAAATCTGCATTTCTGAATGGAGACTTAGAAGAAGAAGTCTACATGGAACAACCAGAAGGCTTCTCATTGACAAACAAAGAAGACTATGTGTGCATACTAAAGAAGGGCTTATATGGATTGAAACAGGCTCCTCGTGCTTGGTACTCAAGACTGGATAAATATTTGCAAAAACAGGGTTTTAAGAGAGGTGGAGTAGACAATAATCTATACATAAAAGCCCATAAAAATGAACTCCTGATTGTTGTAGTATATGTTGATGACATTATGTTTGGAAGCGACAGAGATGAACTAGAAAAAAGGTTTGTTGATGAGATGAAAACAAAGTTTGAAATTTCTATGATTGTAGAGCTCAGTTTCTACTTGGGATTGCAAATTCAGCAAAAGAACTCAGGCACATTCATCTCTCAGGAAAAATACTTAAAAGAAATGCTGAAAAAATTCAAAATGGAGGACTGCAAACCTGTGACAACCCCCATGATCATGGGATGCAAGCTGTGTGCTGATGATGGGTCTGCAAATGTAGATAAAAAAATCTACAGATCCATGATAGGAAGCCTGCTGTATTTGACAGCATCAAGACCAGACATCATGCTAGCAGTAGGAGTAGTGGCTAGATATCAAGCAACACCTAAACAAAATCACCTTCTTGCAGTCAAAAGAATATTAAGATATCTACAAGGAACTACATAGTATGGACTTTTGTATCCTAAAGGAAAAATCTTCACTTTGAAAGCATACACAGATGCAGATTGGGCCAGCTGTGTGGATGACAGGAAAAGTACAAGTGGAGGTGCTTTCTATCTAGGAAAAAGTCTGGTGGCATGGTTAAGCAAGAAACAAACATTTATCTCTCTGTCTACAACAGAAGCAGAATATATAGCAGCAACAACATGTTGTACACAAGTCATGTGGATGAAGCAAACTCTTCAAGACATGAAGGTAATCATTGATGAACCTATCTCAATTAAATGTGATAATACAAGTGCTATAAGTATATCTAAAAATCCTGTGCTTCACTCAAAAACTAAACATATTCCAATCAAGTATCATTTTCTCCGAGAACAAGTGGCTCAGAAGATAGTAAAACTGGAGTATGTACCAACAAAAGAAGAGACATCAGATATATTTACCAAACCACTTGCTAGAAATCCATTTGAATATTTGAGAGACAGATTAGGGGTAGTATCTGTAGATGCTACTCTCTGATATGAAGAGAAAGCACAGTTTCAGGAGGAGAACAAAAACGAAAATATCATTCTCAGGGGGAGATCAGCCAGCAAGGGAAGCATGAAAACAAGTCCTCAGGATCAAAGGGATTATGGCAATAATACATTCAACATAAAAGAATCAACAAAAAGGAAAAAGGGTCAGTGGTGCACAAGAAGAATGGTGAAACCGACATGAGATGAACACGGAAAAATAGTGAACCCAATGTGTATCAAATCCAAAGTTTGGAGCAACAACGTACCAAGTCAGGAAATTTAACCTGGAAATGCATGAAATGTTGAAAAAGGATAAAAACACAGCATCAGAGAATAGAAGCTTTACTAAAAATTCGAACCCCTTGCCATTTATGTCAAATGGGGAGGAAGAGCAAACAACAGTAAGAAGAGCAAGCAACAGGAGAAAGAATCCTTTCATGCAAACAGAGGAAGTGTATTGCCATCAATGCCAAAGGGGGAGACTGTTGGAAATGTTGTCATTGATGGCAAAGGAGGCAACAAAGAGAGAGACAGGAAAAGGAGGCAACAAAGGCAGAGGAAGTAAAGGAGACAAGCAAAGGTAGAGGAAGTAAAGGAGATAGGCAGAGGCAGAGGCAGAGCGACATAAGCGGCAGAGGCAGAGACACAACTATTATTGCAGAGAAACAATTATTATTCCGAGAATCACTGTTCCCACCTGGTGAATATATATATATATATATATATATATATATATATATCTAAATTCTGAGAATTTCTACCTCAGCCGGAGGATATATGCATACAATTCCGAGAATCTTTACCCAGCTGGGCGTTACACATAACATAAATATAATTCTGGGAATCATAACCCAAGCGGCAATGTAATGCATAGTTAATATAAATTTCATTCCGGGAATCGTATAATCCAGCGGCAAAGTATTGCGATTTATATTCAAAGGACCAAAACATATATATATAGCCATATGCAATGCGAGATCCAAAGAAATGTAGTAATATAAGGTGGGACCCTTCCTAATCGCATCGGAGATTATAAGGGCAGCGGAACAGGTTAAAATAAGGGTTGTGATTGCGATTGGAAGTCCGGATCTGATGGGTATATAAACTACAACTCATACATACCGTGATTTCTGGTGAACAGTGATGATCACATCGGAGAATATAAGGGTTACGATTGCGATTGGAAGTCTGGATCCGATGGGTATATAAACTACAACTCATACATACCGTGAGTTCCGGTGAACAGTGATGATCGCATCGGAGAATATAAGAGTTGCGATTGCGATTTGAAATTCGGACCCGATGGGTATATAAACCACAACTCATATATAGCTTGAGTTCCAGTTCTAATCACATCTGCAAATCTTATTGAATAGTGACCAATTGCATCGGATTTAAGCAAGGCATCGGAACATGCAACAAAAAGTTTGCGATTGCGATTGGAAGTATGGACCCGACAGGTTTATGAACCGTAATTGATATGTGTCGGAAACATATATAAACATAGAATTTCTGATTGCGATTAATCGCATTACATCAGGTCAATCACATCGGATTTAAACAAAGTAGCGGAACATGCAAATAGAAGTTTGCGATTGCGATCAATCGGAATCGGAAATCGCTGGAGGAGAAGCATATTGCATTGGAAAACGTGTCAGGTGGGCCAAAAATGAGTTTTTATATGTTTAAACAGGTTTTATTATATACGCCAAGAATTGATTTAAGTCATACCCAAATGTTAAACTTAGGCCAAGAGCTGAAGTTGGATTATATATATAACGCTGTTGCAATGTGCCGCGTGGTCCGTGGGTTATATATATGCCTTGGCTTAGTGGGAGGGTGATTATTAATATAAAGCAATTGCGATGAACGTATGTTCCGCTTGCAGAACTTGCCACATCAACAAGACACATACTATGTACAGAGCATTGGAATTTGTCGAGATTTACAGTTAGCTGGCATAAAAGGCTCAGTTACGTGTATGCAGCAGTTACATCACAGTAGAGGACAGAAGAGAAAACAGAGATGAAAAGAGATAAAACACAGTCACATAAAATATAGAAACAGTCAAAGAAAATAAAAACGCGCAGCGAGCCAAAAGACTAAATGAGTTGAGCTGGAATTCTCATTGTAATTCGAATGTAAATGTTTTAATCTAATTTTTTATTGTTTGTGATGCATTGGAAAGTCTCCGAAAGAGAGAAAATATCCCACCGTAATATTAAAATAAGCACCTACAGTTATATTTATTGAATGAGCAGATAAAAGGAATGAGAAGACAGAAGCCAAAGAGTCATGATTGTTCAGTCCATATTCTTTGTGAAATACAAACAGTCATGTGAAGAACTCTATAGATAATATTAACTGGATATGCACATGAGAGGTTAGAGAGAGAAAATATAGAGAAGGCAGAGTATAGAAGTGTAAGGCAGAGAAGATTAAGAAAGAAACGAAGGAAGAGAAGCTATAGAACGAGGAGTTGATAGAGAATAATCGACGAACATTCGGTTGAAAAATTGAGGAAGTTGGAGCTTCACTATCGAGACCGACGCAAATGGGCGCCGAGTTGTCAGCTGGCCAAGGTTGGAGCCTCTTGTAGGTTGGTACAGCGGAAAATTGAAGGAGTTGGTGCTTCCTTGCAAGTTGTAGCTTAACGAGAATTTAGGTGAGGCCTCCTTCGGTTGGTGCCTGTAGAAAAACTGTGGTGAGAGGGAGTTGGAGCTTGCCTTTGCATCACAACAATAATAAGATGTGGTTTTCTCCCTTTATGGGTTTCCACTTATATCTGATGTCTCTGTGCATGATTCTTATGTGTTGATCTGATTTATATCATCTTCTTAATACCTGTTGCTCTCATATTAAGTCTGTTGTTATATTATATTAATACTTGCTACTCACATTCTAAGATTACTCACATATTAAGTTAGACATGAAATGAAGGTGTAAATAAGGTTTAAAATTTTAAAAGATTATGAATGTGTTAAGCTGATTCACCCCCCCCCCCCCTCAGTTTAACTAAGAGTTCAACAAATTCATGTTCTCGATGTCATGGATTTCGATATTGAGGAATCTCCAAATTTTAGCTTCATAGGGCACATATCATCCATCACTTCCATCCCGAGTCATGTCAGATATCAGAGTGATTCATCAGACTTCCTTTATCTGTTCCATTGTTATGTCATACTGCTTTCCTTTGAATAATTTCCAAGGATCATACATCCTTTCTCATGATTAGCAGCCTTGTACAGATTCATACAGATAAACATATTCATATTAACTTTTAGAATGAAAGTTACCTTAATGATGATCTTTCACCATGACATATTCTTGTAGGCATCGGCTTCCTTCATATAGATTGACACATATGCTAATGATATGCTTTTTTCCAAAGGTCTTCTTCTTTACCAGACTTTCGTTAGAGTCTACATATCTTTCCGGTAGATCTCTTAGTCACATCTTGACATGGTTGCATTTCATGATCTCTTCCTCTCTGCACATTCTTGATTCCCAGGAACATACAACTTTTTTATTTTCTTGTTCATTTACAACCACCTCATATTCCATGAGGACATATTATGTTGATTTCATTTGTTCGTGCATTGAGAGATACTTATCCATAGATCATACTTTTAAGTACATAAGTTCATTACCTGCAACCATATAACATGACATCACAACATCCAATGTCAGCATATAAATATATACATACCTCATACCTTTTTCCCTTGAGTCATCCTGTAGCAATTTTTAGGAATGAATAGCTTCATTACCTTGGTTTGTTTCATCAATATGTCATCACATCCCAGAAGTATGTTTCTATGATGACCCTTGCTCTTGATGACTACTTTCTTAAAGTTTGTTAAAGAGGTTTTCCCGGAGTTGATTTACCAAGAGCTCTTGCCATGCTTTGATCAGGATGCTACATTGCTTCCAACAGAAATCAATTCCTTATTCATAAGTTTGTGTGATTTTTCTTGAACTTCTTTTCTTAAGCTTCCTCCATCCTTTTTCAGTGTTATGAGCTTCCTTTATTTCTCCTATTGAGATTGTCCCTTTAGGACTATCTTTCTTGTAATGTCCATAAGTCTTCCATCTTCCATTTTTCCTAAAATTTCCTTTTTCTTCTGCAAATGTTTGAGTCTTTTATATTTCAACATTTTTGCCCTTGAATTGTATTTTTCCATCTAGCATAGAAACCACAAGTTGAATGAGGTAATTCTCTTGTCTATTTGTTACATTGTCCATCTTATCATCTTTTCCAGATCTCATAGTTGAGATTTTATGAAGATATCCCTTCATTCTTTCAACTTATCATATATTCTCTTGATGTCTCCAATCCTTCATAGACAGAGAGATGTAAGGACTTTCAATGATTCCATAAGAATCCTTTGAGCCTTTTTATTTTTTTTCCATGTATTCAGATAAATATCGACCTTTGGAGATTTTTCATGACTTTAATTTCTTCGAGGACTGTGACTATCCTCATGCAAGGAATCTTGGTAACCCAACCAGCTTATAGATCTCCGCGCAAAAACAAAGTCATGTTACCAAATTTGATTATAGAATAAAAGATACTTACCTGACAAGTGAAGAGTCTTCAACTTGATTTCTTTAATGGTAGTTGAGAAAATATGTATTAGTGGTATCCTTTTTGGATGATCTTATTCCATATGAAAAAGGATTTTCTTCAATAAAGGAGATTGCTTCAATTATGATGACGACATTTTTAGATCCAGGTTCATTTTTTTTTTTAATGGAGATTACTGCTTCTTTGGATAACCTTCTTCAGGGATAAAGATGTGGTTCTTGTTTCAATGAGAGGAAACTTGTCTTATAGCCTTTTAAGATGATGACAGTGCCTTTAGCCTCTGAGTCTTCAAGTCTTCAAGATAATTTACGACATAACTGAGATTGTATCAAGATTTTCTTTGTGGTTAGACCTCCTCGCAGTTATATTTCCAAGACCTTATTTTGTGAGAGCACTAAGATCACTTTTTACTTCTTGTCATAATACCGAGGTATTATTATGTCACTGAAATCTTTCCTTTAAGATAGCACCAATACTCTATGTGACAGCACCAACATATAACATCAACACGTGTGACTGTTATGGAATTTTATTAAGGTAAAATTTTTATTCTTTCATTGTTGATTGGACCTGAAGTAGCATAGAACCAAGCTGTAACATATCACCGAAATCCTGTTTAGTATTTTCACTGTGAGCTGCACTAGATATGGCGAGAGAATTGTTGTGATTCCACCGATATGAAAACACTTCTGAAATTAGCCTGAGATTTTCTGAGGATGATCTGAATTGTAAACTGTGACATTCAGACTGCAATTTCCTCCCGAAATATCAGAGAATTAGATGCCCTTACTTACTGTCACCTTAGCTCTGATACCATGTTGAGAATTTGAAGGGCTTGTGATTAATACAAAAATTCTCTTCTTGATAACTACTTGTGAGCTTGCTTATGTATTCTTCTTTAACTTAGTTAATCTTTGTATATTGAAACCAGAGATATCCTTATTATATCCTTCAGCTACATACATAAACAATACCCTTCAGTTTCCATCCAAAAACTGTATTCTTCTGTCTCGTCTTACTTCAGATAAATCCGCATTCAATTCAGCCCTTTGATCTACTCTTTCAAATGCTATCCAACCTCTGATAAATCTGCAATGGTTGCTCCTCCTTAGACACTGTCTTTCCACAAATTCTGTTCTTCCTTCAACGCTGTCCACCTCAGACTTGACCACAATCCACATCTTTTGACTGTAGTAATACCTTAGACATATCCACATTTTTTTGTATTTTTCTGCGAAGGCTACAGGGGTATTTATAGTTTTTTTCCCATGTATATAAGCCAACCTTAATAAGTGAATTGGTGTGAATATTTAGGAGCCAACATGACTGTTTAGGAGGCCGAATTCTCTAGCTATTTGAGGGCTAACTTGACACATTATTTAGGCTTGTCTATCAGCGTTGTATGAGGGCTAAATAATAGCCATTTTTCCATGGTTTCTGGACTTGGTCTTGGAGTATTTTATTATCTTTGTCTCATTCTTTTCATAATCATGAAGACTGACCTAGTTAAATTTTACAACAAAATGCACTGTGTATACATAAAACTCGTGCAAGCACCGTGGAGTTTTCAAAATCATATTTCTATCCATAAAAAATGGCTCAATTTCTCACAATTTATTTCTAATGATACTTATTGATGGTTTTTAGGTTAGAAATCATGTTGGAATGGTGAGAAAGGGAGCATGATCTTCAAGATAACGAAGCCATGGATGACTCAGAAACACTTCACACATTAAAAACTTGCGGATTGTATAAATTTTGGGCGATTCAAGGAATGAACGCACATGTAGAGCTGATGACCTGGTTAGTCAATGCTTGGGATTTTCAAGATCAATGCTTCATCATTGGGGACCATAGGCTTGTGATCGAGCTAGAGGATATCTATTTCCTCACTGGATTAGCCTGCAGAGGGAGAGACATTTCCTTGTTTGGGTCATGCCTAGGTGGTCTACCCACTGAATCTTATATGGCTCAATATTGCAGCCAAGATTCAGAGCTGAAGGATGGTCACATTTTTATCAAAACCATTGTGTGAATAGACCTAAATATCCTTGCATTTACAGTTACTAGGTTGTGTGGCAGTGCAACTCCGCATGTGGCTACCAAAGCACAAATGCAGACTGCAGTTGAATGTTTCGGGGGAACAATTTTCAATTGGTGCGAAGGAGTGTTGGTCAACATGAAAGGCCAACTTACGAGAGAGAAGAATGGGAAGTTGAAAAACTTTGGTTATGGAGACATTCTTGTGTCTTTCGCTTTGGAGAGGATTCCACTCCTTTCACCTCAATAGTCTCTAGTGGATCTGACGAGATCTAGGGAACCATGTATGATGAGATGGGTGTCATTGATGGTTCGCCATGGTGGCAGTGGTGGTCCAGTGGTTCACTATACCCCTCAGTTTTTCATATAGATTAGGAGCCAAATATTCATGATTGAGGATTTTCCTTATGCAAGGGTAGATTTCAGGGGTGACCTTGACATATCACTCCCACTAGGACACAGTGGGATGCATCAGGTAAAACAAATCATTTTGAAGTTTTTATGTTATTTAATTTTTATTTGATTTTATATCATCCAATACTGATAAAAATGTTAAAATGCAGATGTTGGCCCATCACGACCAATAGCGCTTCATCATTTTGAGAGGCAAGATGCACAACCTATAGTAGGCTCACCTCAAATCGATGCAGTAGAGGCTCTTACATAGCTAGAGCACAACTTAGAGAGGTTTATAGATGATACACCTCTCAGGCTCCAGAGACATGTGACTGGGGTTCCAGGCCCATTCAGGAGATATCCGCGTAGGTTGGAACGTGCCATAGTCTTCTACCATGATCATCATCATGGATAGTTGATGGTCGATCTAGATTGAAATTTTGTGTTTTTGTATCAGTATCTTTATATCATAAGGTGTTTGAAACCTATGATCACACACGATGTAATATTTTTTGCCACATAACTATTTTAACCTAATGATATTACCACTTCCGATCTCTGAGTATCTTGTTCAATATGGATCAAATATTTTTTTGTTTTACTTTTAATGCTGCAAATGTCTATTTAAAACTTAATTAGCTAATACACCAACCAATGTGTTTAAATTTCTTGAAATGTGTTGATATTAAATGTAATCAAATGTCTTTTCAAGAGACGAACCCTCAAAAAAATTCTTAAAAAAGATGGATTTCTGATAGCATAAACACTATAATACAATGATTTGTGAATCTAACCTAACAATGAAATGTTGAATACAAAATGTGAGGGCATCAGATACTAGCTCAATGAATACACTATATTCTGCAATATTGTTCGTTGTTTGACCGAGGAATATCCCATGAATAGAGACTAACTCATCGGTGGGCGAATAGATTACCCAAGAAGCGAAAGAGATATTCCGTGTAATAGGACAGACTCCGTCAGCAAAACCAATGTAAGTCTAAAGGAACATTGACATCTGCAGTATCAAGAGTAATCAAGATAAGCAGTGAAAGTAGCGAAGACTCGTCAAGCTAAAATAACTAACCTAAGCCACACTGTTCTAAAATGTAACTAATGTACAAAGTGGATCTTCACACGAAGAATCATGAATAATATCTCTTGAGATAAAGGCCATTTCTGGGTTTATCTAAATAGACGCCGTCATAATCGATTAACTCATAGGCTCCTTTTGCAAGCACACGCTTAACAATATAAGGACCATGCCACATTGGTTCGAATTTACCAACACCTAGTTTGTCATGAGCTTGATCGTATATTAGAACTATTTCACCTTATATGAGAGGGTTAACACTTTGATCATAATGAGACTTAACACGTTTTTTATGAGCTTCGACAACTAATGCAACGGTGCGACAAGTCTCATCTAACTGTGCTAGGTATAGGAAGTGTTTCTCCTCTTTAGAGGTACCTGGTAATAATTCAATGGCTAATTTGAGTGATGAGATTTCAAATTCAATGGGTAACACAACTTCCAAACTGTAAACAAGCTAAAAATGAGTGAACCATGTGGATGTTTTTGCAGAGGTACGGTATGCCCATAATGCCGAAAAAATTATGGTATGACAATTTGTTTTATGATTTCTGACAATCCGTTTAGTTATGTTGGTTAAAACCTTGTTGACGGCCTCAAATTGACCATTATCTTGTGGGTAGTATGGTGTAGAATTATCGTGATGTATGCTAAGTTGAGAGGAAATTTCAGTCATCATACTGTTTCGAAAATGGCTCCCATGGTCCATAACAATAGCTTGAGGGAAACCGAACAGAGAAATCATGTGATTGAATATGAAAATTTCCGCAATTTTTCCATTGGCCGCGAATGTAGGCATCACCTCAGTCCATTTGGTAAGGTAATATATGGAAATAATAATATATCCATACCCCCAAATTGAGTGAGGTTTACATGTGACGAAATCGATGCCCCATTTGGTGAAAGTAACGACAACAATGATTGGGTGAAGAGGAACTGGAGGTGCACGCATCTTTCGATCAAAAATCTGGCAATTGTGAAATTTTCTAATCACGAGAATAGTCTTTGAATAATGACAGATAGAAATAGAAAATGCACAATATCTTTTGGGTTGTGGCAAACCCAGACATATGACCACCACACGCTCCAGAGTGGCAGTCATTCAAAACATTTTTGGCTTCTTCATGAGTTATACAACGTTGAAAAACAAAATCGTTACCACGATGATAAAGAGTGTCGCCAACAATATTAAATTTTTCAGATTGGTATTGAATTCTCCGTTGATATGATCATAAAATATCTGGACTAAAGGTTTGGGTCTGAAGATATATAATGTTATGATCCCCATACCAAGGATCTAATTTGCTAATTATAAACATAGATTCATCAGCAAGATGGTTTTTAATCTGTGGACATGTTCTATGCCATTTCAGATTAGGGCACAATACTGAAGAAGATAGAACAGGACATGTTCTATGCCATTTCAGATTAGGGCACAATACTGAAGAAGATAGAACATATTAACGGATCGATAGAAGACAAGCCAAAATAGAGATAGGAAATGGTGGCGTTACGGCGATCAGCATGATGCTTCAACCAGCAAAGTCTCCAATAGGTCATGCAGCCAAGTGTGTCACACATATAACCCAGACCCAAACAAAGAACAGTCCATATATATCACAGCTCCAATGCTATCTAGAGAGAGAGAATTCCTCCACACCAATGTGTGTCAAATGATCTCTAAGTCTCTCCAATATATAGGAATCTTTGTGGGTGTGTGACACGTCCTTTAAGACATTTAAGTCTATATTTTATTCCAGGCCGACCTAGCACTTAAGTGGAATAAATTCAAAGTACATGTTCTGCTCATCCGATCGAGATGATCTTTAGATCAATCTTACACCTCTCCGAAAGAGGAATCCAATAAAAATATTGCGATCGTCATCTGAGCAGTACAACCCGGAGTTTGGACCTAGTTGTCCAATTTTAACACTCCCTCTCAACTAGGGAGAACTCCGTCCACTAGTGCAATCCAAACATCGTGCGTCATCCCGCCGTAACTTGCTTTGCTGGCCTCTTTATTTCAGAACAGAAGTGGGTCAGTCACAAAGACATCATACCCGGCTAACAGATTCAGCCCAGAGATCCGAAACCTCTATCAGACTCACAAAGAGTCTCCAACCAACCCGAAGTTGGTTCATCTGACCCGAAGTCAGGCAGAGGTCCCAGACCTCACTAAACTTGATCCTAGATCAAGTGGTTGGACCATGCCATCCTAGATAGAGAGTACGGCAAATTCTGATGCGTCCATCAGTCTTTGCTACTAGTCTCTAGCCTTTCCCATCTCATTGGCCAAATGAGAGGTACTTCCCATGAGCCCTGAACTCAATGGGTAGGATGCATACGGGGCATAGATAATGAGAGGTAAACCAACTCAATAATCATAATGGTGGGGTCCAAGCACACCAACAAGGTTCGGCAAGCCTAGCCTTGTGGTTGCTCATAGCTCCGAGAAGCTGTCCCCAAAGCCCCCCAGAGCTCCCAGAGCTCATCGTCCAACAGGACCCTCAGAATAGGGTCGTTCCATGATACCAAGATTCTCACGGAAGGTTAGGAACATGACCTTCCCCAAGGGCATTGTGAGAATATCCACGACCTGCTCATCAGTTCCTATATGATCGAGCCTTACGGCGCCTCGCTGTACCATATCCCAGATAAAGTGGTACCAGCCATCAACATGCTTGGATCAATCGTGGAACCCGAGATTCTGTAACAAATGAATCCCCCTCTGGTTATCACAAAGGATAACAGTGGCATCTAGCACATGCTCGAACAGCTCACAAAAGAGCTTTCGCAACCAAGTGACTTCACAACAGGCCATACATGTTACAATGCATACTGCCTCAGCGGTGCTCAAGGCTACCGACTTTAGATTCCTGCCCGAAGCAGATCTACATGTGAAGTAGCATCCAGATGTTCTCTTTCAATCCACCACACTGCCAGCCCAATCGACATCAGAATATCCATGGAGTGTCATACTCCTGGCAGTGTATCTTAGCCCATGGTCTATTGTGCCTCAGATATATCTCAAAAGATTCTTGGCACCGACCCAGTGAATGTTATGATCAACCATGTGTTGAATCAAAGAGTTCACTGCACAACATACGTCTGAACAGGTTTTCATTAAGAACATCAGGGTCCCTATGAGTTTATGATACTCAATAGGACACGCCCAACAACGCTGCTACTCAACTTCTTAAAGTTGAGTTCCATGGACTTACAATCCATCATACCAGAAACTTCATAATGTATTTTCCTTGAGAAAGGAAAATCTTGCCAGGTCTCTGCTAGAACTCCAGGCCTAGGTATCAGTCCTAGGTCCTTCATCTCGAACTTAGCAGCGAGCTCCCTCTTGCACTGATGAAAGAGAGGGTCAGCACCTGTCAGGAAGAGGTCATCCACATACAGCACCAGAGAGAGAGGATTCTTTCTATTAACCTTGCAATGAAGGTTCAGATCAGCAATACCACGAGTGAAGCCTAGCTTCATCAGGTGGCTATCTATCGTCTCGTACCAAGCTCAGGGTGCTTGTTTCATCCCATAGAGGGCTTTCTTCAACCTACAGACATGGGTGTCCCGATCCTGGACTTCCAACCCCAGAGGTTGCTCCACATATATCTCTTCCTTTATCACACCATGCAGAAAATGCGGTCTTCACATCATCTAATGAAGACTCCATCCTTGCGTAGCAACAAGGGCTATAATAAATCGAATGGCATAGGTGAAAATATGTCATCATAGTCTATACCTTCTTCATAGGCAACGAATCTTGCCTTGAACTTTTCAGCACTTCCATCAGATCCATGCTTGATCTTGTAGAGCCATTTTGAGGTGACAACTGCTTTATCCATGGTCTTGGAACCACATCCCAGACATCATTCTTCATAATGGACTCATACTCTTTGTGCATAGCATCCTTCCAGACTTGATGCTTTACGGCTTCCTCAAAGGATCCAAGGTCAGATTGTACAATAGTACTCATGGCTGCTAGATACCCTGGTATTTATATGGCTTCTTGGTTTTCCTTCGGAATTCCCCCCTATGAAGCCATATGACCCTGAGCCATGAGGATCTTCTTTCGTTCAACAAAGGTATCCGCTCAGGAGCATATACAGATGTATTCTCCCTCTTAAATGCCAGCTTCTCTCTCAAGAGAAGATATCTATTAAATGAGGGCATCCCAAATACCAACTTGGAAAGATGACTTAATCTCTCATAGACAAAGCCATCCAACAGGCTTTGCTAATCATGGTTCAAGATTCTAAAAAAAAATGTGTCTGAGAGCTGCCGAAACACATTTTACCATTACGCTCCAGAGTGAGACTGCAACTGTCACATGCTAATTGCTACATAGGTGACTATCTATGTCACTGTCCAATAGGGAGAATATATCAACAAGCCTCAGCTTGTGTTAGAAGTCCTATTATTTTGAGGAGGTCTGTTGTAGCTTCCTCAACCATCACAGTCTTCAAATCTGACCCATTATGCTTCCTTTTGCTGCGACTGTTTTTCATTTCAGCCCTCGAACAAACTCTGCCCTAATCAAAACAAGTCTTTATTCTACCTGAGCAGATAACAACTGTCACAGTCCTCTGATTAGCAAGTCAATTCTTGCGGTCTGCCTGAGATAGGTAGCCATGGAATGCGGCTTACCTAGGAGAGGGGTCCCATGCCATAGTCTTATAGATCAAAGCTTATTTTATGGAATTATATCCATACAGGTATCATAGCCATATATTGTCATACTTCTATCATACATCTTGACAGGTATCATACACTGTCATATTATTCACTACAGTGTTGCCATGATATACACATCGCTATCATATTCATCACTGTCATATAATTGGCATATATGGCTTCTGTGTGAGGAAAAACATTTCCTTTTGAGGTGGTCCTTGAATCACCCCTCCACCCCTATTCCACAGTCCTTCTATCCCAATATACGAGCCATACAAGCTACAGGAGTATACAGGATTTTAAGAACATATGGCAATGTATGAAATCTGTGTAAAGCATCTATGTAGCACACTATCAACAAGAATATGACCAAGCATCATAAACTCTGTCACTGAGCAAACTCAAACTCAATTGTGCTACTGCATAGGTCAATCTGTGGGCAGCTCCAATTCATAACTTGTTTTTAATCCAATGATCTGTCAACACTCTTTACCAGAATTCACCACGCACAGGCCACACACATCATCAATATCTGCCGCGATTAGACTTGCAACTTGCTACAGGGGCATATGTATGCTCTAAATCACACAAAGCACTGTAATATTATGTGCGCATGTATGCCCAATATATCTTTCTTTGCCTTTTGTCTAAACAATACTTTCCAAAAAGCTCCTCCACAGTTGAAGCTTACAAGATAGTGTCAGTACCAGTCTTTTGCTTTTGAAGCAAGCTCCCTGAAAGTGGAGATAAACGTTGATTCCTATCGAATCTGGAGTAGGAGTTAATTCAAATCCACAGTGCGTTTCCTATGTAAATTCAAGTGGCTCAGCATTCATGCCTCAGCTGGAATCCATGTCTCTGTCACTCTAGATGTGCAGAAATGGAAACAATGACTATTTCCTTGAAATGTGACTCATCAATTGCCACATAATAGTTTCCTCCTGTCTCCTCACGGAGGTGTTTGCAAATATAAATTTCTGCAGACAATCCAACCACTGAGCATCACATTTTCGAATCCTTGCACTTCTTTATACTTTCCATGATATCCCCTGGATCACAAGTGCTTAGTGCTGAGTACAATACTAGAACTTCCCGATGACCATATGATGGAATCTGGCTCAGATAACCATGAGCAAGGTCCAACGCATTTTGCAGAGAGGAATCTCTAGAGCATTCCAGATTATTTCCCAAAGCCTTAATGTGTGATTCTGGGTACCACTAAGATCTGTCAAACAATGTGCAACACCATTTTTATAATAAAAATACCCAGCTAACTTAGTGGATTCTGATCAAAGAATTCTCTCACAAATGCCTCGACACAATTTGCAACCACCACCATTCGATTTGGTTTGAAATCCTTCTCTGCTGCTGCCTATGTGGAACATACACCAGAATGTCACCAGCTTTAGCATCTGATCGCCTACCCGAGAGAAGTCGATGATGATGTAGAGATAACAGATCAATCCTCACTGAACAATTTTCGACCGTCTATCAAGCTGAGTAGTTTAAAAAGAAACATGCCCTCTATACGGCTGATCACATCAGAGAAGCTAAAAAAAACATTTGTTGTGGACCACATAGTTACTGAATGTCGCCACTTGGACAAGTGACTTGGCAGTTTAAACGTCAACGATTTGAGCGGTCGACTTGCTACACACACATGACAATTTCTTCACTTCCTCGAAGATGACTAAACACGTCGAGCTGGTAAATCTGTTTCGAATGCATAGAATTGGCAGAGCTATGCGACGCGAGGGCTGTCATTGAGGCATACAAAGAATCGGTTCACCATTGTCTGTGTCTTTCACGCGGCAATACCAGTAAGTGTATCGAATCAGATAAATCCAACCTGCGATTGCATTGATAATACAGCGCCAGCCCGACTCTTTTCACTCGAGCTATCCGATTGACATTTAGAAATTCATGCTTACGCTGATAATGTAAAAACTAATCGACCGCAGAGCCGACTGTCAACCCTTGACGCAACAACATCAACTTCAGGCGGCATGGGTTCAGGATTTAAAAAAAAAATTATTGCTGAGTCCGCAAACAACTAGCGGCAGGCAAATTGTTTGCGGCATGAAAAGTAATGGATCGGTTTTCCTGCGGCTATCCATCTATGGAAGGCCCGGCCCTAGTGCAGAAGAAAGCCCAGAAGAAATCATTCGTCCTTTGTTGAAACCCTTGGGAGCCTCAGACGTATATCTCTTCACGTTGTTCACAGAAGGCTTTTCCACGCTGAAGATTCTGGCACATGAATTTCATGTGTACATGTGTACGTAGCCCTTCAGTCTTCAGGCCATCATTTTTTGTGGTGGTATGGCCTGCGGCCTACCACACAGCCTCAATGACACCTTTATTTGTCCTAAGAACAACCCTCATCTCACTGCCCTAGGTTTTTTTTTTTTTTTTTTTTTAACATAAGCTGGGCATTGTCTTCAACCCAAGCTCTGATACCATGTTAATCTGTGGAAATTTTCTATGCCATTTCAGATTAGGGCACAATACCGAAGAAGATAGAACATATTAATGGATCGATAGAAGACAAGCCAAAACAGAGATAGGAAATGGTGGCGTTACGGCGATCAGCAGGATGCTTCAACCAGCAAAGTCTCCAATAGGTCATGCAGCCAAGTGTGTCACACATATAAACCAGACCCAAACAAAGAACAATCCATATATATCACAGCTCCAATGCTATCCAGAGAGAGAGAATTCCTCCACACCAATGTGTGTCAAATGATCTCTAAGTCTCTCCAATATATAGGAATCTTTGTGGGTGTGTGAC